>CM022778.1:3451371-3466371 GCA_012411365.1 Ameiurus melas | reverse complement strand
CATTCCAGCATAAGAACCTGATCCCATCTGTGAAACATGGTGGTGGTAGTATCATGGTTTGGATCTGTTTTGCTGCATATGGACCAGGACGACTCGCCATCATTGATGGAACAATGAATTCTGAATTATACCAGCGGATTCTACAGGAAAATATCAGGAAACCGGTCTATGAACTGAATCTCAAGAGAAAGTGGGTCATGGAGCAAGACAACAACCCTGAGCACACGAGCTGTTCTACCAAAGAACATTTAAAGAAGAGTAAAGTGAATGTTCTAGAACGGCCGAGTCAAAGTCCTGACCTTAATCCAATAGAGATGTTGTGGAAGAACCTGAAGCAAGCAGTTCATGTGAGGAAACCCACCAACATCCCAGAGTTGAAGCTGTTCTGTACTGAGGAACGGGATAAAACTCCTCCGAGCCGCTGTGCAGGATCGATCAACACTTACCCCGAACGTTTATCTGCAGTTATTCCTGCACAAGGGCCTCACACACACCAGATACTGACAGCAAAGGTGCACATACTTTTATCCCTCACAGATATGTAATATTGGATCATTTTCCACAATAAATAAATGACCAAGTATAAAAATGTTTCTTATTTACTTCATTTGGTTCTCTTTCTCTACTGTTAAGAAAATCTGATATGGTTTTAGGTCATATTTATGGAGAAATGTAGACAGTTCTAAAGGGTTCGCAAACTTTTAAGCACCACTGTAAATGTCTTGTTTGCTAGCTACCTAGCAGTGGTTAGTGGGATATGTGTCTGATTTGCTAGGTGGTTAGCGGGATAAGTGGCAGGTTTGCTAGCTGACTAGCAGGATAAGTCGATGTTTTCTACATCTACATATAAAACACTGTGAACGTGGTGTTATACAGTGTTTGGATCAGCGGAGGTCCAAAAGAGGATCTGAATATAAATGTTCATTAATGCTTGATATATAATATGATATATTAATACTTGATTATGATTTTTTTTGTTTCATTTTTTGTAATATGTAAACCGAACGTCATTGTGATACCTTAAACAGAAGGAAGCATGACTCGTGAGCAGACATCGGTTACAGTGACGACTGCAGTAAATAGTGGTTCATTTCATGAGCGGTCTCTCAGCTCCGGCTCCATTTTGTCCTCTCTGTGGGGAGAAAATGTCCAACCATGCCACGAGTTCCAGTAAAGTCAGGGACAAGACCACGTGACGTGATGTGTTCAGCGGTTACTGTTAGTGGTCTGCCATAGAATTTATTAAAAATGGGCCTTGGAAGAAAAAAAGGCTGGGAATTGTAGTAGTAATGATTAACATTTTCCATTTAAAACAATAAAATGGAAATATAACGTAATATAATATAATATAATATAATATATAGTAAATTGTAATAACAGTTTCCACTGTACATTTTTAACATTAAAAAGTCTTTAAAAACACTAAACACTCATTTAGTCTCTGGTGTGTGAGTGTGTGTGTGTGTGTGTGTGTGTGTGTGTATGTGTGTGTGTCAGTGTTCACACATTAATATTAATTCAACCTGACGCTTTCCAGCAAGAGGAAGTGTGAACTTCAAAGCTGACTTTTACTACACACACACACACACACAGACACAGACACAGACACACACACGTTTTTTCAACATCAAACACTCCTGGTGTTTGCTCTGAAAACAAATCTGCTGTGTAGCAAAGAGATTCATTTCCTCTAGAGATACAGACAGAGATAGAGTGAGAGAGACAGACAAACAGACTGAGAGATAGACAAACGGAGCGACGGACAGTATGAAAGACAAAAAGTTAGACTGTGGCAGACAGACAGACAGGCAGGCAGAGAGGTATACCAAAAGGCAGGCAGATATACTGAGAGAGATAGGGATAGACAGTCTGAGAGACAGACAGGTAGATGGTGAGACAGATAGACTGAGATAGAAGGTCTGAGAGACAGACAGACTTGTGAGACAGATTCACAGACAGAGGTAAACAGACAGAGAGATAGATTATAAGACAGACAGACAGGTAGAGATCAAAAATGACTGAGAGACAGACAGACAGCTCGGGAGACCAATAGTCAGGCAGATAGACTGTGAGACAGATTGACAGACTGAGAGACAGACAGACAGATTGCGAGACTGACATTCAGATTGAAAGACAGACAGACTGGCAGACAGACTGAGAGACAGACAGACTCACAGACAGACAGCATGAAACACGGAGCGAGACAGACAGGGATAGTGAGATTATTTATTATACTAATTACCATCTTGCACCAAATACACATACTATAGTGAGTATACACACACACACACACACACACGCACACGCACACGCACACACGCGCGCTTGTAAGTGTAACACGTACAGCAGCTGTGCGTAAAGGCCTTTTTGTTCCTTATCAAACAGAAACGATCAATGGAACGTCTGCACTTCAGAAAACGAGTGTGAACTCAAACCATGTGCATACACACACACACACACACACACACACACACACATACACTCAAAGAAAGAGAGAGAGAGAATGAAATGCCACCCTGGCAGACACTGTTTAACAGGCCACAAGCCAACCACAATTTCTCTCTCTCACTCTCTCACACACACACACACACACACACACACACACACACACACACACACACACACAGAGGGTCTTCATGCCAGACTCCGACTGTGTTGGCCCACTGAACCAATCACTGAACTCAGGCTGAGCCAAACACACACACACACACACACACACACACACACAACACACAGAGTTGGCAGCAGTGGGTCATCAGGCAACAGATGGTTCCACTGAATGAGTCTCTCATGAGAGATAACTGATCTGGAAACACCAAACACACAAAATTCACACACTAAATAAACACAATAACAACACGATAAAAACATTTACACACAAAAACAAACACTAAAAACATTCGCACACAAAATGAGTCCAATAAAAACATTCACACGCTAAATACACACGGAAAACATTTGCATTGAATTAAACACAAAAATTCACACAATAAATAAACCTTTAAAAAAAAAACAAAAAAAAACCCCTAACACAATAACACGTCTGGTTCGAGCGATCATTTACAGCCGAGGCTTTATTTTATTTTATTTTATTTTATTTGGGTTTTTTCCATTAACGGCTGTCCTATTCTATTACAAGGGAGACGAAACCAATTCGTAAGATTTACTCAGACCACAAAATAACAAAGAGGCTGAACAAACCGAGACACAATAACGAAACAGGAACAAGAGTACCAAACAAATAAAAACAGGAAACCAGGACACAATTACTAGGAAACAACGAATCCACCAAAACCAGGAGCAGGAAACCGAGAACCTGAGAAATACAGCGACTACAACAGTAAAAAACCCCAGGCGTTAGAGAAATAACACCAGTGGCTTTGTCAAATTCTAACATCACTTCCTGTAAAAAGAGACTTTCCTGAAACGTGTGAATGTGAGCATCATGAACTTTTTAAAAAATTTTTTAATGATTTACGTCAAATGTATTGTTTAAATATTTACTCATGACGCGTCATTTGGGTCACAGGGTTGAATCATCAAAGTGATCTTATTAGTAAATATGTATGCGAAATATGTATCGAACGCGGCAACGTTTTTTGCAGTAAATATAAATGGTAATGGTAATGTGCACTTATATAGCGCTTTTATCCAAAGCGCTTTACACTGTGTCTCATTCACCCATTCACACACACACACACACACACCAATAGTAGCAGAGCTGCCATGCAAGGCGCTAACTTGCCATCGGGAGCAACTTGGGGTTCAGTGTCTTGCTCAAGGACACTTCGGCATGTGGAGTCACCCGGGCCAGGAATCGAACCACCAACCCTACGATTAGTGGACAACCCGCTCTACCAACTGTGCCACAGCCGCCCCATTTATGTATTTCCAACAAGGCTATTCAGGTGAAATTTTCACCAGGCTTTGGGATTAACTCAAGAAATCCAAACATGAACGTCTTGGATAGCGTCTTGAGTCCCCCCGTGTCGTTCATCTTATGTGCAAGTGTAAACTCACTCCTATGTATCTGGTACCTGTATATACCCCTACCGTCTGAACAGTGCATTACCCCTTGCATAGCTGTACATAGCGTCTGTACTATACCTATTCTTTCTCAAGATTTATATACAGGATTTTTGGTCATCGTTGCGGCCAAAAACGCTCGATTTCGCTGCGGAGTCCTTCGAAAATTGGGAAACTACTCGAATCTGTGAATTCGCAATCGCACGAAATAGTTTCACATGGTCTTTCGCGGTGATGTTTGTTGGTAAACGAGACCCTTTAGGTGTACTCGTTTTCTAAATCTCGGCCTGAATCAGCAGAAAATCTGTGTTCGTTTTGAAAGATTGCGAGCTCCTGAGGAGTTTCCTTGATTTTGCGATCACAAACTCGTGAAATCCTGGAGGGACTGATTATTATGTCTTCCATACATTATGTGTCTTGCTGTCATATTTGTGTATGTACTGGAAGCGTCACTTACAAAGTCACTTGGCATTAAAGTTCTTTCTTCTTCTTCTTCAAAACATTTTGTGTATCACATCCAGAGTGTATTTTCTCTTTCTGTTCATTGGTCCAAATCTCCAGAACACATGGCATTTCTGCAGCACTTCAGCTCTGTCCTTAGGCTCAGTTTGCGCCTCATGGCTCAGACAAATGTCATCAGCAACCCAAAACACATGGCATTTCTGGTTCACTTACTGCATTTCTGGTCGATTCAGGGAAACATCACATTCTCACTGGACAGAACCAGACGGAGACCACCGCACACCCGAGTGTGAATGCAGCGTCGTCACCTGCGCGAACGAAGCGGAGAGGAAAACGCACCAGAGTTCCATTCAAACGGACGAAACACTGCGTATGTGAAAGCATCCTCAGTTACAAGGACACATGTAGGGGACTAGGAGACTAAAAAAACTAGAGGATGAGAAGATTATGAAAAAAGGAATTTGAGCATCTGGGAAAAATGAAGGGATGGAACACTAGGGAACAGGAAACCTGGGAAACTAGGGATACAAGGAAAAAGGAGAAATTAGGAAAGAAAGAACCTGAACAAATATGGGACTTGAATAGAAGGAAGCAATAATATAGTGATTTTTAAGCATGTGTGTGATGATCGGGGGGTTTTTTCTTCGTTTTTGTGGTTGAAGTGAACTGTGATGCTGAACTCTTGTTAAAAGTGGAGACATGTGTAAAAACTTAGAGCTCAAAGAAACTTGAAATCAGAGAAAGAAAGAAACAAAGGAAGAAAGCTGATTGGTCACCTGCTCTTAAGTCTGTCATGGCTTCATCATCTGGCAGTTTGTGTAGTAAACTGGGTTTGCACCACTCCATTTCATATTATTATGTTAGAATAAAAAAATAATTTTATTTTAAAAAAAAAAGTCTGTTTGTGAAATTACCATTTTGTAAGTGTAAAAACTTACTAGATGAAAAGCTCTCTATTAACCCTCTTATTTGGAGACTGTACTGTCATTTTTCCAGAAATCAGAAGTTTAAGGATAATTACAAAGTAAATGTAAATGTTGAAATTCAAGGAGCCCTATATGGTACAATATGATACAATACCATATGATACAATATATGATATAATATATGTTGCGATACGATACTGTACGATATGATACTATGTGATATGTTGCGATACGATACCAAACGATATGATACTATACGATACAATATATGTTGCTATACGATACTATACGATATGTTGTGATATGATACTATATGATATGTTGCGATGCGATACTATACTATATGAAACCTTTCCGATACGATATATGTTGCGATACAATACTATACGATATGTTGCGATACAATACTATACGATATAATACTATACGATACGATACAATGCAACACCATACAATATGATATCATATGATACAATACAACATGATATCATAACTTATATGATATGATATATGATACGATACGATACGTTGCGTTACGATACTACATGATACAACACAATACAATACCACACGATATATCATATGATACAATAAAACATATCATACCTTATATGATATGATATGATATGATATGATATATGATATGATACGATTCAACACAATACCAGAAGATATGACATCATATGATACAATACAACATGAAATGATTCGGTACGATTAGAAATTAGGGAACTAGGGTGTTAGGAAATAAAGGACTTGGGGAACTAGGAGACCTTGGAACACCTGGAAACTGTTAATTATTGGAATTTGGAAATACTGGGAAATTAAGGAGCTAGAAGAGTAGGAAATGAGTGTGGAAAGACGTCTGATTCACAACGTCCAAATAGACAGATATGTTATGACTGACACTACACATTGTATAGGAAAATATTCAGTAGAAATATCAGGGTTTTGGCCCAAATTCTCGAGTTTGAGGAGGACATCAAAATCACGTTTACTACTCCGAGAAATCGGATTCCTTCTGAACGGTGGATGATTAATGCATGTCCGGTAAAAAACCGCTGTGTGTACAATGGAGGAAGCCTTTATTGTGCTTACTCCGGAGTGTTTGATTCACATATGTACGGTACTGAACGAGTGTTTGCTTTACTTTATCATTTATCACTTCTATGAGTTGTAGTCACGCTGATATTTTTCAGTTGGACCGGAGATCGTGTCTCTGAACCGCACCCCGTTTATGAAAACAATTTCCGTGCATGAGCACATCACGATACAAAAGGCCTCAGGGTTCGGAAAAACGTGCAAGCGTGAAAACACCCTCAATTTTCACTGTGATTCAGTTTAATGAGTTTCTTTTGGCACGACTCGGGAGTATTAATAATCCGTATTTTAACTTCTGAACACAACCTGAGCGCACGCTTTGTACAGAACATTATTCATATACCATTTTCATATTATTTCATTCTAATCTTCCCAAATTGATGCCTTTGAATGTGTGTGTGTGTGTGTGTGTGAGTTTCTGAGTGTGTTCTTATGATGAAAGGATTATATATTATTTAAAATAATCATATTTAGGAGAGAGATTATATTTCACTTTTTAGACATATTAAAGGGTTTACAGTATGTGGAGCCACACACACAGACACACACACACACACACACACAACACGGAGATGGAAGGGTGGTTTGTGGTTCTCACATTGTGTGAAATGTGGAAATTATTTAGTGGTTGTATCAAGCAGCTGATGTCAGTGGAATCATGATGTCATACCTTAAACTGTAAATTCGGGAGAGAGAGAGAGAGAGAGAGAGAACGATAGACAGCGTGTGATTAGAATGAGTGTGTGTTAGGATTGTAACGAGTGTGTAGTTCTACTAAGGGAGTGTTTAAGCTGCTGATTGGTCAGTTGCTGTAAAGCGCATTATGACATCATAAGCTGTTAGTTCAAGTTGGGTTTTTTTTAACTGATTCAAGTTTATGTGTTACTCATTATTTTACAAAACAAATGCATTACACAGTATAAACACAGACTGCAATACAGTACGTCACATTACAATTCAATTCCTATATATTGTTAATAAAAATTGATTGTTTGCTTTCTTGTTTTCTGGTCGTAAAATTATATAAATATAAAGGGTTTAAAAATAAAATAAAAAAAACACCTTATAATTGTGTGGTTAAGTCCTCGAATCAGATCATTTTCATAACAGCAGCGGTTCCAGTACGTCGTCGTTTCTATAGTAACGGCTGGTTCACAGGGACTCGTACGCTGGACGATCCACATACTGTACCTGAAGCCTAATCATTTCTTAACAGACTTCTAAAAACGTGTTTTCGTTGAAAATAAAATTGAAATTTGATGTTTTGTTGTTAGGGGAAGTTTACGTTTATGTAGCATTTACGGAAGGAGTCTCCAGTGTCAGCACTCTGTAACACGATGAGCTGAGTTTTGTTTGTTTGTTTGTTTGTTTGTTTATTAAAGGTGAATGAAACACAAAACAAAACAACAAAAAAAAAACAGACGAAACCAAACACAAGATAACTAGACAATGAAACAAGGTAAACAGAACAGAAGAGCGAAAGACTATAATCAGTAGGTGAGGCAATTGCTGGGTCCGAAACCCTATCACCTACATACTCAGCCATTTTGTAGCGGTGTCCAGAATTCTGAGTGAACAACTTCACTCCGGACATTCGTTCACTCCTTTATACCCAGAATGCACTCTGATTTCGAGTGGACTTCCGATGTACACTCGCCATACTCTAAGGCGAGACGGAGATAAAACGGAAAAGAAACATTATGACTGATCCGTGGAAAAGTTAAAGTCCACTGTGTCGTAATCTGTCGACTCACCGAACAACACATTGATTTTATATTCAAACAATTCACCAACGTCATCTGTCAAAGGGAAACACCAGGAGGTGGCAGCCATCTTGAGCTGTAATATATAACATATACATAGGCAGATAGACATGCCCACACACACACACACACACACACACACACATACACTTTCTGAAACACAAACTTATATGCAGATGTAAAAACTATTACAGTTCCTCCATCATTACCATGACAACTACAAACAAACAACTTCAGCCTAAACACATACTGTACACACACACACACACACGCGCGCACGTGGTATGATGGGAGTCCTGAAAAAGTAACAAGGCGTAATACACCCCAGAAAAGCCACAATGTATCCCCAAACCACTCACACTCTCTCTCTCTCTCTCTCTCTCTCTCTCTCTCTCTCAAGCACACAAACACCCAACATATACTTTTTTGGGCAATGCACTGATTCTGAGGTCATCAACATGGCGGTAAGGGTGTGCTTAAGAGTTTATCCCAGGATTTCAAACACACACACACAGACACACACAAGTATAGTGAGTGTGATAAAACTGTTATGAGTATAAACTGAGGTGTGTACTGAATATTACATGTCTGATGAGTATGTGTGTGTGTGTGTGTGTGTTTGTAGGTGAGGTTTGATGGGTGTGTGATAAGTGTGATAAGCATGTGATGGGTGTGTGATAGGTGTGATAAGCATGTGATAAGTATGTGATGGGTGTGTGATAAGCATGTGATAAGCATGTGATGGGTGCGTGATAAGTGTGATAAGCATGTGATGGATGTGTGATAAGTGTGATACACATGTGATTGGTGTGTGATAAGTGTGATAAGCATGTGATGGGTGTGTGATAGGTGTGATAAGTGTGTGATAAGTATGTGATGGGTGTGTAATAAGTATGTGATGGGTGTGTGATAAGTATGTGATGGGTGTGTGATAAGTATGTGATGGGTGTGTAATAAGCATGTGATGGGTGTGTGACAAGTATGTGATGGGTGTGTGATAAGCATGTGATGGGTGCGTGATAAGTGTGATACACATGTGATTGGTGTGTGATAAGTGTGATAAGCATGTGATGGGTGTGTGTTAAGTGTGATAAACATGTGATGGGCGTGTGTTAAGTGTGATAAGCATGTGATAGGTGTGTGTTAAGTGTGATAAGCATGTGATGGGTGTGTGATAAGTATGTGATGGGTGTGTAATAAGCATGTGATGGGTGCGTGATAAGTATGTGATGGGTGTGTGATAAGCATGTGATGGGTGTGTGATAAATGTGATAAGCATGTGATGGATGTGTGATAAGTGTGATACGCACGTGATTGGTGAGTGATAAGTGTGATAAGCATGTGATGGGTGTGTGTTAAGTGTGGTACGCATGTGATTGGTGTGTGATAAGTGTGATAAGCATGTGATGGGTGTGTGATAAGCATGTGATGGTGTGTGATAAGTATGTGATGGTGTGTGATAAGCATGTGATGGTGTGTGATAAGCATGTGATGGGTGTGTGATAAGCATGTGATGGGTGTGTGATAAGCATGTGATGGGTGTGTGATAAATGTGATAAGCATGTGAAGGGTGTGTGATAAGCATGTGATGGGTGTGATAAGCATGTGATGGGTGTGATAAGCATGTGATGGGTGTGTGATAAATGTGATAAGCATGTGATGGGTCTGTGATAAGCATGTGATGGGTCTGTGATAAGCATGTGATGGGTGCGTGATAAGTGTGAGGTTTGTGATGGTGTATGATGAGTGTGATAAGCATGTGATGGGTGTGTGATAAGTGTGATAAACATGTGATGGGTGTGTGATAAGTGTGATAAACATGTGATGGGTGTGTGATAAGCATGTAATGGGTGCATGATAAGCATGTAATGGGTGCGTGATAAGCATGTGATGGTGCGTGATAAGCATGTGATGGTGCGTGATAAGCATGTGATGGTGCGTGATAAGCATGTGATGGTGCGTGACAGGTGTGGGATAGGTATGTAATGGGTTTGTGATAAGATGTGATGAGTGTATAGCGAGAGTGTGTGATGGATGTGTGATAAGTGTGATAAGCATGTGATGGGTGTGTGTTAAGTGTGGTACACATGTGATTGGTGTGTGATAAGTGTGATAAGCATGTGATGGGTGTGTGTTAAGTGTGATGAGCATGTGATGGGTGTGTGTTAAGTGTGGTACGCATGTGATTGGTGTGTGATAAGCATGTGATGGGTGTGTGATAAGCATGTGATGGGTGTGTGATAAGCATGTGATGGGTGTGTGATAAATGTGATAAGCATGTGATGGGTCTGTGATAAGCATGTGATGGGTGCGTGATAAGTGTGAGGTTTGTGATGGTGTATGATGAGTGTGATAAGCATGTGATGGGTGTGTGATAAGTGTGATAAACATGTGATGGGTGTGTGATAAGTGTGATAAACATGTGATGGGTGTGTGATAAGCATGTGATGGGTGTGTGATAAGTGTGATAAGCATGTAATGGGTGTGTGATAAGCATGTGATGGTGCATGATAAGCATGTGATGGTGCGTGATAAGCATGTGATGGGTGCGTGACAGGTGTGGGATAGGTATGTAATGGGTTTGTGATAAGATGTGATGAGTGTATAGCGAGAGTGTGTGATGAGTGTGTGATTGTGTTGTAAGTATGTGATAAATGCATAAGTGTGGGATACGTGTCACAGGCATGTGATCAGTGTGTGATGTGTGATAAGCATGTGATAAGCATGTGATAAGCATGTAATAAGCATGTAATGATTGTGTGATGAGTGTGATGAGCATGTGATGAGTGTGTGTGGATTACTATATGAAGAGTAGAAGAATGATGGGGCAGCAAGTGATCCGTCTCACATTATCTGTGTGTGTGATATTTCCACATGACACAGGAAATAATTACAATAATTACAGCTCGTCCCTCGCACACGACATTTAACCATCTGTTAACTGACATTTCAGAGCGTTTATGCTTCTCGGATTTACCCTTAAAAAACAATGCAGGAGATTAACAACTCAATAAAACACACACACACACTCACACAAATGATTGGAGTGACATTTAAAATTTTAAAAACACAACGACAAGAAAAAGAGACAGGAAGGAAGGGAGACCATGTCCTTGATTTTTGAATGAACAGATGGAGGTGAATAGTCACAAATATTAAGTGTAAATTAAAACAGCGTGTGTGTGTGTGTGTGTGAGAGAGAGAGAGAGAGAGAGAGAGAGAAGAGAGAGAAAGTGAGGGTGCCTGTTTTCCATACATGAATGATTGTGGTTTAGAGTGTTAGACACTAAAAAGAAAGGTTTTTCTAGCGTACGGGTGAAATTTGTTTTGCATTGAGTGTCTGTGTGTGTGTGTGTGTGTGTGTCTGTGTGTGTGAGAGAGAGAGAGAGAGAGAGAGTCTGAGAGAAAGTTGGGTGTAACCTCATTAACAGTACTTAATAAATCTCACAGTCTAAGCATCACACTGTGCAAATGTAACCACACACGCACACACACGCGTGCACACACACACACACACACACTGCTCCTAAATAATAAACTGCGCAAAAACACACTTGTTAAATGTTCATTGCTATTATTCATTTTTTGCTTTTACTATTTCTGTTTTTTGGACTGTAAAACTTAACTAGCTAGCTAATCTAACTAGCTAAAGTACAAACCCTAACTAACTAGCTAAAGTACAAAACCTAACTAGCTAGCTAATTTAACTAGCTAAAGTACAAAACATAACTAGCTAGCTAATTTAATTTAACTAGCTAATAAATATAAATAACTAGCTAGCTAATCTAACTAGCAGTACAAACCCTATCTAACTAGCTAATTTAACTAGCTAAAGTACAAAACCTAACTTGCTAACTAATTTAACTAGCTAAAGTACAAAACATAACTAGCTAGCTAATCTAACTAGCTAAAGTACAAACCCTATCTAACTAGCTAATCTAACTAGCTAAAGTACAAAACCTAACTTGCTAACTAATTTAACTAGCTAAAGTACAAAACATAACTAGCTAGCTAATCTAACTAGCTAAAGTACAAACCCTATCTAACTAGCTAATCTAACTAGCTAAAGTACAAAACCTAACTTGCTAACTAATTTAACTAGCTAAAGTACAAAACTAGTGAATATTTAACACTTCTTTATCTTTGATGGAGAATTTTAAGGGTTGAAATTTCATTGTTACTTTGGAGGCAAATGAGACATGGCATCCTGTATGAAAGAGCACAAAGACACTCCCGCTGCCACCCAAACTCAGTTCCTCATAAATTTTCCCTGCTGAAAGAAGAAAAAATTCTAATGGTTTCCAGTACAAACACCATTAAAAGCCATCAGCTAACCATTAAAACCAATACCGTTACGGGTCCTTAATGGTATCCAGTAGACACAACATGCCACAAATAGAAGGCACCAAATTACTAGTAATAGTAACAGACCCACAGGGACCATTATAGTTTCCATTAAAACCAATACAACTCCTATTATAACCATTAAAAGGTGTGTTTTCTATTGTTTTTTCAGCAGGGTTGTTAGCAAGGGGTTAGCACCCGTCCAGGGTGTCCCCACCTGGTGAACCGGGTCCACTGGGGTAGGCTCCTGTCTCCCAGTGACCCTGTGTAGGTTAAGGGACGTGTAAAATGGATGGATCCTGTTAGCATAGCGTACACTTGAGTAAAGTACAAATCTTCCAAAAATAGTACAGAATCGAAGAACTAAACTGTTTTCCACAAAAGGGCACATTACGGGTGCATGGAGGTAGGGGACTAGGGGACTCCCTACAGCATTGTAGATGATGCAAGTGCATGCAAATGAGGTACTCAAGTATCGCCATTTGGGACAGGACAAAGGTCAGGCAGGAAGCTGAGGGAAGAGCGAGCGCAGAACAAAGATTCGTAACCATCTGTGTGTGAAAACATGGACAGAATGTTCAAATAATAAAGGAAAAACAATTTCATGCCATCTTTCTCTATCTACAGAAACACAATTCCAGCCTTGTCGATGTTTCCCGTAAGTGTAAGTGCGCACACACACACACACCTCAAAGTTCCCAACTCTCTGAACTTTGTGTCTTTCTGAAACGTCCGTCTGTGGATCAGAGTGACGGCTTTTCCAGAGGTCACGCCTGAGTGTGTTTGGATATTTATAGTCTTTTTTTTTTTTCACAGGTTTGGAAGGACTGCTCAAAGACAGATGGGACACACTGTGTGTGTGTGTGTGTGTGTGTGTGTGTGTGTGTGTGTGTGTGTAGCTTTGTGGTTATTTTGGTGTATTTTCATTTCTGAATGTGGTGTAAATGTGTGTCATTCCTTAATCATGTGTTCATCTGTCTATTAAACTCACACAGATGACCGAGGGTGTGTGTGTGTGTAGAGAGAGAGAGGGAGAGAGAGAGTTAGTCTTTATTTATGTAAGTCAGTCAATGGTCTTTTGCATGGGAGCCCTGGACAAGAGAAGATACACTTCCTGCTTTAGATTTTCTAGTTCCGCCCCTAGTCACCTGGTCACGACCCCTCTGATTATTCTTCTTGTTTTCAACAAGTGCGAGATGTTAGTGTGTAAGCGTAAGCTTTAATGGATGTGTTAGAGTAAGTGTGTGTGTGTGTGTGTGTGTGTGTGTGTGAGAGAGAGAGAGAAAGGTTATATTCCTGTAGGTGTTCTATGTCACTCTTTGTTTATGATTTGATCTGACAGTGCTGATCAACACACACACAAACACACACCCGCCTGCAGTAGCAGCAAATCCAATTCCCTGAGAGAGAGAGATAAAGACAGACAGAGAAAGCATGTGTGTGTGTGTGTGTGTGAGTGAGAGAGAGAAGTGAAGGTCTGTTAAAACAAAGAAATAGTACGATGTAAAACAGACACATATGTGCACACACACACACACACACACAACACACACACACACACGCATGCGTGCGCACACAAGCAAGCACGCACTTTGGCTGGTGTCCTCCCCTCCAGATGTGTGTGTGAGTAAGTGTCTGTCTGTCTGTGTGTCAGAGAAATAAACACAGAATGTCAGTGAGACGGCGCTGCTGAGAGTCTGAGTTGTACAATCCAGATCCATGCAGACAGTATGGAAGTAAGACAGACAGACAGATAGACAGGCAGGCAGGCAGGCAGTAAGACAGACAGGCAGGCAGGCCGATAGAGGGAGAGACAGGCAGAGACAGACAGAGAGACAGACAGGCAGAGAGACAGACAGACAGACAGGTAAACAGACAGACAGGCAGAGAGACTGACAGATAGGCAGACAGACAGACAGAGGCAGAGAGGCAGACAGAAAGTGTCTTATTTTTAGATACATCCCAATATAAGAATGCACACCTGATTTTCCACATCCATGGCATAATCAGAAATAAAATGGATCCGAGAGCACCAAATCACACACACACCAACACACCCACACACACACACACACACACCCACCCACACCCACACCCACACACACACACTGGTAGTGATGTGCCCTGACACAGCTGTCACATTTGATCACCTTTCACATCACACACTTCAATCCCACCCCTAGTCTAGCCCTAAATGTGTGTGTGTGTGTGTGTGTGTGTGTGTGTGTGTTTGTGTGTGTTTATTCTGAGTGAATGCTGGTGTGTGTCAATGCCTGAAGACAGCGCACACACTCTGTTAACCTCAGGACATGTCCATCCTCTATGTGTGTGTGTGTGTGTGTGGGTGTGTGTGTGTCCAGATTTCCAAGAACATTTTC
>CM022778.1:3443871-3446371 GCA_012411365.1 Ameiurus melas | reverse complement strand
CCGCTCTACAAGCTCGTACTTCTAACATCCCGCGTCCTTCACGTCTACAAGCTCGTACTTCTAACATCCCGGTCTCAACCGTGCTTCTAACATCACGACGTCTACAAGCTCGTACTTCTAACATCCCGACGTCTACAAGCTCGTACTTCTAAGATCCCGACGTCTACAAGCTCGTATTTCTAACATCCCGACGTCTACAAGCTCGTACTTCTATCATCCCGAGTCTACAAGCTCGTACTTCTATCATCCCGACGTCTACAAGCTCGTACTTCTATCATCTCGACGTCTACAAGCTCGTACTTCTAACATCCTGACGTCTACAAGCTCGTATTTCTAACATCCCGAGGTCTTCTTTCAATTTTAACAATGAAGCGAAGTTCCTGAATGTAGTAGTAGCCACTCCAGACTTTGACCTCACTATTTTCTTATACACGCTTTTTTAATAGTGGCCTAAAAAAAAACCCCAGTAACGCTAAAATCTAAAAAACAGCCCAAATGTCTCCTAATTCTAGATGTCTAAATCCTGAGTTCTATAAACTCGTACTTCTGCCATCCTGAGGTCTCCAAACCAGAACAAGCCATGATTCACACTGCAGACCAGACGAGTCTTTATTCTTCCTGAGATTTGTTCTTCCACAGGATATACCGCAGGAGACACTAATTTAATGTGACAGATCTGTCTCTCTCTCTGGCGCACACACGCACACACGCACACACACACTCTCCACAGGCAAATAACAGTTTGCTGCAGCTGAGATACATGCGTCTGTTGGTGTGCGTATATGTTTACTGACAGTTCTCCTAATTCATGCTGTCAGAGTGGCTAATACTCTCATTTCGCTCATTTAAATATCACACCAGTGCCATCTAATGAGTCCAACATTTACACACACACACACACACACACACACAGAGAGAGAAAGAGAGAGACTCTATGACTGATGATAAAGTGCTGGAGTTAAATGATGACAGTTAAAGTGTGTATGTGAGTGAGAGAGAGAGAGAGAGAGAGAGAGAGGAGGGAGGGAGATAGAGAGACAGAGATGCTGGGGGGGGGATATCTATCCATCTATTTGTCCAGCCATCTTCCTATCTTAAAGAAAGAAAGGAACAAATGTGAAAGAAAGAACACGTGATTATAACGAGTGTGTATTAGGATTCTAGTGAGAGTGAGTTTTATCAAAGATGTTGATTGGTCAGCTGCCATAAAAAAAAAACCCATTATGACATCATAACAAATATAAATTGGAATTAAAATTTTTGAATATAAACATTCCATCAAAAGAATTCAAAGGGAAAGTTACACATATTAATCTGAAATTGTTGTGAACTGTAACTCTCTCTGTGTGTGTGTGTGTGTGTGTGTGTGTTTAAGGGGTTAAAGATTGCTTTCTCAGGATTCCAGAAGATCAAAACGACTGTTGCTGTGGCGATGGTTGCTGTCTGGGAGGTTGCCGTGGTGACCACTGCCCATGCTCATCATTCCGCTGTGCGCACTCTCTCCTCTCACCTGAACAGAAGTCAGGTCACTCGCGGGTTCGTTTTCATTCGGTCCGAGAATCTTTCATAACGAGCACAAGTTCCTGGATGCAGTCGTGGTCACCTCAAACGTTCACCTCGACATTTTCTCATACAGGATTTTCAAATAGTGAAACGGGAAAAAACGGGAACGATGAATTGTAGCAAACAGCCGAAAATGACGGAAAAAAGTTAACAGACGAGTTAGAAGAGTTAACAAACACGGCAGGAACCGCCAGTCTGCCGGAACATCTCTAAAACCTCACTACATGTCCACGTTAATCCGGATACGTCTGAAAACGCAGCTTCCCCCACGTTTTGGCGTTCTAGTCCACACCAAGACGGCGTTCTCATCCGAGCTTTTATCGAAAAGTGGATCGAATTGAAAACGCCCTTTTGGCGTGGACTGAGAAAACGCCGATGTTCAGAAACCAATGACGTGTTTGTAGTCATGTGACTCATCGACAACGTGAAACAAACAAGTTGGTGGACGACTGCGGTTGTTGTATCCAGTTTGATAGCGTCGTTAAATGTTAAATCTCACTCACTTCCTACAACCTTCAGATTGTTCCGAAATAAACGCCTGACGGAAACTGACGTCTTTGCGCGTTGTTACGCGATTGTTCACGTGAGCGTTTTCAGACGTTTCAGCGTGGACGAGCGATTTCCTGTTGTGAACGGAGGCGTACATTCTAACACATTCTATGCACTTGTTTTGCTTCCAGCTTGGGTGTGAAAGTAAGGCGTCCACATACATTTGGCCATATAGTGTATAATTCCTTAAGATTGAGCAGTATTGCTGTTTCTCTATCTTTACACCACGGCCTGTCTGAATCCACTGGAAGGTAGTTCCAGTCCGTTTAATCACCTTTCTAAATTAACGTGCTGCCTATACACGACCGTAACCATAGTAACGTACTGCAAACACCGACAGCTTTAACGTGTCGACGCTCGTATAATCGGGATAATCCAAGGTTAGGAG
>CM022778.1:3373871-3438871 GCA_012411365.1 Ameiurus melas | reverse complement strand
TTCTATGGAGTGTACAGGGATGCTTGCCTCATCGTCGTGGCAACGGTCCATGCCCAGGTCAGATTACTTCAGAGACATTTCAGCTGTACTCATGTTCGATGCACGTAAATCAAAATGTGCTTTGGCTGAATGCGTGTTCTGATGTCACATGACGTGTCTCTGCCCAAATCTGCGGGAATTATTGGAAAATCGCAAGCTCCTCCTAATATTGCAGAGTTTGCGGCAATTCCTGCAAACACAAAATCACAGAATCCTGAAGGGACTGGTTATGGAGAACTGAGTACCAAAAAAGGGTCAGTTTAACACCAAGTCCCAAACTGGAAAGCTATTAAACATGAACCATAAATATTAAATATTTAAATACATGTTTATTCACTAGATTAGATACACGTTTACGTTTGATTTTCTGTATATTCCTGTAAAAAAACATTCTAACAATGTTATTTAAACATATTTTGGAATATGCTATCACTGGATACAGAATACAGGTGACTATAGATAAGGTCAATATGAAATATTTGTCGCCCTCTGTTGGCTGCGAGGTGAAATGTCATTTAAGAGCAGAACTTTACATCTCTATTGCCCCCTACTGGTTATATCAGTCTGTGTATACACACACACGCCACACTCAACTGTATAAACACTGTAAATACACTGATTAAATTAACTTGAATTGTTAAAAACATTAATGCATTATTTACTAACATAGTACATTAGTGACACAATAGCATAATATTATTAATATAATTTGGCTCAAAAAAATATTGAAAGTGCATAAACATTTACATTGAGATTATTCTATGATATTTGCAACAAAAATATATTATTTTTTGTGAAAACCGATGGAACATAAAGCAAGTTACAGAGGAATTTACGAGGGTAAACATACGTCCCTGTAAAAAAATAATAAAATAAAATTGTACAGGCTTACCGTTTAATCGAAGCCCGTCCAATATGGCGGACATGTTAACGCAGGTCAAACGAAGGCGAACTGCGCATGCTCCTTATGCTAGTCTCGTTCCAGGAAATCCCGCGAGACTTGAGTTTGAAAACTGGCGGTTGAATGATCACTGGATCTTTCTTCAGAAGCGGAGAAGCAGCATAAAGAAGTACGTCCTGTTTTTACTTTTTTTAATGATTCTGATATGTAAAATATTGTTGTTGTTTTCTTACATTGCCAGGTACACGTAAATGATTATTTCCCACAGTGTTTATGTAACATTATGTTGGGAAACCTAGTCATTCTTGGCATTGTTTCCCCCCTCCTCCACGTCGCTAGTTTAAACCCACGTTAGCTATGTGGCTAACGGTGCTTTTGTTAACGTGAGCAACTGAGTTTAAAACTCAAACAGTTTTAACTTTTAATGAAAAACCCGAAGTCACTTTTAACAAGTAAAGCTGATTTAATGGTTGTGTGGTTGGTTATAGACAGCTCGTTATTAAAATAGGGACGTAGAAAAAAAGTGACGTCAAAACGAGTGTTTCCCGTGAATCGACTCAGTAAAAATGAATCGATTCCTTTTCGCACTGATTACTTTTACCTGCTATAATGGCCAAAATCATCACTAGAACTTTAGTTTTATTTCTGAACAGCGTGTGTAGAGAGCATTAGAAAATAAAGATGGTAATATTATGTATTTGTACATTCATGGATGGTTTAGCACATCTAAATGCATTCATTGCTGATGTAGTTGGTAAAAAAAAAAAACTTTTTTTATTGATAGAAATGAACATTTTGATGGGACTTGGAAAGATTCATTTCTATCAATGGGGAAAAGTTGTTTTTAATATAATTTTAATATTTTTAAAAGGCTGTTTAGTCTTTAGGTTCATTTCCCGTTTTGTAAAAGTTAACGATGAACATTGTGAATATTTTGGCGACGTGATTTTGTGTGTTTCATCAGGAGCATTGAGATGGCCGCCGATTCTAAGCTGGAGATACGTGAAACCTTCCAGCGCGCTCAGAAAGCGCTCAACAACAAGGCCAAGCTGGTGGCCAGTCTGAAGAACATGTATGATAAGGTATGGTGAGTTATGTTTCTAAACATCCCCGTGATTTGGTGAAGCTCGGCAGTGTGAGATGTTTTGTATATGTGTGTGTGTATAGTTACAGGATAAGGCAGAGTTCCACGAGGAGTTTCTGCGCTGCCTAAAATTCGCGCTGATCGTGTACACCCGAGAGCCGGCGGTGGAAAGCGTCATCGACTTTGTGGTGAAGTTTGCTGCCAGCTTCGAGACGCCTGTCAGCGAGGAGGAGGAAGAGGATGAGGAAGAAGAGGAGGATACATTTCTGAACTTCCTGTTCAACTTTCTGCTGGAGGTAATCTACAGCGGAGCGTAAAGCAGTCATTCTGAACGTGATCCGAACTCTGATATGAGAATTGTGAACCGTGATGAATACGTTTCGACCTCGTTTTTTTTTATTTTGACGTGTCGCAGTGTCACGGTGTTAGCAGCCATGCGGTGCGGTTCCGGGTGTGTCAGCTGGTGAACAAGCTGCTGGGCAGCCTGAGCGAGGACGCACAGATCGACGACGGGCTCTGCGATCGGATCCACGAGGCCATGCTGGTCCGCATCACGGATAAATACCCCAACGTCAGGATACAGGCTGCGCTCGCCATGGCTCGCCTGCAGGACCCAGAGAACCCTGAGTGTCCCACGGTCAAAGGTACACACACCCTTACAGCATCCACTCAACCATCACATATATACGTATATATCTTCTTCTTCTTCTGGCTTTAATCCCACTAGGTGGGGTCGCCGGTGCGGGTCACTCTTCTCCAGACCATTCTGTCGCACGCATCCTCTTCCGTCTTTCCTACTGTCCTTAAATCCTCCTTCACACAATCCTCCCATCGCCTTCTTGGTCTACCACGCCTCCTTTCTCCAACTACTAACTTTCTCACTCTCTTCCCAACATAGCCTTCATCCCTTCTCACTATGTGACCCAACCATCTCAGTCTTTTCATTCTCAGCTGCACACCCATCTCTCCCACCTTCACTGTAGCCCTTATCTCTTCATTCCTAATTCTGTCCATCCTTGTCTTTCCAAGAGAAAATCTCAACGTTTTCATTTCCGCTACTTCCATTCTCCTTTCCTGACCTCTTGTCACTGCCACAGTTTCCATCCCATATAGCATTGCAGGCCTCACCATTGTCTTGTACAGATTTCCTTTCAACTTTGCTGGCACTCTTCTGTCACACGTGATACCGGTTATCTTCCGCCAAGCACTCCACCCTGCTTGGATCCTTTTTGTTGCTTCTCTCTCTACTCCGCCATCTATCTGTACTGTCGAACCCAGGTATTTAAAATCTTTGACGCGCTTCAGGTTCTCCCCTTGCATCTTTACTTCTCTGACCAACTCTCGTTTCCCCATAAACAAGTACTCAGTCTTTTGCCTGCTAACTCGCATACCGCGGTCCTCCACCACACTTCCAACCTATCCAGCACGTCATCTGCAAACAACATATCCCAGGGTGCTTCTCGCTGTACGTGCCCCGTTATACAATCTCTTATGATTGCAAACAGGAACAGGCTAAGTGCCGAGCCTTGGTGGAGTCCAACTGTCACCTTGAAATCTTCAGTGGTTCCTGCTACACATCTGACCTTTGTCTTGCAACCCAAGTACATATCTTGGATCAGTCTGATGTACTTTTCGTCCACTTTTTTCAGTCTCAAACAGTTCCATACTTCTACTCTTGGTATTTGATCGTAAGCTTTCTCTATATCTATATAGATACAATGCAGTTCCTTCTGTCCTTCTCTAAACTTCTCCATAAGTTGTCTCAAAGCAAAAATAGCGTCAGTTGTACTTCGCCCTGGCATAAATCCAAACTGTTGTGCTGTTATGGTAACTTTTCCTCTCAATCTTTTTTCAATGACCCTTTCCCATATCTTCAAAGTGTGCAAAGTCAGCTTGATACCACAGTAGTTTCCACAGTCCTGAATGTCCCCTTTATTTTTGAAGATAGGTATCAGAGTGCTTTCTCACCACTCTTCTGGCATCTGTTCCATTTCCATGATTGCCTCGAATACCTTTGTCAACGTTGCAGTTCCACTTCTTCCAAGTGCTTTCCATGCCTCTACTGGTATGTTATCCGGTCCTATTGCCTTTCCTCTTTTTCATCACTACCATCACTTCGTCCTACTTTATCTTTTCCACCTGCGTTTCTTCTCTCTGCTCTGTAAATCTTTCACTCCTCTCATTTTCTACATTCATCAACTGCTCAAAATAGGACCTCCATCTTTCCTTTATCTCATCTTCATCCGACAATACTTGCCATTGACTATCCTTCACAAGCTTTGCTTGGTAAATATCTTGATTCCCTGCTCTTCTGCCTTGCTATTCTTATCGCTTTCCGCTTGCCTTCTTCCCATTCTTCTAGGCTGATATACAGGTCGTTAAATGTCATGCTCCTTGCATTTGCCTTGCCATTCTCTTTGCTTCTTTGTTTGCGTGCTTGTGATTTTCAATAGTCTCATCACACCTGTTCAGATCCCTGTCCTTCCTCCTTTCTCTTTTCCGCTTCACGGCTTCTTGTACTTCTGCATTCCACCACCACGTCTCTTCTTTCTTTCCAGCTTTCCCAGATGTTTCACCTAGTACTTCTTTTCCTGCTGACCTAGTCGTTGTGCTCAGCGCATCCCAAGTCCATTCTTTCCTCTCCTCCAGCACCTTCTTCGCAAACTTTTCTCGGTGTTCCGTTTCATTCAATTTCCACCAGTGTGTTTCCGAATCCTAACCTGCCTCTGCCTTCCCTTGGCTATCATTCCTGCTTTACACAACAGTAATTTGTGCTGTTTTGCCACCGCTTCTTTTGGCAGTACTTTGCAGTCCTGTATTTGCTGCAGCTCTTTTCTTCTACAGAGAATGTAGTCTACTTGCGAGTGGCGCCCTCCGCTAGTGTACGTTATCCTTCTCGTTAATCTTTTCCTGAAGTAGGTGTTTACTAGCGCCAAGTGGTTGGCAACTGCAAACTCTACAACTTCATCTCCTGCTTCATTTCTCACCCCGACTCCATACCTACCCATTACTTCCGCTGCATCACAGTTTCCTTCACCCTCATGACCATTAAGATCCGCTCCAAGCCATACTACTTCTGTTTTAGGTATCGTTGCCACCACGCTTCCAAGCAGTCCCCAAAAGTCATCTTTTTCCTTCTTATCACACCCTACTTGTGGTGCATATGCGCAGATAACATTGATTACGACTTTATCCACATCCACCTTCATCCAGATCCTCTGTCTGAATCACGGTTCACCTGCAGTACTCCCTCTTTCATCACTGGACTTAGCACTACTCCCACACCATTCCTTCTGTTGTCTTCTCCCACGTAGTACAGCTTAAAACCATTTACCACTTCCTGCACACACAAAACATCTATCTTCTTCCTCTCCATCACATCCACCTCTTCCCTTCCCCTGCCCGTCATTGAACCCACATTCAGGGACCCTTTCAAAATGGTCCTCTTCATCTCTTTCTCCCTCCTCTTCTCTCCTCATTGAGCTAGCTTCTTTAGCCGTATTCTCCTGATACGGTAGCCGTAACCCACTTTTCACAGCCCCACGGCGGTCGTGCTGCGCATGGCTTGCGGGGATCGCCCTAGCATGACCTGAATTTGAGTCTCTCGGCATCATTTTAGTTTGGCAACAGTTTACGCCGGATGCCCTTCCTGCCGCAACCCTCCCCATTTATCCGGGCTTGGGACCGGCGCGGAACCATCCACTGACTTGTGTAGATCCATGGCTCCGTGGCTGGGTTCCTCACTGTATATATATATATTTATTTATTCCATATTACTTAGTTGAAATGTTCTGTTGTGCTTTTGTTAGTGATGTTCTATTTAATTAACCTGCTCATAATTTTTGTGTGTTTAAAGCCTACATGTTACTTTTGGAGAACGACTCAAACCCTGAGGTGAGGAGAGCCGTCCTGTCCTGCATCGCACCCTCCGCCCTCACACTCCCCAAAATCTACAGACGTACTCGAGATGTTAAAGAGAAAGTCCGCAAACTGGCCTATCTGGTACACACACACACACACACACAATTTCAGCACGGTCGTATTACACAGTGAGGCAGGAGACTGGATTAGACTATAGTGTGTGTGTGTTTTTTTTTCAGGTGCTTGCTGAGAAAGTGCATATCCGAGCTTTGACCATCGCTCAGAGAGTCAGCCTGCTGCAGCAAGGACTGAATGACTCTGCAGGTTAGTTGTGTGTGTGCGTGCGTCAGTAGGGCTCGAGGATGAGACGTGTCGGTGTAGCAATAAGTGTTAATTGTGTGTGTGTGTGCAGCCTCAGTGAAGGAGGTAGTGACGCAGACACTCCTTCCCTCCTGGCTCCGCCTCCTCCAGGGAGACGTGCTGCAGTTACTACACAGACTGGACGTCGAGAACTGCGCAGACACTGCAGTGTCTGCCCTACACGCCCACTTCTCTATGGCAACGACCCCTGATGACCTTCTGAATGCGGCTAAACTGGACGACAGGTGAGGAGGAAAACATTATGCAAATGTTTTCACATAACGTTGAATGTTTCAGACACCGCATTAAGTGTGTGTGTGTGTGTGTGTGCGCGTGTGTAGAAAGTTGATCCCGTTAGATGCTCTGACGTGCGAGAACGTGCTGTACTGGCGTGCGCTGTGCGAGTTTGTGAAGAGTAAAGGAGACGAGGGGGAGGAGCTTCTGGACAAACTCTTACCCGAACCTGCTCTGTTCGCCGAGTACCTGTACAGGTACACACACGGCGCCATACATCTGCCCGGGTTTCAGGTTTCCTGTTCAAATGCAGGCAATCAAGGATTCTGGCTACAAGTGTGTTTTAAGAATATTTGTGCACACACATACCATAAAACTGTGCCATTATGTGTAACTGTTCTTTGTGTGTAGTTATATGAAGACCCTTCCAGCCATGTGTGAAGATGACCGAGCTGATCTGGCTCAGCTGGAGTCTGTGATGATGAAGGAGTTCATCACGCAGCAGCTCATCCAGCTAGTGGACTGCTTGGACACTGTGGAGGAGGGAGGAAGGTAATACACATGCTGTACGCACGAGGCCACAAGATGATTACATCCCATCCTATCTTATAGAATTGTAGACTACTAAGGAAAATTGATTGAAGATGGCACAAGTCATTATCTTTTGATGAAGATTTAAAGCACGCCTGTTGTGGTTTTTCAAATATTACCTTTCACGTAGCGTGTTCTAGAGCAGTTTGTGTACGTAAAAACGTCTGCAGAGGTTAAGAAAAAATCAAAGTGCACGACAAACAGGGTTCTTGACTCCCAAAAGTAGGAACCGGTTCTGAACGGCTGAAACGAGTCGTTATTAATTCCAGATTTACTTCCTGTACAAAATTGCAAATGATGCAATTGAAATTATGAGCACGTTAAAGATGCACGTAAGTTTATTGTATGAGAGCTTTAAAATAAAGTTAGGCACGTTTCAAAAGTATAATAGGTGCACTTTAAGGGGAAAACTAATACTACATGAATTAACAAGGTCAATTTTGACTTCAGGCATAGGACAGGACCGTGAAGTCAGTCTTTTGAGTATCTAAAACTTCCCTGTACCCGATTTATTGATTTCAGAAAACGCATGCTCGCAGTCCTGAAGGAGATGTTGGTGCTGTCAAACACGCCCCTCTCTCTGATCGGTCAGCTGGTGCAGAGACTCCTGGGGATTATCCACGACGATCAGCAGCGCATCGCAACGGTGCGTGATTTATACCGAATAAATCCTTACACCGTGCCGTTGCTCTTCTGATTCTTTCAAGTCGAATAAACGTGTTTTGTGCGTGACGAACAGGTAGCCGAAATCATCTCCGACGTGAGGGAGCCGATCGTGGCCGACACGCAAACCGAGGACGAGAACGAGAAACGAAAAAGACAAGTCCGAGTGAGTCTTCCCGTAGATGCGCTCCACTCTAGAGTATACATTTGATCCACACAAGTAAGCGACTCGAAACGCCATTGGTCTGTCTGTCTCTGTCTGTCTGTCTATCTGTAGCTGGCCGAGGTGAAGGTGTGTATAATGGAGTGTAAGGAGCAGCTGGAAGAGTGCATCAGTGCTCAGGATTTCGGCCGCGCTGCCGAGCTGAAGAACTCCATCACCGAGCTAGAGGAGCTGAAGAACCAGTTAGCACAGGAGAACACACACACCAAACCTGCTAAAGAGCAGCATGCAGAGAAGGTATACACACACAATTATTAGCAGTGTCATGATGATATTGTACACTGTTGATTGGGCAATTGTCCTGGTGTTAAATTTGGTATCACTTCAGCAAGTTTAGTGTCGTGCCATTTCACTTTCAGTATTAATTAAATTCTCACCCAGTGTGTGTGTGTGTGTGTGTGTGTGTGTTTTGGGCAGTTCTTGGTTTCAGGTCTAGAACTCTCCAATATTTCATCTCTAAGCTTTATCAAGGTAAACCGTACGTAGATCCAACTGATCCAATCCTGCGTTAAGTCCGCTTCATTTTTTTTATTTTGCACCATATGCCCAAGAGTGTTTGGACACCTGGCCATCACACCCATATGTTGACCTTCTACAAAGGTTGGAGTGGAAGAACCCTAACTGGAACTGCACTACTACACGATGTAGTGGAAAACCTTCCCAGGAAAGTGGAGGTTATTATAAATAAAACTTCACGGCTTTTTTCAAAGGGGTGACATCTAAATCTGGAATGGGATGTTCATGAAAGCACACATGGGAGTGATGGTCAGGTGTAAATATGAGCAATATTTAAAGCATCTTCCTAGCTAATCCACTAAGCTGCTTCCTGGCTGAAAATGATTTCTAAACAGTGGTGAATCTTCATCTCTGAAGCCTCGAAAGATTTTCATCCCTAACTGATGGATGTTTCCCCGGCAGAGCAAATCGACAAATAAATCCCCAGTTAGATCTGTCTGGAAACTAATCCTCACGCTGGAGCTGACCGCTTGTGAATGAAAGCTTTGGAGCTAGCCAGCTTCGTTAATCATCTGGCTATTTTGCTACTAAGAATTGTGTGTTTGTGTGTGTGTAGAATGACCCAGAGACGTTGCTGAAGTGTCTGATGATGTGTGCCGAAGCCCTGAAACAGATGAGCATCAACCGAGGAATCTGTCCCACCATCAGCGGACTCCTAGACTCGCTGGTACACACACACTCGCACTCACTCTAAAGCACACACACCCAGGTGTGTTTTAGTGTGTAATGAGAGTTGTATGTGTGCTGTAGGTGTTGCCATGTGTGTCAAACTCCAACACCGCAGTGAGGAATATGGCTGTAGTGTGTTTGGGCACTGCAGCGCTCCACAGCAAAGACCTCGCCAAGACACACCTGGTGCTCCTGCTGCAGGTAACACACACACACACACACACAAACGCACGGGTGTGCCCCTTCACACTTTTGGAAATCTGAAAGCCAAATCTATTTGCTCTGTACGAGTCTCCGGTCGTGTGTGTGTGTGTGTGTATAGATCACCCAGCTAGACGAGCCTAAGATCAGGATCAGCGCTCTGAGAGCTGTGATCGATCAGCTGCTGTTGAACGGCATGGACATCCTGCGCGATAGCGCCGCTTCCCAGCAAACACAAACCTCTGATTGGCCAGATGCCAGTGACGAACAAGCGGACCGTCCGGTCGAAGAGAACGATAATCCTATACAGAGTATTCTGAAGCTGCTGGCTGAGTTCTTGGACAGTGAGGTGTGTTCGTGTTTACACTCTCGCACGTCTCCTCTCTGTATGGTCTGAATAAAGGTTTCTCACGTTAACCTAACGTACCGCCCTCGAACGGTGTAGCACGGTTAGTGAGCTAGCTAGCAAAGGTGTCACACTAGTGCTGTATCCGCGAGTGTCATTTGATATAGGTTGTGCTTATAGATCTGCGAGCTGCGTACGGAGACGGTGGAGTGTGTGTGTAAGCTGTTGTACTGCGGCAGGATGGTGAGCGTGAAGCTGCTCACTCGCCTCATTCTGCTCTGGTACAACCCGTTGACCGAAGAGGACCAGAGACTGAGACACTGCATCGGAGTGTTCCTGCAGCTCTACACACATTCACACAGGTACGCAGGATTTGTGTCAGTCTGTGGCTACGGTGTATCGTGTCTGCAGCGACGTAACAGAAATAACCTGGACCACAAACATCCCACCAATCAGGATCATCCTGCTGGTTTGTTTTGAATTCTGAGCAAACTTCACGTGCGCTCTCCGTCCCTCAGGACTCATCAGGAGTGCGTGGAGGAGAGCTTCATTCCCACCATGCGGACGTTATTTTACGCCCCAGCCACATCTCCGCTCTCCGAGATCGACACCAACAACGTCGCCGAGCTCTTCGTAGAGCTGACGCGCTCCAGTGCTCCGACTCCGGTACGCACGGCACTAACATCACGATTCATACGGCGAGAGTCGCGTTACGGGAGGGTGGCTGTGTCACGGCGTGTTCTCTTCTCTTCTCTCTGTGGGTTTCAGGGAGCGAGCGTGCACGACTCTCTGGCCGTGCGAGTGTGTAACGAGATTCTGCGAGACACTTCTGCTCCCGAGGTGCGCCTGTACTGCAAAACCCTCGGCACTTTGGAGATCGGCACCGATCCGGGACCCGCTAACGGCGAACTGCAGCAGCTCCTCACCTCCATCCTGCAGGTAACACTCAGTCTACATACAAGTGTAATGAAGTGTAGAGGACAACAACATGCGTAACTGTAGAATCTTCATTCGCACATGCCACAAGCTTTCATGAGTATTTTTACCACTTATTTTTGATTAATATTGATGTCAAGACTCAACACCTTATTTTTTATTTTTTTTATTTTGCATCCGTCACAAAACCCCACGACATTCCCTCTAGAGATCGACCGATAAGATTTATTTTTCCCGATATTTAAGCATTTTTCTGTAATCGGTTTTGTAATATTGGATCTATATTGAAATGGCGCCATCTTGTGGACGTTTTCAAGAAAGAAATTCGAGACACGGAGTCACGTAATCTGTTTACCTGGTCTTTATTTAAAAGGGTAAAAAAAAAAAAAAAGACATTTAGTAACTGCACTTTTATTTTTTGCACTCTTTCAGACCCTATATTTGCTGGTGTATAAACAAGTTTTTTGTATGCAAGAAGGAAGTGAAATTGACAAAATTGTTCTAAATAAAACGGTTCAGTGGTGGTGTTCTCATCGTGTCAAAAACAGAAGTAAAATGATAAATAAATCAAACGTCGGTGCTGTAGATCAGTTATCGGGTGCAAATGTTAGTATCGGTTATTAAAAAAATTTATTTCGGTCGATCTCATTCGTTCCTGATCTTCAGGTTTTAAACAGAGGGACTGAAAACAGAACATGCCGGTGAAGATTAAAGGTGTGGCAATATGGCAAAAAGTCCAGAATACATACCTGGAGGACTTGCATTGCCTTTAACTATCCTTTAAGAGCCATTTTTCTCACTAAGCATTTAAAATGCAATATTACGCATATAATTATAGCTCTAGTAGAAGCAGGTTAGCCTTGTAATCTGCACATTTAAGGTAAGTGTGTTGCTGTGGGGGGAAAACTTGTATGGAAACAAAATGAAAAAGCCTAAACACGAATGAAAGCCTTTTGCATGCTGGCTGTCTTTGAAGGCTTTAGATGTATATTGGTACATACATTGAGGCACTGTTTGTTACCATAGAAACAACTTATTTCCGAGTCCAAAAATGGCTTTTTGTGTGGGTTTTCTGGGGTGTCTCATAAATACTGTAATTTCTACATGATGTAAACACACTGGTATTTATGTGGATGCACATACATTCCACCACACACACACACATTCTTTCACATGCACAGGATGAACATGTACGAATATGTACAGTATGTATGGGGTAATGTGCGACTTTTCCCTGCTTCCATAGAAACCTTTCATTATGTGTTTGTACTTATGTTTCTGTGTGTGTGTGTGTGTGTGTGTAGGAGGTAAAGGATAAGCACTGTGTGAAAGCCTTGGAGAAAGTGCTCGCTCGTCTTAAAGGAGAGCAGTGTGTTCGAGTTGCACACACTCAGGACGTGGCGCTGAGCGCTGTGGATGGAAACGGCAGTGGTACAGCACACACACACACACTCTTGTACATACCACTGTGTGATACGTTGTTCTACACTTCAGACTGTTTACTTGATCGTGTCACAAACAAACTTTGACATCCGCCATACCAACCCAACCTTTATACCTCGCTTTCGATTTTATAATTCAAATATCCTTCAAACTTTTCTTCTATGAGAGTTTATCATCATCACATCACTTTTTTTTTTTTTTTCGCCATTACAGAACTGGTGGATGGAGATGACTGCAAGCCTAAACGACCCAGAAGAGGTGCGCTAGTAAACCTCTCTCATATTTATTGCTCGTGAAATGCTCCTCGCGTGTGTTACGTTATGTATCATATCCCGATGTGCTGCACAGGTCAGAAGAAAGCCACGACGGCCCGGAGTGTTAAAAAACCGTCTAAAGCGAAGGAGTCTTCTGATGAGAGGTGGTATTAATCTCCTCTCACACACAGACATGTATATCCACACATATACTCTGGTAGCTAACTGTATATTTGTGTGTGTGTAGCGACGAGGAGAACGTTCCAGAAGCTCCTTCAGCACGTCCTAGTCGACGTGCTAAAACGGCAGCTCTGGATAAGACCAGGCAGGACCTGACGGCGCTGATGAATCACGAAGCCAGTGCGTAGGCCAGGGTTAGTCTAAACATCCCCAATCTCAACGTGTCTGTGTGTGTTACGCTTAGGAGACTATGAAGTTTGAACCACCAAGATGTTCAGTATACACTAGCACGCGTGTGTGTGTATATATGTTTCATGAATGATATTACCTCCATATAAGGCATTATTGTTATATATAATATCTCTTATGTTTTTTATTAATTCATCCCTGCAGTCTCCTCTGTTCTCCGTGTTAGAGTTTTGACCTTTACAGAGGGAGGGGAAGAGAGAGAGCACCGTTGAAGTGCTCATTATAACCTCAGCAAAACTCGCTTGACTTGCAAACCCGAGCAAATTATTCTTTTATAACATTTTATTTCTCAAGTGTTTCGTTTTTAAACCCCAATAAATAATTTTCTGTCATTCCCTGCATTGTTTTTTTTTTTTTTTTTAATGGAAAAAAAACAAAAACCCCAGACTTTTTTTTCCCCCTTCTTTTAAAGGAAGCACCTTTATTGGTCTAGTGACAGGACATTCTGTTACATGTTCAAATCACATTAGAAAAGATAAAGTGTATAATTATATCTCTGTACAGTGTTTAGCACCTTGTGGATACTTACTCTGAACTCTCTCTCAACCAACTGTAACCAACACTCCCCCTCAAAAAAACCTCCCGAAAACACCACCACACAAACGACAAACTGCAAAATGATTCATTTAACGACAACACCGACACGACCGTTACAGCTACGCGAAAAGGAGATCAAACCCCTGGTTTAATTAACGATTACAGTTTGACGTAAAAAATAAAACAAAACCAAAAAAAACCCGCCTAATCACGGAAACACATTCAGACGTTTTTAAAGGGTTTTAACACACGCTAGTGCACTAAGAGGATGGATGGGGTGAGATATACTAGTGCAGTTCACTTCAAGGTCAAAACAAAGGGGTGCCTTCGTTTTAAATAACGAGCTCGGATACGGATTTACACGGTAAGTTGTTAAATATATAAGCGAGAACTGCTGAGACAAGAATTTTCCCTTGTACGTAGAAACGATTGTGGTGTTGGTGGTGTAGTTACGAGGGTCTGATGAACGTAGTCGTGGCGTCGCTTTCTCACGTCTGCCTCGTGCTCACGCTTTATTCTTAGAACATAAAGGTTAAAACACGGACAAAATATTCAACGTCTATTAACGTTTTCTCGCTGCGGGGAAATTCTTTGTCTTGTGGAAATAAGACGATACAGAGGAGTCGTGAAACCTTGGTGTAGAACTTTAAACGCGAACGCATGAACGGACGGTTATAATGCCGAAAGAATTGAGAATTTGACTACATAAACAAACAAACAAACAAACAAAAAAGAAGCTTAAAAATGCGATGGAAAGGTTGGACCAAATGTTAGTCGGAATTATGGAACGTCGGATTCATTTTGAAAACAAAGCGTTCCCTATGGGCTTTTGTACACTCAAACATTGAGTTTGTTTCAAATTTATCTTGGGTCCTCAAACATGCTGCCTGCCTTAATGAAACGCAGAAGCGCCAATAGACTGTGTTAACAATCGTGATGTGTTGCAAAGCCGACAAGCAAAACATTAACGTTTGGACCTATTTTAAACCACTGTGACCGTGTGTTTCTGTTGGGGTGTGTGTGTGTGTGTGTGTGTGTGTGTGTTAAATAGAATAATAAAGGTGACATTTAGCTACTTGTAGTGCAAAACAACATACACGTTTTAATGCTTTAAGAAGAGAAGAGATTACTAGTAGATTTTCTAATCAGTTCTGCAGAATCCAATGTTACTCACAGTAAAATATATCATTAGTCCTATACCGATAATCGTTTACACCAGGGGTCCCCAACCCCTGGGCCGTGGACCGGTACCGGTCCGTGGGTCATTTGATACGGGGCCACACAGAAAGAATAAATAACATTATTTCTGTTTTATTTATTATCTGTGTTTTTTTTTGTTTGTTTTTGTTGTTTTGGGGGGGAGAGAAAAAAAAATTATTAAAAATTAAAATTAAAAGGGGAAGGATGGTACTCATGTTATGTTGTTGGTGGCATTCTTTACCCGAGGCGCCGCTAATGAAGTTGTGATTTCACATTGGATTCACGTTTATTATTATATTTTTTAAAATACCCCAGTTTTTATGCGGGAAAATATTGTCTGATATAAAACCGGTCCGTGGCGCAGAAAAGGTTGGGGACCACTGGTTTACACGATATATCGTGATGTATGTGGTGTAAAACACCACTTCATTGGTCTTAAGGTGACAATGCATCAGGTGCATCAATTTTGTAAACAGATTTTTAAAAAAACAGTAAATATATGATTATTTATTGTGAACTTTCTACAATTATGTTATATGACTTCTGGAATCAAATCTGAACTTATTAGTGTTTAATATAAAGAATCTAATTAAATCCGGACTATACTGAAGATCTTGCACTGAATCATTTCCCTGAGAATCAGAATCAAATAATTTTCAGCTCAGAGATTCACAATATTCACACAGATTTTGTTACCGTGAATCTTTCACGATCCTCCCTCCGCGTCTCACTCTAGGTGGGCAGCATGTTTGGGAAGTTTCTCCTTTTCAGAAGACCGTACATGATGGTGGCTCTTAATATTTTTGTAAGAGTGTGTTTTGTGTTGTTGATTAAAGCCTGAACACGGACACGGATCTGGAGAATAATGCTACAATGTAATTTTATAGATTAAATTAAAGGTAAGTGCGATATGAAAATGTAACTATTGTTTCGATCTGAACAACAGGTTGATTAATGCCATTTCCTTTCTGAAATTGCAGTGTGTCAGGTGTTAATGAGAAACAGGATTATCAGTGTGTTGGCTCGTTTACATGCGTTTAGAGACAACATTGAGTGCACTCGCGCTTCTGAACAAACAAAAAAAACATAAAAAAAAAAACAAAACTATTCCAACACAGCATCTCTCAGATATAAAGAGAAAATGAAATAATGCAGTAAGATAGTGCAAGTTTCTTAAAGTTTGTTGCTACGTGATGCTTGCCGGGTTTTTGTGTGCATGTCGTAACACTTGTTTCCCCGGCTCATCGTTTTTAAAGGCACCGAGTGTGTGAGGAACAACGCTGCTATCAGGCCGGACCTGTGAGAGAGAGATGGCACAGATGTGTTACAGAGAAGGACACACAAGCAGTAAGTTGATGCGGTGGGTGTGACGGTGTAGAGTCAGTGCATTGAAGCGGTGGGCGTGACGGTGTAGAGTCAGTGCAGTGAGGCGGTGTTGAGAAGGTGTAGAGTCAGTGCAGTGATGCGGTGGGTGTGAGGGTGTAGAGTCAGTGCAGTGATGCGGTGGGTGTGACGGTGTAGAGTCAGTGCAGTGAGGCGGTGTAGAGAAGGTGTAGAGTCAGTGCAGTGATGCGGTGGGTGTGAGGGTGTAGAGTCAGTGCAGTGATGCGGTGGGTGTGAGGTGTAGAGTCAGTGCAGTGATGCGGTGGGTGTGACGGTGTAGAGTCAGTGCAGTGATGCGGTGGGTGTGACGGTGTAGAGTCAGTGCAGTGATGCGGTGGGTGTGGGTGTAGAGCAGTGCAGTGATGCGGTGGGTGTGTGGTGTAGTAGTGCAGTGATGCGGTGGGTGTGTGGTGTAGAGTCAGTGCAGTGATGCGGTTGGTGTAGAGTCAGTGCAGTGAGGCGGTGGGTGTGACGGTGTAGAGTCAGTACAGTGAGGCGGTGTTGAAAAGGTGTAGAGTCAGTGCAGTGATGCGGTGGGTGTGACGGTGTAGATTTAGGGCTTTGAAGCAGTGGGTGTGATGGTGTAGAGTCAGTGCAGTGAGGCGGTGTTGAGAAGGTGTAGAGTCAGTGCAGTGATGCGGTGGGTGTGACGGTGTAGATTTAGGGCTTTGAAGCAGTGGGTGTGATGGTGTAGAGTCAGTGCAGTGAGGCGGTGTTGAGAAGGTGTAGAGTCAGTGCAGTGATGCGGTGGGTGTGACGGTGTAGATTTAGGGCTTTGAAGCAGTGGGTGTGATGGTGTAGAGTCAGTGCAGTGAGGCGGTGTTGAGAAGGTGTAGAGTCAGTGCAGTGATGCGGTGGGTGTGACGGTGTAGATTTAGGGCTTTGAAGCAGTGGGTGTGATGGTGTAGAGTCAGTACAGTGATGCGGTGGGTGTGAAGGTGTAGAGTCAGTGCAGTTATGCGGTGGATGTGACGGTGTAGATTTAGTGCTTTGGAGTCAGTGCAGTGAGGCGGTGGGTGTGTCGGGGTAGATTTAGTGCTTTGAAGCAGTGGGTGTGATGGTGTAGAGTCAGTGCAGTGATGCGGTGGGTGTGACGGTGTAGAGTCAGTGCAGTGAGGCGGTGTTGAGAAGGTGTAGAGTCAGTGCAGTGATGTGGTGGGTGTGAGGGTGTAGAGTCAGTGCAGTGATGCGGTGGGTGTGACGGTGTAGAGTCAGTGCAGTGAGGCGGTGTAGAGAAGGTGTAGTGATGCGGTGGGTGTGAGGGTGTAGAGTCAGTACAGTGATGCGGTGGGTGTGAGGGTGTAGAGTCAGTGCAGTGATGCGGTGGGTGTGAGGGTGTAGAGTCAGTGCAGTGATGCGGTGGGTGTGAGGGTGTAGAGTCAGTGCAGTGATGCGGTGGGTGTGACGGTGTAGAGTCAGTGCAGTAAGGCTGTGTTGAGAAGGTGTAGATTCAGTGCAGTGATGCGGTGGGTGTGACGGTGTAGAGTCAGTGCAGTGATGCGGTTGGTGTAGAGTCAGTGCAGTGAGGCCGTGGGTGTGACGGTGTAGAGTCAGTGCAGTGAGGCGGTGTTGAGAAGGTGTAGAGTCAGTGCAGTGAGGCCGTGGGTGTGACGGTGTAGAGTCAGTGCAGTGAGGCGGTGTTGAAGAGTGTAGAGTCAGTGCAGTGATGTGGTGGGTGTGAGGGTGTAGAGTCAGTGCAGTGATGCGGTGGGTGTGACGGTTAGTAGAGTCAGTGCAGTGAGCGGTGTAGAAGTGTAGTGATGCGGTGGGTGTGAGGGTGTAGAGTCAGTACAGTGATGCGGTGGGTGTGGTGTGTAGAGTCAGTGCAGTGATGCGGTGGGTGTGAGGGTGTAGAGTCAGTGCAGTGATGCGGTGGGTGTGACGGTGTAGAGTCAGTGCAGTAAGGCTGTGTTGAGAAGGTGTAGATTCAGTGCAGTGATGCGGTGGGTGTGACGGTGTAGAGTCAGTGCAGTGATGCGGTTGGTGTAGAGTCAGTGCAGTGAGGCCGTGGGTGTGACGGTGTAGAGTCAGTACAGTGAGGCGGTGTTGAAAAGGTGTAGAGTCAGTGCAGTGATGTGGTGGGTGTGAAGGTGTAGATTTAGGGCTTTGAAGCAGTGGGTGTGACGGTGTAGAGTCAGTGCAGTGAGGCGGTGTTGAGAAGGTATAGAGTCAGTGCAGTGATGCGGTGGGTGTGACGGTGTAGATTTAGGGCTTTGAAGCAGTGGGTGTGATGGTGTAGAGTCAGTGCAGTGATGCGGTGGGTGTGTCGGTGTAGATTTAGTGCTTTGAAGCAGTGTGTGTGATGGTGTAGAGTCAGTGCAGTGAGGCGGTGGGTGTGACGGTGTAGATTTAGGGCTTTGAAGCAGTGGGTGTGATGGTGTAGAGTCAGTGCAGTGAGGTGGTGTTGAGAAGGTGTAGAGTCAGTACAGTGATGCGGTGGGTGTGAAGGTGTAGAGTCAGTGCAGTGAGGCGGTGGATGTGTCGGTGTAGATTTAGTGCTTTGAAGCAGTGTGTGTGATGGTGTAGAGTCAGTGCATGAGGCGGTGGTGTGACGCGCTGTAATGTCAGCAGTGTAATGGGCTGGTTAAGGTGTAAAGATGTGATGTAATGGTGCCGCACAAGGGTACCATTACTTTTATAGTAAAGTTAAAAATGAGGTGAACGGTCATGTAGGGTGTAAAACACTCACCGAGTATAAAGTCGGACCACTTGGCTGCCATCACTCCTCTGCTGCTGCGCTGCCGTTTCGGCGATGGAGGCAACACATTTGTGCAGGAGTGCCGGCCTTTCCTGGTTACCTTACTCTGCTGCCGTGTGGAGGGGCCCGAGTTACTCCTCTTCTCCAGTTTAATGCACTTTCTCACCCCTTGCCCCCGATGTTGCACAGACCCGCCTCCGGCAGGCGATACGCTAAACCTCACCGTGCAGTCGTTACACTCCTCAGATGGTGAGCGTGTGTTGGAGGAGTTTAACTTCTTCAGAAACACTTTGCACTCCCTCAGTGTGTGCGCACTCCAGGCATTTGCAGCGATCTGCTTTTGCTGAGTCGATGTCCTGCGAGACTTGCTCTGTACTGTGTTCAGTAGACCGTGTTCAGACACACTCGCAGGCTGAATCCCGCTCTCCTCCTGCTCGTTAAGGCTTTTATAGTTTACATCGGTGTTCTTGGTCCTGGATTTGAATCGTGACCTTGCTCGATCTAGCACCGTTCTATAGAGGTGCCACGCTCCATGCTGCTGTGATTTCTCGGTATCGGTGTGTGTCATGTCCAACATACGTTGCTTGGTGTAGCTGTTGTGTGTGCCAGGGATCTGCGCTTGTGCTCGCCGGAGTTTCTCCGGGCTTTTGGGGACAACCGTAGCGAATTTCTTGACGCATTTCCTGAGCCGCTCTGCTTGCAGACTTGAGCATACGTACGGTCTGTTACTCGCCTGGACCGAGCTGTACTGAAAAACCTCACATGGATTTCTGTTATTGGCCTTCTTTACGATGGCGAGAGACTGCGTCTCGGTTGTCTGCATGAACCAGGAGCACAGCGTCTCCATGCTGCAGTCTTGCTCAAACAGCATCTTCACTGAGGACGAACTTGGAGCAGAGCTGTTCTCCTCATCTGACGTGGTTGCGTCGGACGTGTCCGAAACCCACGTCTCTTTCATCACCTTTAGCCGCCTGTTCATCTCTTGCTTTAACGACTCGGGTGACGCGGACTTCGGCCACCACCGCAGATTTGCATCAAAGAGGGAGTCGACCGACTCTGCTGGGAAATGGACGGGATCCTGTGGAGAAGTGTTTGGCCTGGTCTTGGTGTCCTTAGCGTTTTTAGGTTCATGCTGTTGCGTCTCCTGGTGAGTTACGTTAGCTCTGTTCAGCAGCAGTTTGCGCGATCTGGGTGTCGGTGTGTTGGAACGTGACATCGCGACACACCGCAGCAGATGGATGGAAGGTTTTCTTTCTCTGACCGAGTGTCTAACGGAGTCTTGCATTTCCTCAGTGATTGTCTCCTGCTCTTCGTTGAGTTCCAGTTGCGTGACCAGTGCCCGCCGCTGTACTGCTGGTTCTCTCACGTCTCGCTTCATGTGGATTTTGCGCTGCCGTGGTGAAACCGTGGTAACAGTAACGGAAATCCCTGAGATTTTGACCTTAGCTGGTCGTCCTGGTCTCCTTGTCCCTGCTTCGTCACTCTGCTTTGGACACATGATCGAATGCGTGAGACACTTCCTGTCCTCCACAGGCATTACTAGGTTAAACTGATCTTTCCTCATGCTGACTTGTGCCTGTGTGGACTGCGCATTCTCTTCTGCATTGCTGCTTTGTTTTAAAGAAGCTCCATTACCTTTGCTTTGTTCTGTAGGAACGTGCTCTTCACACACCATCCTACGTGCTTTCCGCCTCCCGTATGTAATGATGATCTTCAGGTTTTTATTGCCATCCTCTCCGCTCGACACATCTTCTGCTCTTTGTTTTTCTGTTTCCGCACCGGAAACTGCATTTGTGTCCACTGGTTTGGATTTCCGTGGTCGGCCGATTGGACGCTTCACTGCTTTCTCTATTGGAGCTTTTAGCTTTTTGGGCCGTCCAGGGCGCCTTTTAATAGTCGGATCAGTCTCATTAATGCTATTTACGCAGTCGCTGAGACCCTCTGTGTTAGCAGAGTCTTCTGTAGAGAGCTTTTCGGTACACTCATTGCTCGTCATCAGTATAGTTTTATCCTTGGCCTGGTCTTTGATTGTGTTTCCCGCCCACGATGCCTCCACACATGGATCGAACAATTCTTCATCATTTTGTGGTTGTGCAGCTCTGAGTGTGTACTTAACGCCATCTTCATCTTTAATAGTCGACACTAGCATGAGTTTTATTGGACTGATGTACTTGACGTCTGTGGAGTCATTGGTAACAGGACTTGGGGATCGTGTTATGTCCTGAGAACGGCGTGTCTTTACCCTTGGTCGATGTTCAGCATGAGACTGTTCACTGTTCTCGTCCTTACAGAGTTTTCTCTTGTTAGGTGAAGCAGGTGGAGTTTTGGGTTGTTCCGTCGCAGCACTGGGTGGGGTTTCAGTCGTGTCGGTGCCATGTGTTGGGGTGCTGTTAGCTTTAGCAGAGCGACAGGCAGCGTAAAACATCTTCCTTGGCTCGGTGACGTAAGAGGACAAGTGTTGAGGGCGGACAATATTCCGTCGTGACCTCAAAGTGCCACAGGGCACTGATATGTTACTATATGTGTTGGGCGTGTCTGGGCTCCGAGCGTGTGTGCTGGGCGTGTCTGGGCTCCGAGCGTGTGTGCTGGGCGTGTCTGGGCTCCGAGCGTGTGTGCTGGGCGTGTCTGGGCTCCGAGCGTGTGTGCTGGGCGTGTCTGGGCTCCGAGCGTGTGTGCTGGGCGTGTCTGGGCTCCGAGCGTGTGTGCTGGGCGTGTCTGGGCTCCGGCGTGTGTGCTGGGCGTGTACTGGCTCCAGCGTGTGTGCTGGGCGTGTCTGGGCTCCCAGCGTGTGTGCTGGGCGAGTCTGGGCTCAGCGTGTGTGCTGGGCGAGTCTGGGCTCCGAGCGTGTGTGCTGGGCGTGTCTGGGCTCCGAGCGTGTGAGGCGGGCGTGTCTGGGCTCCGAGCGTGTGTGCCATGGGTAATCGGGTACGTCTTCCTTTTCTTCTTCCTAGAAATGTCGGGTTCAAGTCGCGCAAGGTCGCGTTTGATCTGTAGGCTCTGCCTGCGTGTTGCGGGTTGGTCATGCGACCTGCTCATTAGTTTGTCGTGTTGAGCGTGTCAGTGGATCTGTCCATCAAGTCTGTTAAGTGTTCCGGCGTTTCGCGTCAGTGTTTGATCAGTATGTGTGTTGTGAGGAAGGAGAGGTGGAGGCTGTGTATTCAGGGTGTGTGTGTTCAGGCCGGGCATATCTGGATCACGACTGCTCTCGGCGTCCTGCGGTTTCGGCGACAGTGGGGGAGGGGGTGGACTGTGGCAGCGCAAGTGTGCGACGCTACCTGTGTGTGCAACGTGCATGATGTCGTCGCCGTGTGTGTTCTGGCACACCGGTATCCGGGAGCGAGCGCAGCGGCCGGCACACCCGAGTGTGACGCTTCGACAGGAGGATCCGCTACAGCTCTTCATACACGCACAAACGGAACGCAGCGCGCACACTCCAAGCTTGCACGGGCATACACACCCGGCCGCAACACAGCTACTCAACTCGCACAGCGATTCATCAGCGCGACAGCAGTGTCCACCATGCTCACTCCTCGGAGTCCCTGCTGTCCCAGGCACATCCCCCTGAGCCACCACCCCACTCTCCTCCTTTGGCAAGAATGCCGTCATCTCCTGCAGGATGTGCAACAGCAGGACTCTGTGGTGAGCACAAAGTGATGTCATCACCTCCTCCAGCGGCGTACCTCTCCGCTCCTCTCCTCTCCCTGTCTCCATACAGCTACAGGTAAATGAGGGACACATCGTTACTCATCACTCACACTGGGTAGCAAGAGTTTCCCTATTTTCTCCATGTTCACATTATAGCAGCACAAATCCAAATACTTTTGTTTTCTATTCCTTTGCATTTAGGCTAATTAAACAAGCCTGTCACAGTCAGACTTTATCCACATGAAAGCATCTAGGGTAAACTTTAACCCAGCAAGTATGTAATCTTAAACCTGTAAGCATGAGAGACATATCAAATGGAGGAGCTGTTAAATCACCAGTGGTGTCGCCAATAATTCATTTCGGGTAGGTGTGTTAGAAAAGATGTGATCTTGTTAAGACTTCTGCATTGGTCACAGGTTTATTTAGGTTCTACAAAGTGCAATGGTAGAAGAGCTGCCCTTCAAGGCACTAGCCTACCAGCGGGAGCAACTCTGGGTTCAGTTTCTTGCCCAAGGACACTTCGGCATGTGGAGTCATGTGGGTCAGGGATCGAACCGCCAACCCTACGATTATCAGACAACCCGCTCTACAACCTGATCCACAGCCGCCCATTAATGTAATTTTTAATGCGAGTCTCCTACCGTCGGCAGTATACACTCACGGTCACACCTGTACCCATACATGTACATGCATTTATTTATCTTGATCATGGTGGATGAGATAACTGCAGGGGCAAGTGTAGAGGTGTTCGTGTACATCAATAATATTCTCATGTTGAAAGAACCTTTGTCAAATTTACAGAGAGGCTAAACGCTATTGGTGATTTAAAAACCAGGAGGAGCCACTTGATATGTCCCGCCCTGACTTGATTTTGTGATGAACGTAAGCGTTTCAGTTTATCTTGTAGGATCTTATTGGAACTCTATTTGTATAGCTTCAAAATCCCAACAGAGTATTATTTTTTACATAAATGTTTTAAAGTATTTTACTGTATTACTTACAGAATGTTGAATTCACAGGTAATCTCAGTTTAATCACTGTTCTAAATTAACGCGCTGCCTATTAATAGTATCGTAACATACAGAGTGGGATAGCTCTTTCCTAATTACCTTACTTGGCTAAACCGGTGATTTTTGAGGGTCATTTTGATAAATGGGCCGAGGCACAAGATGAACGTGACGAACTGGAGAAGATAACGTTCGATGATTTTGAATCAGTTATATGTAAACTCACAGCTTCATTATTAGTGGAGATGCGTCACAGGCGCAGGTAATTCACACACAATCTCTCTCTCTCATAACTATTTATTATAATTCATTCAATTAATGATAAATGGCGCACTTATATAGCACTTTTATCCAATGCGCTTTACACTGTGTCTCATTCACCCAATTAAATATGATCACAAGAAGTGCTGCTTTTCCAGGTAATTACAGAGGGAGGCTGCAACTTTCGGATTTTTAAATATCACGTTGAATTCCCATATAGACCTGAATATGAACCATCATGGACCCCAGTAAAAGTCCTGTAGACGTGGTCCTACATGCTCTTTAACTCTTGTCCTATAAGAGAATTCCTACAAGAATATTACAGGAGTGGGTCCACAATATGACAGAAAGTCGAATTGCAATCCTGTACAAGGTTCTTACTGGAGTCTTTTAGGATATTTCGACAAGGTGACTTCACCTGTAAGTGTTCAGATAAATTCTGCAGAACTCGACTGTCTTACACGTCCCAATACATCCTCATATCGTCTCATCAGTTATTACAGTACCTTATTAATATTATAATAATGTTAAAGCAAGGACAGGATCCCAGTGTGAGGATCTGTGATCTTTTCTATTCAGAATTCTGGGCTCTTTATTTATTAAATGTTTTTTCATTGTTTAATTCTGTGGCCAGTCTTAGCCACATGCATTACCATAAACATGTTTGCATTTTATTTAGTTTATTCCCCACATTACTGTCGTAAACTCTGCATAACAATGGACACGTAGACCCATCAAAACACACAGGGATTAAAAATTAATAATAAACCTGGGGGAACCTTGGATTTGAAAATCAGAGTCAACCTGGCATGATTTATCCTCACACACACGCAAACCTAATCGTTTGTGAGGATGTTAATTACACAGTTCAGACAGGTTAATTAACCAGCACATAAAGATACACACAGATTTTAATGCACTTTATTGTCATAGCATTTTTGAAGACTTTTTTTTTTCTTTAAAAACGATTCAAAATCAAAGCGAGCATTACACATTAACATCAATAAGAATTATTTATCAGCTTTATAAATTAAATTGTTAAAGATTCATGAGTGTTCAGTGGACTTGCTGAGCGAAAAGCCCTTCTCTGATTAATAATAATAATAATAATGCAATTAATCATCACAATTAGAGAAATATAACTTTTATAAAGAGCTAGAATAAAAGCATGCAGAACACGGTTCACATTTAAAAACAATGAAGTGCTTCAACACAAATTCAAACACACTAAAGCTCAACACAGTCAAGTCTTCTCCTGATTAACACAGAAATAATACACAAACATTAAGAGGAAAATCGGAATAAAATCGAAGTGCAGGGAAACGCCCCCCCATTACACCCCGCACCGCGCTAACACCACGCTGTCACACGCGGCGTTAACGCATGTCCTGATTTACACGTCACGTGATCATCGTTTCATCACCCCCGACTGCAGTTGTGTTTCCGAGTACTAAAACCCAGTCACTACTTTTATTCTGTTGTTTAAATAAATAATAATAATTTAAAAAAAAAAGGCGGACATCGCAGGGCTCGAAATTAACGTGACGATAACGGTGACTCTCCGCAGCCGTCTTAACGCAGAACTCCCCATAACGACGGTTCCGCTGCATTCTCGGTGTCTTACAGTGTGCTCTGACTGAGAGGTGCAGTGGCGTGACGTGAATACGACGATGGCGTTCAAAAAGAGCAAACTTCCGGTATTTTACAACCTAACCTGACGGTATCTGTAGTCTGTGTGTGTGTGTGTGATTACTGCTGACAAGACGTTTGACACGGTTCTCCTACGCAACCCAAGACCAACAGCCTCCATTTTGTTTACTCGATACTGAGAACCGTCTCAAAGTTCTCTGCCTCTAATCGGACATATTCCAGAAATATTCTGTGATTCAGGATATAAAAGTTCTCGAATTCACTGCAGAGAGAATAAATACAACATACAGTAATAATAATAATAATAATAATAATATATATACTTCATTTCAGTCATCATGAGAACTAGAGACGGAGTTTGTGCTGTGGCCAGGAGACATTTTTTTGCATTGCAATTGGTTAACGGTTGGTTAATTTCAAGCCCTGAGTATAACAAAACAAAACCTTTATTAATTTACGAACCCTGAAATGAAATCAATACACTATCCTTACGTTGCACCAAGCTTAAATTAACCCAACACTGAAATGATACGATAAACCATACACGGAAAATGAAGCGGGCAGGTTTTATTATTATTAACTCTGGTCTCTGTACTCTCTCACCCTGAGGATTTCACTTTTTATGGCTACATTAACCAAACTCAAGAATCAAATTTGGTTTCTTTACCTGAATTCATCGTTGCTGAAACGACGTTTACATTAATGTGGTCCAAAAACAGGAAAAACAAAAACCGTCGACACGCGAGTCGAAATACGAAATAAACGAGGATTTTAAAAAGCACAGGCTGAAATAACGTCTCTGATTATTCGAAACCAGATGTGAGGATGTTGCCGATACTCAGAGAGCGATTAAAAGCCTTATGACCTTACGATGTTATCGCCTTTAACAACAGTGACGCTCGGCACCCGATCGATTTTGGCTCGGCCGAAGGAATGACCGGATCGAGAAGGACGTGGAAAACCACGGTCACGTCTCGGCCAGCCGATCGCCGAGTCGAACCCGTGACGAGCGTATCGTATAACCGAGTATCGGCACACGGGATCATTAAAATGTTAACGACGGAGAGAGAAATCAATTAAAAATCACAAATAAAGATCATCTGTTCTTAAACTAACGCAGTGCCTGTCCCGACAACACGAACACCCATACACGGGTGTTAATGCACACTTATAAAGCTGTTCGTTGTTCATGCGAACGCGTTAATAACAGGCACTGATGTCATGACATTCAGTTTACATGGCAGAAACCGAGCGGCTTTCTTTATAAATAACGTGAACACACAATTCTCACAAAACACCAACACGTCATTAACAGCACATTCCTGAATCACAAAATTCACATTTCATTTCTGCGGCTGCACTTTAAACCGTTTAGCATTAAACACAGATGTGTGTGTGTGTGTGTGTGTGGGTCTTTGTGTATGTAGCTTGTGTAAAGTGCAACCCGAATCTCGTCCCTCGAGCGTTTCACAACTTCAATTAAAAAAAATTAATAGAATTAGTAAAAAGGTTCATGCAGTGAACACACCACGGGCAAGCGTGTGAAGTGTGTGTGTGTGTGTGTGTGTGTGCAGTATGTATGTTACAGTGTTAAATACATGAACGCTATATTTACGGATAAAGAAACTACTAATAAAGACACATCAGAGACGAGAGCAGCGCTGCAGATTAGCCCTGAATAAAACACACACATGCATGCACACACACACACACACACACACACACACACACACCCAAGTGGTGTGTTACAGACGTCAGTACAGCAGCGTTGTGCGGAGAGTGAGGTCGCCCTGAATGGTTCATTTGGTTACAGCAGAAAAATCACAATCACATCAACACGAACATTAAACTCAGCAGCGTTAATTACATGAGGTTTAACTGGAGCGTTAATTATCTCGGTGAGGTTTACTGCGGTGTTTATTCTCCCAGCGAGGGATTACTGCATTGGAACGGATCTCTGCACGCTTTAGTCGCAGTGTTCATTATCGAAGTGTGGATTTGCAGCATTTTAAACGATTTCTGTCCGAACGAGGTGTTTAGTGCAGTGTTAATTATCGAGGTGAGGACTTGGGGCGTGTAATTATCTCGAAGTATTGACTACAGTGTTAACGATGCCATTGAGGTGCGTTCAGCGCAGTGTTAATTGTCCCAGTGGTAGGGGTTTGGCTTCAGTGTTAATTAGCTTTGTCATGTGTTTACTGTAGTGTTAATTATCTCTCCTCAGCATTGAATGCAGTGTTAATTGTCCCAATGAGAGGGTTTTTATTTTTTTTTTACTGCAGTGTGACCTGTCCTAGTACAGTGATACTTATCTAGCATTTACTGCAGTGTTAATTACACCATTAAGGTGTTCACTGCGGCCTTAACTGTCCCAATGTGGTTTTTTTAACCGCAGTTAAAAAGCTTTTGGGAGCTTTTGTCGGGTTTTTACTACAGTGCTAACTGTCCCATCGAGGTGTTTACTGCAGCATTAAGTGGCTTTGCTGAGATTTTTACTGCAGTGTTAATTTACTCCTAGATATTAAAGCAGTGTTTTAATGAAGTGCTTATCTCCGTAAAGCAGTTTTGTTGCAGTGTTAACATAGTGATGGTTATCTCGGTGAGGTTTTACGGTGGTGTTAATGGAGCGAGGTTTCTGGTGGTTTTAAGGTGGTGTTAATTATGTGACTGAGGTTTGTTATGGAGGTGCTAATGATCCAAGGTTTCACAATGCTGTTAATTATCCCAATTAGGTTCTGCAAGGGTGTTAATGATCCCAATTAGGCTCTACAGTGGTGTTAATTATGACAGAGGTTTTACGTTGGTGCTAATTGTCCCAGCATGGACTACAGCGATGATTACCCATGTGAGCTTTTACAGTGGTGTTAATTGTCCCAGTGAGGTCTTTGCGGTGGTGTTAATTGTCCCAGTGAGGTTTTTGCGGTGGTAATTGTCTCAGTGAGGTTTTTGCGGTGGTGTTAATTGTCCCAGTGAGGTTTTTTGGGGGGGATAATGATGATCCCAGTCTGATTTGGCTGCAGTGTTAATCATCTCAGCGAGGTTTTAGCGGAGGTTATTGTACCAGTGAGGTTTTCCGGTGATGTGCTAAAATTAATAAGAAATTACACACGTGCATACCGAGCAATCTGATTCACACCCAACGTTAATTAAAATAAAAATAAAAAAACTCTTATGCCTAAATGCTCATAGTTGAAGGAATTACCACAGCGTCATTAACACAAACAGCGTGGTCTGCATCCATCTGACCATAAACAAGAACTCACCTGATGCCTCGCCACTGATGACATCACTTATTAGTCGAAATAAATTAACCGTTTCAATGATCACCAAATGCCATCCTTCCACTTTCAGTACACACACACAGCTCACTAAACCGAACGTGTCACACATACTACACACACACACACACCTCTCCCATACCAGTCTTACACACAATACACACACCTCCTGAAACTGAGTGTGTGTTAAACCAAACCAAGTCTGGCTGTTTGTTACATGCACAACCCCCCCTTCACTACATCTGAATGTTACACATCATAAACGTGTGTTGCCCTAAACTAAGTGTGTGTTACACACAATTTGCTTACCTCCCTAAACGGTCACGCTAAATGTGTGTTTTACGCAACACACACGTCCTTAAATTAAATTAGTGTTAAATTAATGTTACACCAACCTGAGTGTATTACCATTACATTTGTTTTATACAAAATTGAGTGTTCTGCTAAACAGTGTTACACTAAATTGTGTTATACTGAACAGTGTGTTACACCAAACTGTGTTACACTAAATTGTGTTACACTAAACTGAAAGAATGTACAGTAAACTATTACATTAAAATGAGTGTGTTGCACTAAACAAATGCTGTGTTTCCATTTTGTTTTTTACACCAAAATGCGTTACCTTCCCCAAGTTTTTTTTTTTTTTTCCTGAACAGCAGATGCAAACACTGTGTTAAAGAGCTTGTTTTGGGGAAATAAATAATTTACATAATTAAATACAATCTCTGAGCGATGAACACCTATCACTGTGCAGGTGTTAACGCTGTGTCAATAAGCATTAGCAGGTTAGCTTCCCTAAAAATCAGACCTGAATGAATCCTTCAGTTCTAACTGAACAGTGCTTTGCAGTTTAAATAGAACAATTTATATCTTACAGATCTGCACAGTGAAACCCTGAATAAAGGCGTGTGCGTATGTGTGTGTGTAATGTGTAGATTCAAGTTTACGTCATTAGAGTTCCTGACGGTTTAGCTCGTACGAGGCGTTTGTGTGTGTGTGTGTGTGTGTGAGAGAGAGAGTGAATGAGGTGGGTGTGGGTTTGTGTGTGTGTGCAGGCAGTAGTGAGGTTAATCGCAGTACTGAGGTTTAAAACCGTTTCGAGGCGTTCAGCGTTGTCCCTGAGGTTCCTGGTTCCGGTGGGCGGGGCTTCTTTTTGGGCGGAGTCTTCAGTGTCCCCATACGCTCCTTCACTTTGTACTCGAGCGTGCTGTGCGGAACACCATACACACTCTGCGCCTTCGACACAGTCATCTTCCCACCCATCACCATGGCTATAGCCTCCTCCAGGATGTCATGGTCGTACTGGCGGTAGCGCCCGCGCTTCTTCCGCGGCTGTTTGTCGCGCCGGTCGCTCTCCTCCACACATTCGTCTGCACTCGCGCTCCCACCCACGCTCCTGGCGCACACGCACGGCGGGGGGACGTCCCCCTGCAGTGGACGGGACTCGAGGGTGGAGCTACAGTCGCTGTGTTTGGGGAGGAGGATCTTGACACGATCTGAGGTCTTGCTGTTGAGGTAAACGGCGTCAACAAGGCCGCTGAGGTCAGAGGGCGGAGTCGTTACGCCTGGACGCACCTGAGGGATGCGGAGCAGCGCAGAGCCCCCTGCAGGGGTGTTGCACGCATCCCCGCGTTCTCTCAGCTCACACACCAGCCGGTGAAGGAGGGATGCTGCCGCCGCACTCTCCACTGACGGTTTACCGCGATCTGGCTGGTCGGACCGGGCCCGAGTCCAGGACGTTGCCGTTTTGGTCTCACCTGTGTGCAGAGCTGTGCGGGACGGTGTGACTCCGTTGTGGTTGGCGAGCACAAGAGGCGTGGCGCCGGAGTGTGTGTGATCCGTGTGGAGGCGTAGTGTGTTCTGAGGTATTCCGTATAGTATGGCAGCTTTGTGAAGGTCCAGCGCACCAGAGCGAACATCCTTCACGGCTTTAGAGAGCAAACCGTCAGCAAACTGAGTGCTGCGGCCCAGACGCTCGTCTCTGATTGGTCTCCTGGTGGGTGGGAGGACGAGAAACGCACGAGTGAGCTGACGAACGACAGGAAGCACTCAGGGTCCACTCCTTTACCGCCTTGTCTTTGGTAACATCACTCGCTTCTTATTTGTGTGTTTAACACACAGCCTCACTTTTGGGGCGTACAATACGTGTCTGGACCTGTGTTCATGTGTGTGTATGTTTGCGTCTGTGTGTGTGTGGGTCTGTCTGTGTGAGAGTTTGGCTCCTGTTTATCTTTAGTCTGAAAATTGTAACGAGTAAACGGAAATAAAGCGATAACTTTGGGCGGTGCAGCCCTTTGAAGCCCTGACACACACACGTGACGTTACCGTCCAACAAGTGAGAAAAGAGTCAACCCTTCAGTGCAACACAACACTCTCCGCATTAACACACACCTGATTAACACACACTCAGTTTTAAGAGTTCAATAATGTGTACAACATTTAAGACACTCACGCCTACACACACACAGTCGAACATCATCTACTAGTGTTAACTGACTCACCCTGATAGTCTTTGTTGCGCGAGCGTGTTCAGAGACGGTGTGTTTTTCTTTGAGAGGTCGAGAACGCCATCTGCCAAGAGAAGACATCATTAAGACACACTGGCTCTGATTTAATACGATCCCAAACAACAAGCACTAATTTGCACGTGCAATTGGATAAATCATGCACACAAATAGTGTATATGCTGTGGGTGACAAAGAATAACTGCATGAATCTTGTCACGCTTGCATAATTGCACATTCATTATGACGGTAAATAAAGGTGGAGAGACATGCTGTTCAAGATACAAAATAAAAGTGTGTCCTGTTCAAAAACACAGACGGTTTTTATTTGTTTTCACATGCTCGTTTAGTATGTGCGCACGTGTGTTGGTTACCTTGTTGCGCGCACGGTGTGTTGCGGCTGAGCGTCAGGTCCAGTGGTCCGTCTGGCTCGGTTTGCGTGATGGCATTCTGGTTTTCGACTGTTTGAATTTTATGCGCGTATTCAACGGCGAACTGGCGAATCATCTTCCTCATCAACTCCTGCGCAGCCAACGGAATAATGGGGTCGCAGCTCTCAGGGAATTCTGGGAAATGTAGTACAGCATTACCAATGAACAATTCTTGTAAACAATGAAATATCACTCATGCTCCTTCATGCCAACCAGAAAGTGCCCAAGATCAAAAAGGTTAACGGGTGTCGCTCTTTTTTAACGGCATTGTGTTCAGGACTGTGAAAAACAAACCTGAATCGATTAGTTTAAGACCTTGACAAATGCAATTCTTTTATGTTGTACTGGTGTGCCTGGCAGAACGCGGCTGGTACTGGAGGAGCTCCATTGTCTTTCATTTTAATTTTCATGAGTCATTGACCAAAAGGCCAAGGCATTCTGACTTACGTCAGCCAGCCTGGAACTTGAAAGGGAGGCACAGAGTCTAGGTAAACAAAGGTAAATAATATAACCCAAGTAAGCATCTTGTGTCTTTGTTTCCTCTGAGATGCCTGCTTCCTTGATCACTATGGTGTAACCATCCTATTCCAGGCTGTGACCCAGTGCTGATCCAAGAACTACCAATCCTTGGGATGCGTGTCCTCTAAATCTAGCCTTGCCTATCAGCCATGTGGTCCTGGCCTTAGCTTTTGATTTGGTGCCATAACTCCATCCAGCTTCTAATTAAATAATGGCTTCAGTGTTAGCCTGTTTAGGGCGGTCACCATGGCTCCACTACTGTTACTGTTTCCTAGCCATGCCTGTATCTCTGCTCTGGCTCTTCGACCATCTGCTGTCCTGGTCTCTGCTTTGAATCTGCCCTTTGCCTTGAATCTGCTCCTTTGGCAGCCTTGATGTCTTAATGCTATGTTGTCTCAGCTCCGGCTACGGAACCTTTTCCGGTGTCTTGCCCAAGGACACTTCGGCATGTGGAATCGAACCGCCAACCCTACGATTAGTGAACAACCCACTCTACCGCCTGAGCCACAGCTGCCACCAAATGTAGTGTCTTTCCAGCATACTACAGTAGTCCTTCTCCAGTGTCACACACATGTTCTGGTCCTTCCAGAGTATCACTCACAGGCCCTGATCCCTCCCTCCCTGTTGTCACTAGTGGGCAACGGACCTTTGGCAGGTGTCACTCACAGGCCCTCTCCAGTATTATTTGCAGACAGTGAGGCTGGTCATTTCCCAGAGTCCCTCACATACATACACTGATCTTTTCCCAGGGTCACTGGCAGGTCTTGATCCTTCCCCCAGGGTCACTGGCAGGTCTTGTTCCTTCCCCCAGGGTCACTGGCAGGTCTTGATCCTAACCCAGGGTCACTGGCAGGTCTTGATCCTAACCCAGGGTCACTGGCAGGCCTTGATCCTTCCCCAGGGTCACTGGCAGGTCTTGAACCTTTCCCAGGTTCACTCAGAAGTCCCAGTCTTTACCCAGGGTCACTCAGGAGGTCCTGGTTCTTCCCCATAATCATGCACAGAAATTAGTCCTTCCCTATGGTCAGTCACAGTTCCTGGTCATGCCAAGTCACTCACAAACATTGACCTCTCCACAGCGTTACTCAATGGTCCTGGTCCTTCCTCAGGGTCAGTCACAGACCCTGAGCCTTCCACAAGGTCACTAACAAATCCCAGTCTTTCTCCATTGTGAGGCACAAATCCCAGGCCCTCCTCTGTGTCACTCACAGGTCCCGCTTCTTCCTAAGGGTCACTCTCAGATTCCAGTCCTGTCCTATGTCAGTGTCACTTTAGGGCCACTTGCAGGTACTGCTCCTTCCTCAGGGTCCTTCACAGACCAAGACATGTCACTCACAAGCCCTGGTTTCAGTTGGTGATCATTCCCAAGTGTCAGACACTGAGCACGACCTAGGTCATGTGTAAATTTCTAAATGAATGGCAGTTCTTGAAACCTAGAGAGGTCTTAAGCTCTTTCTATCTGTTTACAGCCATGTCCCCTATTCCTATCTCTCGATCCTTGCGCCTCTCTCAGGCCACCAACTGGACCTCAGTTCCGTCACTGCATAAACTCCTTGCGGTCCCACACCTTTTATCGCTTGAACTCTGGATGTGACTTTGTCGAAGGTTCAATAGGTTCAATCGTTGAACCTTCGACAGATCCTTCAATCGTTGTATTTTTAAACATGTCAGGAGATTGCGATCATTAAGACATTAAGCCATGTTTCAACAACAAGGTGCCACTGCTAGTTTTGGAGGCCCTGCTTAATCTCGAACTGTTCTGTGCATTCTTGTTGCAGAAGAGGCGGTACTTAGGCGACAAAATTGCTAGTCTTGAGCCAAGAGTTTGTGACATCAAGGGCACTGAGATATTATTATTTCATTGCCATGACAACTCAAGTTATTTTTATGTCCGCTGTTAAAACGGAGTTGTCAAGAGTGAGAGCTGACAGTTACGATCAAGCTCAATTCCTATTGTGTGAAGAAATGGCCACCAACGACCAGCTCTTATCTTGCACATGTTCTGTACCAAGTGGCTCTGCAGTTTTTCCCCACTGAGAAGTTTTGCATTTGTTATTAAAGTTAATCACGTTCACCCTGAGGCGTCCACCTTCCACTTTCACCAATCAACAACAGATGTTCAGATGGACGTTCGGCTTTATAGCTTCAGCGTTACGCATTTCCGATAATCAGGTAGACATTACACTGTAGCGTTCGGTATGTGCCTACATTATTCTTCAAATTGGTCATTCCCTCTGCATCATGTGTAAGGGAGAGCGGGGTGAGTTGAGCCAGTTTTTACTTGAGGTGTCTTGAAAGTGATGACAGTAGTAATGTCTCCAACTAAAATACGTACATAAATTTCAGGGGGTGTCCCATCCCTGGGAATAATCAAGACATGAAATAAACTGTTTTCAAAATACGACTTTCTGAATTAAAAGGTGGTCTCTTGGCTCAACTGGCCCCCAATGAGAGGTAAATTGAGCCTAGGGCGAGGATAAGTTGAGCCACATGGGCGTAAACATTTTCATCTCATACGTTATATCAAAGCAAGACAAATTCAATACCAAATGACTTCTCAAAAGGTTTTATTTAAAGATAAAGTTCACAACTTTAAAAGGCCAATATTTGATTAGCCTATACTGGTTACGCAATTTCACTTGACCATGCAGCACATTTATAGAAGGGATTTATTTATAATCGCACTATCCGGTGTCACCCAGATGAGGACGGGTTCCCTTTCGACTCTGGTTCCCCTCAGTGTTTCTTCCTCGTCTCGGGGAGTTCTTCCTCGCCACAGTCACCTCTGGCTCGCTCATTAGGGGTAAATTCCTACATTTAAAATCTATATCCTGGATTATATTTCTGCTTTGGGACCGTGTCCGTTGTTAAAAGCGCTATACAAATAAAACGGAGTTGAATTGAGATTCATGTTGAAGATATAATCTCTGAATAAATGCCCAATTTGGTACTTTTTAGAACCAATGATTACAAATTAGTCATTTTGTGGGCACTTCTCTAATCTAATCACAAATCATTAATATTCCCTATTTGTATTATATTATTATATATATAAAAATGCACCCTTGGACTAACTTGCTTTTCCCTTCCTGATCCAGCTTGCAGGGACATCATTGTCATTTCGTCGTGCCAACTCAAACGCTACTTCATGATATTTCATGGCACTTAGACCATGAAACACTCCAGCTAGATTTTTTTTTATATGGCCTTTTTTTTATTATTAAGTTCTGTCATAATTTCTTCATAAGAGTCGACTGGCATGTCCAGATCTACTTCTCCCTAGCTGTTTCAAATCCATGTATAGCTTTAGTCATCCTTGTTCATCTTCTAGTCCCTTACCACGAGACACATGGACCTCCCGTTCTGTACCACTCCCACTGCGCTGTCCAACTCTACAAGTCAAGTTGAAGCCCTGTCTGTCTATCTTCCATTTATAAAAGCATTCCATGATGGTTTTTGGTCTAAAGTTCAAAGTGTCCCATCATTTCAGTGGTCTAATTACAGTTAAATAATACTTTAATAATCATCATCATCATAAGGCTCAACTTAACCCAGGCCTTTTGGTTCAAATTACCCCACTCCTGCCATTTTAACAAACTTGTATCATCCAGCAGTTTAGAGCTAATGTCATGCTAACAGTATAGTCTCATATTATAACTTCCTAAAGTACTAACCCATGTGTGAGATTTTTTTCTCTCTCTCCATCACAGCGCGAGTAAAATGGACGACTCTTAGAAAATGTGTGGTCACATGACCAATTCTGTTTAGGGTTGCCTAGAAAAAAAGGGGTGGCTCAACTTCACCCGCAGACTCAAATTACCCCGCTCTCCACTACTTCATGAGCGTCCATTGTGATGTATACAGCTCTTGCAGTGACCATATACTATAGAGCTAAAGCCTGAGGGGTGTACGTGTGTGTGTGTGTGTGTGAGAGAGAGAGAGAGAGACAGTATCTCTTACCTTTCTTATGTAAGACTGCATGCAGAAATTGGTCTGCTTGGCACTGGAGTGTGTCTGAGGTGTTGATGCCCTGAGGGGGGGTTTCCGCATGGGGGGGCGAGTCAGGCAAGCGGTCCTGTTTCAAGAACAGAGATCGCATTCACAAAAATAAACAATGTTGCATTTAAAATAAGTTAATGCTAAAACAAATCAGTGTAATTGTATTTATATACACACACACACACACACACACACACACACACAACACGGACGTACTGTGGAATATTCAAGGATAGGTTTAAGTTATCTCCAAGGGTACATCTTTGTAGAATTAAAAGACAAAGACACTTTTTTTTCATTGTTCGGAAAGGTAGCTGAATTAGCGCCGACGTTTACTTCACACTTACACTGATTTTTTCGAGCTGTAAGTTGCAGAAGGAGCAGCGCACATCTGTCGACCAATCAGCAGTCGCTTCAGGCTCACAATCTGAGAAGCAAACACACACCCACAGAGACACACTCACGGATGTTAAAAATAGCAAAGTCAGACTCTTCTCAATAAGACGAGCTGCGAAAACACTGCTGCGTTTCGGTAACACGTTAGCGCCCTCGTCGACCTGCATTAAACCTGTGCAGACAAAGAGGAGGGGGAAGTAACAGGAAGGAGATGATTGTTCAGCACTCAGAAATAAATGCCTGACCCATAACTCGTTAGTGGGGAAGAGCAGAACGGCCCCGGCTTTCACGTACAGACGGCAGAATTGGTGGAAAAACATAACCTACCCATAAATACAAGTTCTTTAAGGTCTACAGGCTCAGAACTTCGTCTAACGAACTCGCCTCGCGTCGTTTTAACCCGCAGCCTTTTAAAGGCGCAGACGAAACTGAACCGAAAGGAAGTAGACGAGGGCATTAAAAACCGACAAATCAGACTTCAAATTAGAGTACTTGTGTCTAACGTCTGTGTAATATGTCATATTAAACACGTAAAGAATAACTCACTGTCGAATATGCTGAGATCTTGCAACAGCCTCGACCCATAGATTCCTTCCAGTATACTCTCAAACCCTGAAACACAGACATATAAAGGATATAATAAAATAGAAAGGGAAATAAAAATGACAACCCCTCCTAAATACTATCTGGGGGGGAGGAGGAGCAGCACTAACGAGTAAGACACGCACACCCTTTGTCAATTAGCTAGCTAAATGTATCCATGGTAACAATTACGGCCAGGAATCAAATTCAGGGGGGGAGCATCCTCTACGGCATCATTAAATGCGGAGTGTTCATTATCACGGTGTTACCGAGTCGTCAGTGTTTCCCGTGTTACAGAAGGATTTTAAAGGGTTTTAACTAGACCCTGATGGATGAATATGATTATACAGGTTACAGTTGGTACAACTGTTTCTTTTCTTTTTTAAGAAAATTTTTTTTTTATCTAAATCAGACACATTCTCAGTACTTTCATAAAAACGAGAACGCATCCAAGCATCATGTTGTACAAAAAAATAAAACGATTCTTTTATTGGACTTTACATACTTTTACGAAATAAAATCTCTGCGTTTATATCTCGACGATATACTAACGTTCCACAAAACAAAATTAGGCGGTATTGAGTTTTCCCCCCGATCTATTACGCATCGATTAATAATTTCAGTTTGTAAGCAAATCCATTGAAAAATAGACTGTTAAAAAAACTTTTTTTTAAAGGCTGTGTGCTTTATAAGAGGCACGGTGGTCTACAGGCATAAAACAACGTGTTGGGTAGTTGAGAGTATTTTTAGCACTAATTAACAGGTGACGCGTGGCAGCAATGCAACACTAATCCCTGCATTTTTGAAGAGTGTAAATGCGTAGATATGTACTTAAACCCTATTTGGACGGGGTTAAATTCACACTGGGTAATTTCCTATTTTACAGGAGCTCCTCTGGAACGTTATTCCCGTCCGGATCGGCAACGTCTGTGTTTTTCTAAGTCCTTTCTGAGAATATTACAGGCTGAACGGTTAGCTCTTGCTGAATCGAGCAGACGTGTTCAGTTTTTAATTGTAGCGTTCGGTCCTGAACTGAACGATTTTTATTACTTTAAGAAGATAAAACGATGGTGGGGGCGGTGCCGCGATGGGTGAGTGATGTAATCGTGCAACAATGAGAACGCCGTCTATTGCAGCAAGCCTGATTTTTTTTTTTTTACAATTGTTGCGGTAATCTTTGTTCACCCCAAACGGAAAAAACAGCGTCCCGTCTCTACTCCAGCGGCTTTTCGACCACCATGTTGTGAAATAAGCGTGATCACATGACCACGCTACGCAAACAGCCACGTTTGTAGAAAACACAACCTGCTAGGAACTCGCCGAGAAAACGTGTCGAGAAATTCATTACAGACGTCCAGCCGATAAACTAATCCGATCCGAACAGGGCTAAAGAAGGACTTCCTAATGCATTTTCTCACAGATTATTTTTTCTGTAATGATTTAGAATTGAATGTTTGGGAGGTCAGCGCCTGTCGTACTCTCCGTGTAGTAAGTAACTAACTTTAAATGTGAAGCCGAATCGTGTATAAATCTACTTTATTGGACTGTAAACACTGGAGTTGGTACGATCTGCACGGCAAGTCCCATGTTGTGTGAGCCACCTCATCGCTGAGGTTTTTACAAAAATCTTTTCTTCAACTCGATCCTGACGGTCTAGTCTCCGTGCAGGTTCGCACATCCTCGTAGGTTGCTCGCAACTTTAACGTACACGATTATTTACTTTTTATGTGTGCGTCTTGCTTTTTCGGCACGAAGTTTCCCCCCCCCTTTTTTTTTTTTTTTTTTTTTTTTTTTTTTTCCCTTTCCAAAAAAAAATAACAAAAACCCCAATTACTAACAAATGTTACCTTGTTTTTTTACGGAAAAAGTCACGTTTTTCAAAAAAATACCTTTCCGAGAAATGCTGCGTTTTGTTTTCCGTGCGTGTGTACGTACAAGGAAGTCCAAAGTGCACGTTTATTTCGCACAAGTCTCTAGTCATAACGAACACATTTCCCTTTGATGTTCACCACAGCGTTGGGTCACAGATTTCAATGGTCTATCGTGAAACCGTGATACTCATTTTTAAAAAGAAGAAAAAAAGAGAGGGCCTGATCGAAGATTATTTTTAGACTTGGTGATCACATTTCAAACCCTAAGACTCACAGCAAACACAGACGCTTTTACACCAAACAATGCATTAACATATAAGATATTAAAACGTTATATTCATGCGTGTAGGGTTTTCTCAATAAAGAAAATATAATAATAATAATAATTTCAGATAAACACACACGAGCACGGTGTGATGTTTTAAATGAATGTAGTATTTATTATTATTATTATTATTTATGATGATCTATTATTAAACCCTAAATGGCCGTTAAGGCAGTTAGCATGTAGCCTGCTGTGGTGACGCTAGCGTTACCGGCGAAGAAAAGCGCAATAAAAGTGCCATTTTATTAAAAATGTCATATTACAACACACACATACAGACACACACACACAGCGCGCAGATTCAACACCCATGGACTGAAATGCTTGTGTTCAATTCATTTCTAGATCATTTGTTCAGGACGCGAGTGAAATGAACAACAGCTCCAGAAGCCGAGGGACAAAAGAAAATGGAGCCAGCACTGGACAGCTAATGCTAACCCATGCTAATGCCGACAATTCTCAACGGAACACTAATGAGCGGCCTTTATTCGCTGGCTAGCTCCGGGTTAGCATTAGCCAGCGGCCTCTGGTGGTGTTACAGCGTTAGAACTGCGTTCGAACAACGCGTTTAAGCGTGCTGGCTTTAATATCATAGGTCGCTTAAAGCAAACCGGAGGATTCGGTCGTGACGGGGTTTAGTGTCAGGTTGTCATTAAAATGTTACGGGTTAGCCGTTATGGTGAAACTGCTAGCTAGGCAGATTAGCGTGTTAGCATGTTAGCGCGCGAGCTCATTAAGAGAGAGAGAGAAAGAGAGAGAGATAGAGCGAGAGAGCGCGAGCTTAATCCGCCGCCGCTGCTGTGATTCTCCCTCCGCCTCGCCGCCGCTTCTCTCCCGTTCTTCTTTATTTTAAGACGCCTTCTTGATGTAAATTCCGTTCTTTTTTTATGTGCACGTATATATATATAACTGTTTGTTTATGTATATTTTCCGCTTACCGACGCAGTGGATGAGTTTGTGCCGCCAGGAATCGAGCTCGCGCCGGAACCCTTTCCGTTCCGCCGAACATCTCGCGCTGCAGCACCGCGTCGCCATTCCGCCCGTCCGCGCGCACCCGCTCCCCCTTCTACCGAGGCTGACGTCGCGCGACGTCACGCGCCTTCCCCGCGCCCCAAAGATTGACACGCGTCAACACCGCGGGAGGAGCGGAACCGGATCAGCGCCGTAAAACACGCGCACACAAGTAATTACATAACGGCAAACAAAAACTGGAGGACGGTTCAATCCCCGTTCTGATTGGTGAGAAACAGTGGTGATCTGTTCAGCAGTAAAAGCCCCCTGAGTGTAGTGCTGTTATAGGAAAGTCATCCAAGACTGGATGAAGTGATGATCTGGAAGTTGATTATGTTCCTCTAACTGGTGTTTCACTGTTCCTACAGCGTACCACGGGGCTTCCAGTGTTCTCATTTATCGAAAGAACAAAGCTTCATTTTCAGATTTAGGCGACGTGGATGGTCCACCGTCGCGTTCGGGCCGAAGTTCCCCAGACGCTTCTCCCCGTCGAGATAAAAAAACATTACACACAATGGGCAAAACACTCGAAACTAGTCAACCACTGCACACGCCCAGACCGTTAGGAATTATTCTTTTGATCTCTGGTGCCTTATCTCTATGGCAACCATATCAGAAGCAGTTAAAGTGGTCTCGTTGGGACTGCCGTGTGTGTGTGTGTGTGTGTGTTTGTGTGTGGGTGGATGAATGGTTGGGGGAAGGGAAAGCAGTGGTGATATATATTCCAAGGTTACAGGGTTAACGATTAAATCGAGAGTGAGACAGAAAGCATTTAGTCAGGTAGTTTATTTATTTAGAAGGTTGCCGAACGTTAATTGGCGAACTTAGAGACATTACGCAGACGTACACTTAGGGTTGGAACGTAGATTCCCCGAACCTTATCTGAGGTGTTGCTCATGATCCCTCCTGCCATCACTCGTCAGCACATTTCTTATTAGAGTTCATTAAGTTGGATCAGACTGTCCTTGAGGACCGCTCCGGACACAGGAACCGATCCCTGGCCCACCTCAACCAGTGGTCCGGATATGCGTCACAAACCCAAGCCAAGCGTTGTGATTGTCTCTACTTGTACACACGGCTTCCTTCCTGTTTGAAGTCTTACTGTGGCGGTGTAAGGGGAGATATGGGCGGGGTGCGGAAAGGAAAGAACACTTGGTGGATACAGTATTGTGCACAGCATTGCCAAGGGGAAAGTAGATTTTTAAAATAAATAAATAAATAAATGACTTCATCTTTTTTTAATCTATGAAGATCTACCCGTCAAGGTTGTCCTCTTAGTCCACTACTGTTTACATCGGTTCTGGAACCACTTGCTTCGAAGAGAAGACCCGAGAATTAAAGGTGTATTTGCAGGGGAAAGAGATGTGCTGGTGACAGATCACTATTAGATAAAGACCCTGCATACTCTTTATCAGACCTCCTTAATGTGACTGAATCGTGTTTAGAATGTTCGTGGGGTTTTTTCTTTTCTTTCTGCGATCGCAAAATCTTGGAGGAACCGGTTTATTATTAGTCTTCGATTACACGAAGCAAGTCCCGGTGCACGAGCTATTACTGTAAAATAATACCGTATTAGAATAAACACATCGGTACGAACCTATCGTTCATGTTACAGCCGGAAATACTGTCCGAGGCACTTCTGACCAATCAGATTTGAGATTTTCAAAGGGGTGTGGTATAACTGCATAAAATGCACGCTCAAAACGTCACTAGAAACTGTCAGATGCCATCATGGGCTAATTTTCATATTCACGAAAACGTCACGATCAACTGCCTATCAAACGTGTTCTATGAGGAATATATTATATTATAAAGAACACTTGGGCAATGGCAGCACAAACTATTCAGGCTTTTAGAAAATAGTCAAACCAACTATTTATGTATCTGCGAAACTAAATCTATATCCGTTGTGACCAATCTTTGGCTTTATAACCAATCGTCTTTAGGTATCAGTTTTCTTAGGAACACTCATAAAAAAGGGCCCTTAAGTGTTCACTAATAGAGAAACATGCTTTAACCCTATAAAGGCGTTAGATAGGACGGTCTCCCGTACCATGCCCCTGACGACAGGGCTTCCCACAACAGAGGCAGACGGTGAGGCCTTCCAAGTCTTGTTCACACCAGAGTCCAACACCAAGGCACCCCACAACCATCTCACGCCTGACTGTGTGGCCGCCCTAGCTTTGTCCCCCCACCTCACGACCTCGACATGCCTGCCTCAGCCTCATGTTTGCTCCTTAGGGAAACACCTACTATACGGACAATGCCTGCATTGGGACTTTGGTTGCTGTGGGGACATTTTGTCCAGAAGGCCAGGACCACCAGGAGGGGGAGCTTTGGTAGGAGCTTCCATCTCGATCGCAGCACGCTCGACAGCCTGGAGCACAACAGCACGTTTACAGGTTATCACTGACTTTATGTTCACACGCATCTTGTTTTATGACATCATTAAACATGACATCTTAATATATTAATACATAACGTTATATTAAACACAAAGACTGTAGGAATATCGAGTTGTCACGTCGCCGCCGTAACTCTGTTAAACACACACTCTCCAACACTCAAAGGAAAAATAAATGTTCTGCCTGATCACTATGGTAACTGTATGACATGCAGAGGTTTCAATTGGACACAAACACGTGTGTTTAAGGGAAGGGAAGATGATTGTAATTGTGATTTCTATTCCAAGGTTACAGCAGTAAAGTGAGATTATAGAGCGCTGTAATTATTAAGTAGTTCATAAAAAGAATGCCGAATGCTATCTTCTTGGTTTGCAGATCGTCGTTGCTTATACCAGTGCTTCTCAAACCTGTCCTGGAGGACCCAGAGCACTGCACATTTTGTATGTCTCCCTCATCTAACACACCTGATTCAACTCAGCAGCTCATTAGTACAGACTGGAAGACCTGGATTGGGCGTGTCAGATAAGGGAGACATTATAAAATGTGCAGTGCTGGAGGTTCTCCAGGACAGCTTTGAGAACCACTGATTTTTTTTATACAAATTTATGCAAATCGTTGCACGATAATACACTAATATACAGATTTTTTTTTAAAATAGGTAAATGTTGACTTTCATTACATTCTTAATTTTCTGGCTCAGTAGGATTGATTATTGTGTAAATTAGTGCCACTGTGTGGTATTTTGTGCCATTTCATCAAATTATTACCCTCTGTGCTGCTCACAGGAGTATACAGGTAGGTGGACTGACTTCTCTAAACTGAGTGTTGGGTGAATGTGTGTGTGGTATCCTGATGCCAACATATTTCTGTTTCAATTACACCTTTAAACTTGGGGAGGTGTGGCCTCAGGGGAGGGAAGACGTTAGATGCACAACTGTGCAGTTCATGGTGGAGTTTCCCTTGGGGAAAATTAACCATGGTTTTATCATGGTAATGGAACCACGGCTCCCATGGTGATTTGGTGTGGAAAATGTAATCCGCATGGGCAACCTGGAAAATCAGCTTAAGTACCTGCACAAGCCGACCCTTTCCCCGTGCAGAAATACTGACTTATCTTTTGAACTAACTCACCAACATAAAACTAAACCAACACAAACACCAAATACAAAAACAAACAGGAAATGCAGACAAATCAACGCCACAAACAATATACAGTCGTGTGAAAAAATCCCAAAAAGCAAATTGTTGGCTTTTTTTTATCCTCTTTGCCTATTAATAAAGTTGATAGACTATCAAATGACATAAAATTGACATTTTATAATAATTTTCACAATTTAAAAGAACAAAAAAACAGATCAATCACAAGGAAAAAAAAATAAGTACACCTACATTTATCACACCTTCAAATCCATAAAATTAGAATCAGGTGTTCAGGTTCGGGTGGCAGTGATTAGAACATGCTCAGGGAGTGCAGGTGGAACTTGTCTTATTTATATCCCTCTCACATCTGAGGGTCTGGTGTTCCCTTTTGTTATTGAGGTGTGTGGTGTCATCATGCCAAGATCTAAAGAGTCCTGTAAGGCCTTCAGAAAGAAGGGGAAAAAAAAGGTTGCAGATGCCTACGAGTAGGGCAAGGGATTTAAAAAGATCTCCAAATCATTTGAAATGCATCATTCCACTGTAAGGAAAATCATCTACAAACAGTGCATTTTAAACGCCAGTTAGTCCAGGACTTTCTGTCCCTGCAAATTCAGCTCAAGAGCAGACCGTCTGAATCCCAAAAATTTGATCACAGGATCTGCTAGTAAGTCTTGCAACTGTTGGTGTCAAAGTGAGATCGCACAGATTTGACCTGCATGGGGAGACGTGCCAGGATAAAGCCTTTGCAAGACTACAGTTTGACAACGGGCATAAAGGCAAAGACCAGGCCTTTGGGAATAACGTGGTCTGGCCAGATGAATCAAAGATAGAGTAACAGCAGACTTTTTTGGGCAGACCAAAGACAGATTTTCAGGAGAAGCAACTGTGAAGCATGTTGATGGAAATGTTATGGTTTGGGGTTGCTTCGCTGTCTCAGGGATTGGACAGCTTGCATTCATCGATTCAACTATGAATTCTGCATCATATCAAAGCGTGCTTTTATCAACAGGATAATGATCCTAAGCACACAAGCAAATCCACCAAGGAACAGCTCAAAAAGAAGAAATGGAGGCTTATCGATTGGCCTAGTCAAAGCCCAAAGTTGAATCCCATTGAAATGTTGTGGGGGGATTTGAAACGGGCCATACATGAAATGAAAACCCTCAAACATCTTGCAACTGAAAGAACATTGCATGGAAAAGTGGTAAAAATAATAATAATAAAAAAAATACCAGCAAGCCTGGTGGACAATCAGAAAACGCCTACAAGAAGTTCTTTCTGCTAAAGGGGGCAATACTAGCTTCTGAGGACAAGGGTGTACTTACTTTTTCCACAAGACAATCTCACACTTATTGATATTTCTGTTGAATTGAAAAGGCTCATTTCCCTTGTGGTTTTGTTTGCTTGCCAAATATAAAAAAAAAAAAAAACAAAGCCAACAATTTCCATGGGATGTACATATTTTTTTTTTTACTAAACACACTACACATTTTTAAAAGACAAAATACACACAATATAAAAGACATAATCAAACACAACTTGCACGGAAACTGTTCACACAATGGACTCTTTATTTAAACTAGCTTCATGGCAGCACAATATAACCCTCACCGAGCGACGCGTGTTCTCTGACTGGAAGTAGAATACTGACATCTATAGGTCGTAGCGTGAGAGTGTGTGCGTTTGAGTGTTGTACAGGATAACACTGACACTTTACCTTTACGCGGATGAACCAATCAATCGATCTGATTGGCCGCATTGTGATGGGCCAAAGATGCAATTACATGACAGATTGCCTCGATACACATACTTACACAATCGCGTACTTGTGTGTGTGTGTGTGTGTGTATCTGGATGTATTAATCGGATTATGAGGGTCTAGTCCATCTTAGAGTAAACTGTAAATACAGAAACACAGAGCTGAATGACAGCAGCACTCAGTAAGTGGTATTTCTGTTCTCACTGATGTAACATTAAAAAAAAATAACTCGCGTTACTTACACATGGGTACATAATAAAAGTCAAGACCCAGGTACAACCATGTCCATTATACCTTGGTTTTGTTAGTCCTGCCTGGCTGTTAACGACCATAAATAATCTGCAAATACAACTTCAGTGTTGATTCATGAACTCGTAGATTACAATAACTGGTTTTGTTGTTGCTTTAGAGGGACTACTGCTCCGAAATAACAACACAACCAGACGTTGTCTTCAAGTTGCTGTATGAATGTCTTACAGTGACTTGAATACAATGAGCGGCTTTGTCTTTACTTCAGTGTACTAGTGTTCCTGCGACTAAATCATTTTTTCGTGACCAAGCCACTACACTAATGGTTCTGTAACAATGCTACAATGTTGTTAAACCCTTGTGACCCAAAGCAGTGGTATACTCCATGTGAAAGATGCATGTAAAAGAACCATATAAATCTGTGTGTCTTATTATGAAAATAATTCATTTAAGAAACAAATAATTAGTAAGGTGTTGTCATGTTAAGCAATTTAGACGTGCCGATATTAAGGCTAAAAGGAATGATTAAAATATATTCATAATTAAAATAGTTATATATTACATCTGTATTATTACATTTAATATTATTAAACTATTAAATCATTCAATAGAGCAGAAAATATTTTCCTCCCATCTTCTACGAAATGAGTCATTCCCACCACTAGCTAATTACGCTTACTGCTAACAACCAGGGAATGCAAAGGCTAAAACATGCTCCCTCCAAGAGATGTGAAGCCAGTCATCATATTTTCAAAAATTCAAGGAAAGTTCTATCTTACTCCTCCTTGGGCCTGTTGGAACTGGACTTCCAGAAGTGGGTTATCAGTGGCTAAATCATTACCTAGTCTCAGTGAAAGGTGCACAGGCTCTAGCTAGCTTGAGACACTAGACCAGGGGTGTCCAATCTTATCTGCAAAGGCCCGGTGCGGGTGCAGGCTTTCCTGCTTTCAATCAAGCAAGAGTCGCACCTGATTCCACCTGTTTAATCAGTTGATCTTGGTTTTCAGTACTCGGGTGTGACTTGTGCTTGGTTGGAATGAAAACCTGCACCCACACCAGCCCTTTCGGGATAAGACTGGACACCCCTGCACTAGACTTTCCTACCTATTGTCCCAAAAGGATGGGACAGATTCGGCACCTTTAGCCGAGGTATATCTCTGGCATTGGGTTTGGACTTCATGGCGAACCTAGTGGTCAGGAAACACTCCTGCATGGCAGAACATCAAATGTGGAACTGAAATAGGTGGTTCTTGTAAAAAAAAAAAAACCCGCCAAAAAAACCACCGTAAAAACTGCATGACTTGGTGATAAACCTGCCTTGTTTGATGGCCAACTGATCATGAGTGTGACTGATCATGGTTATATTACTCCACTTTGTTAAACAATCGACTGCCCTTAGAGGGACCGCAGAGGATGAAACTGCCTTGTTATCCCCAGTACTCTCTCTGAAGTACTATGTGGACTGGACAGAGGTGATTCGATCATCAGATCACCCAGTGGGTCATGGCCTACAGGCAGGCCAGACATCTGGCCCCTATGGAAAAGTACCACTTTAAAAGCTGCCCTGGATATTCTACAGGTTACATCACCCATTTTAAGGATGTGAATGTGCTGACCATCTCTGCACACCATTTCAGACAGTTTTAAGATGGGTCAGTTCCGGAAGACATGGAACACGTTATCCAGATAATATTCACCGTCCATCGAGTTTAGGAAGGGTGAAATATAATGCTAGTAACATACGTAACTGTGGGCATGAGGTAAATCCAGATGGACCGTGAAGAGAAGGTTCCATGGAGCGATGGCTGTAGTAAAACAGGATTTCTAGCGAATACTACGTCGAAGTCACTTTGTGATCTTGACACGCGTACCCATGAGGAGGAACCCAGGTGATCTTCACCACCCCTGGAATTTACCCGGTGTTCATATAACCACGGTTACTGATGGCTCCGTGTTAACGCACTTGTGCGTCTTTAGCGTACTCGAATGTGGGAATCTCCTTCCACACTCCGAGCAGTGATACGGCTTCTCTCCGGTGTGAACGCGTTGGTGTATTCGGAGGTGACTCTGCCGTCTAAAACTCTTTCTACACTGTAAGCAGTGGAACGGCTTTTCTCCCGTGTGAATGCGCTGGTGTAGACGGAGAGTGCCCTTTCGACTAAACCTTTTGCCGCACTGTGAGCACTGGTGCGGTTTGTCTTCTGCGTGAATGCGCTGGTGAGCCTGGAGATGACTCTGATGAGCGAAACTCTTCCCGCACTGCGAGCATTGAAACGGCTTCTCTCCCGTATGCACGCGCTTGTGCACTTGAAGGTGACTTTCGTAAGCGAAGCTCTTCCCGCATTGTAAGCAGATGTACATTTTCTCCCCGGTGTGAGTGCGCCGATGTGTCTGGAGCGTACTCTTCCGGGTGAAACGTTTTCCACACTCCGAGCAGCAATGCGGCTTCTCTTCCGTGTGAACGCGCTGATGTATCTGGAGATTACTCTGCCGTCTGAAACTCTTCCCGCACTGTAAGCAGCAGTACGGCTTCTCTCCCGTGTGAGTGAGCTGATGTTGCCGGAGGTGACTCTGATGAGTAAAGTTCTTTCCGCACTGTAAACAGTGGAAAGGTTTCTCTCCGGTGTGGAGACGCTGGTGCACGTGGAAAGCACAATGGTGGGCGAAACTCTTCCCGCACTGCGAGCAGTGATACGGCTTCTCTCCCGTGTGAATGCGTCGGTGTATTTGTAAATTGCTGTGGTAAGTGAAACTCTTCCCGCACTCCGAACAACGGTGCGGCTTCTCTCCTGTGTGAAGGTGTTGGTGCCTCAGGAGGTTGCTCTGGTGCGCGAAACTCTTGCCGCACTCCGAGCAGCGAAACGGCTTTTCTTCCGTGTGGGTGCGCTGGTGGATTTCGAGATTACGCTGAAAAGCAAAACTCTTCCCGCACTCCGAGCACTGATGCAGCTTGTCTCCGGTGTGGATGAGCTGGTGGGTTTGGAGATGATTTTGGCGGGTAAAACTCTTCCCGCACTGCGCGCAGCGATACGGCTTGTCTCCGGTGTGAATGCGCTGGTGTGCTTGGAGGTTGCCCTGTCGGGTAAACCTCTTGCCGCACTCTGAGCAGTGATACGGCTTGTCTCCGGTGTGAACGCGCTGGTGTGCTTGGAGATTACTCTGTCGTGTAAAACACTTCCCGCACTGTAAGCAGCGGTACGGCTTTTCTCCGGTGTGAACGCGCTCGTGTGCCTCGAGATGATTCTGCTGGGTGAAACTCTTCCCGCACTGCGCGCACCCGTACGGCTTTTCTCTTTCGTGTACGCACGGGTGCGTCTGGAGAGAACTCTGGTGCGCGAAACTCTTGCCGCACTGCAGGCAGCGGTACGGTTTCTCTCCGGTGTGAACGCGCAGGTGGGTCTCCAGATGACTTTTTCGCCGAAAACTCTTTGTACACTGCGAACAGCGGTAGGGCTTCACTTCTGTGTGAATGCGCTGGTGCGTTTGGAGATTGCTCGGGCGCCTAAAACTCTTCCCGCACTCCGAGCAACGGTACGGCTTTTCTCCGGCGTGAACGAGCTGGTGAATTTGTAGGGTGCTATGGAAAGCAAAACTCTTCCCACACTCTGAGCAGTGGTACAGTTTCTCTCCTACAGGAACGTGCTGGTGTACATGTAGATCGTTCTGGTGAGTCAAACGTTCTCCACAACATGAGCTATTGTAAAGGTTTTCTTCCATGCGAATGCACTGGTGCGTTTGGAAATCAGCCGGGTGAGTAAAACTCTTCCCGCAGTCTGAACAGCCATCGACTTCTTCCTGCTCTCGTCCGGGAACGGTGGGGAGAGGACCGGAAAGTGTTTGCTGACTACTAGAGCTTCTTGTGGGCATCAAATCCTGCTTACAGTGGCTTCTTCTGATGTGTTTCTGGAGATAGATTTGCGATGTATACGAAAGGTGACACCAGGAACAGGAGAAGACTTGCACCAGGCCATCTTTCATTTCTGGAACATCAATGAAAAAAAATTAATAAATAAGTGAGAGACTTGCTGTTTTAGGAACTGAACCAGTATGAACAGTAAAATGAAAGACCAATGTGATGACCAAAGGCAGTGGAAAGTATACCGAGAGTATCTCTCTGAACCTGCACAGGAATTGAGATCATACGCTAACAGTCACATAATGGGACATGCGTACTCTGTATGGTGAAAAGTACGTACCACCGGACCATCACGCCCACATGCCCATTTTAAATGGCTGAATAAAGCATGGGATTGCGATAGGAGAGGATTATAATAGCCACTGCTAGTCATTCGGGCAGTAGGTAGTAATGATCAAATCACAATGTTTGGACATAACCATTTATGGAGGACTTTTTTTTCCAGAGGCAGCTGAATTCAAGGCCGTGATCTCTTGGGTACTCCTCTCCGTACCACACCAAGAGCTCCTGTCCTGGTCTCACGGGTTGACAGCAACGGTAGTGAATCCCTCCTCGATACTGGAACGCGACAAGATTCTGTTCTTCGCCATTACGAGCACAATTCACATACCTTTAGAGAATGGGGAACAAATAAAGAATAGACGGGGAAGCAAGAGCGATATAATCAGATATAGGGGCCCAATGAAAAATTATGAAAACCAACGACTAAACCAAGACTTCTACAGACTGCGGTGGCGTCTTACTCACCTCATCCAGTTAGCATGGATCTCTTTTTTAGCATCTACGTATTCCTCACTCTGTCTGCTCCTGTAGATCTGCAGAAAATGTTATTTTATCCATTAAACCAAATGTCCAATGGTATAAATTTCCATGGACTAAAACACAACATAAAGCTGGTGGTTATAAGTCCTTGTCTGACCTATCCGCTAACCCTGGGGCCACGTTTCCAAGTTTGTCTCCGACACTCTGAGAACGAATTTTTGGGAATTACTTTAATGCGCACCTGAGTTTAGCCAAAACCCTGTGAGAATATCCAATACCTGATTAAGGCTAGAACAGTGATTTTATATGCAAATTAAATTTACCAACAGTTCAACCAACTGAAATGCCTCAACTGACTATTACTGTTAATATGTATAATTGATTACTGATCAAGAATTTTTATGACTCACCACCCAGGAGTAGCCACTGTTCATGGCTTCCTCTCGGTCTACCCGCTCTCCCTCATACGGCCCGAAATGTACACCAACCGAAACAGTCTTCCCGTTATTAAACACGCCCAAGCCGGCGCCAGAAATATTAGACTGTCGAACTTCTAGACCAAGCGGAAGGGTTAGTCGGGCTCGATCGGTGACCCCCACTGGAACAGGGGTATCAGGAATGAAAACCGCTGGACCATGAAACTCGCACTTGTTGATGAAGAAAGACTTGCAATCCTCACAGTCTGGAAGTAAAACAATGTGCTTTCAACCCAACTCATTTTTAGTAAATTTACTATTATTATTATTACTATTAAAAACATAAACAAGATCAATAAGAAAATGGGTTTTGATGTCTTACAGAGGTATTCATCATCATTTTCAGGCTGTTCTTCTTTAACATGTTTCTTCTGTTGGTCGTTCCCCAAAGAGCTCGATGCCCCTTGACCTGCAATCCCATAATTGAAATTTCATTACTGTCCTCTCAAGTAAAAGACAGGAAATGCGACTGTTGCGAAACGGGTCCAGTCACAAATGAACTCTAGTTAAGACTATAACGTTTGATTCGTACTGTACGTCTCCAGTGATCTGTGGTCTTACCGAGGTAACCTTCATCTTCAAATTCTTCCACTTTTATAATCTTCAGTAATCCTTTGTTCTGTTCATCCACAGCGGTAACGTCTCCCAGAGAGCTTGATGTCCCTTCTTTTGAATCTGTACGTGTTTCTGTCTGCACGTCTTTGCAAAGCTATTGACCAAAGAACAATAGTCTTCTGTGGAAAAGAAACTCCAAAGTCTTTTTGTAATCCCCTTTTAAAAATGTCGTATCTTTCACTAGACATTGTGCGGCAGTAGTAGTAGGCATAGCGTGCATGCGGTGTGTGGCGTGATTGAGAGGTGCCATTTTTTAAATCCTTTGGTCTCTGTATCCCACAATGTAACAGAAACCAGCCACAGACTTATCAACCTTACAGTTCCGCATTTTAGCATGTACAGTAAATACACTGGAACTCCAAATCATGCAAACAAACAAACAAACCTGCCTTTACAATAACAACAAAACTGCAATCAAAATCTAATTGACATTTATGGAGGTGTTCTGAACTCTCCAATATTAAAGGGCACCTATTATGGTTTTTCAAATATTTTCACGTTGTGTGTGTTCGAGCAGTTTGTGAACGTAAAAACGTCTGCACAGTTTCGAAAATCAAAGCGCACGACAAACAGAGTTACTGACTCCCAGAAGAAGGAACCGGTTCTGAACAGCTGGAACGAGTCGTTTAGTGATTCCAGACTTTACTTCCTGTACAGACCGATGTAGGTTTGTAACAAAAAGCCACGCCTCTGACCTTCACTGGCTGCTCGCTGACAGCGGTAGACCAATCACGACAGACTGACCGATCAGAGCAGAGTATGCTCTCCGAGAAGACGAGTTTTAGAACGAATCCTTTAGAACGGATCATCGAACGAGTCGTTTGTGACCCGGGGAGGAAGTAACGCTGCAATTTAAATTACGAGCACGCTAAAGTGTTTTCTGACCTCGGATGCATGTAAATCTATTATATGAGAGGTTTAAAACGAAATTAGGCACTTTTCAAAACCATAATAGGTGCGCTTAACTCTTTAACTCTCGGGAAGCCCCGCCCACCCAACCCCACCCCATTTTGCACTAGTAACGTTTTGAGCCTTTCTTTCAGTGTTTGGAAGACGCAACGATAGAGCACCCTCGCTTTCCGTTGAAGTAAAATGGAGAATGTTTTAAGTGGGCCTCGTTCGTGCGTGCGTGTGTGTGTGTGTGTGGGGGGTTAAAAAGCCCTTTTCGCTTCTTGCATTCGTAAACGTTTACACACACGAGCAACCCTTACCTGCGAGTGAACATGAGAGCCTGGTCTACCCTCTGCTGCTTCCATTATAAGAGATCTAGATAAAAAATTAACAAGTTTAGGAAAGAACCAAACTTTTTTTTTCTCCTCTCTAACTCGTTTAACTGAGAAGTGTGACGGAACGTAGTGCTTTCCAACTCGGTTCACCACGGTCCTTCTCTTTAAAGCTGTATAGAATGTCTTCTTCTGAGATTGACGGTCTCGTAACAGAGTGCTCTGTATAATTTTGGAGAAGCGGGGTGATTTATAATCGCACTATCCGGCGTCACACCGAACAGGACGTGCTCCCCGGAGTCTGGTTCCCCCTCAAGGTTTCCTCCTCGGGTTCCCCTCAGAGAGCGACTCCTCACCGCTGGCTTCCTGATAAAACATCTGAAATATGGATGGAGGTAATCTACAGAGCACCTTCTTTAAAAAGGTCTTAACGTGGAAAGCACTGTACAGTTCAAGTTCAAGTTGTAGGCACAGCTTGTACTGCCAGGGGGCGCGCGCGCGCACTCCTTTTTACCTACTTTGGGCAAAACGCGGCTTGCAGTAGCGCGAGACAAGCGCGCGAACCCGTGGCCACGCCCACTGCGCGCTCTCTCCAAACATCAAAATAAATAAATAAATAACCGTTGGAAATCCGCCGTTAAATTGTATTCAAACTGAGACGTTGGTATTTTGACTGCACACTAAATATATATCCCCCTCAAAGGCATCTATATAATATATATTAATCGAATTATTATTCTAATCTAATCAGATTTTTAATGGTTTTTTCCCCCGTACATGTAAAACAAACTTAACGAAACGCAATGACTCATAATAATAATAATAATAATAATAATATATATCCGTGTACTTCATACGCCATTTTGCCCGCTTGCATCCTGTGTAGCACACTTAATCCACTAGGGATGTAGATGTAGCCATCATGCTTTTATTGAACTCACCTTTCTTTCTAAAGCAAGTTCCTGAAACACAACTAGAATAATGAATGGTTATTTTGTCATTCAACTAGATGTCATTTTCCTCGTAAGAACCCTGACAGAGATTTCTACAGAAAGAGATGAGTAGAGGGATCAGAAAGCACAGTTCTCCTAGTGGGGAAAAACTGCAGCGCGTTGTCTTCTTCGTCCGCGACGGCGGTCTGTACTCCAGCGCCACCTGCTGTCCTGGAGCGTAGACGAGGCAGGAGAATAGAGTCTCGTTTAAGAGTACTGAGTACACGTAACATGTATAAGGGTGCTTCTGTTATTGGGGTGGTACAGGTAGACATTCTCTGCAGGAAAAAAAAACACCCTCATACACACACAATACAACAATGTAAACATACAATATAAACATACGGCTGTGGCTCAGGTGGTAGAGCGGGTTGTCCATTAATCGTAGGGTTGTTGGTTCGATTCCTGGCCCACATGACTCCACATACCAAAGCGTCCTTGGGCGAGACACTGAACCCCGTGTTGCTCCCAATGGCAAGTTAGCACCTTTGGGGGGTGTGAGTGTGTGTGTCTGAATGGGTGAATGAGACACAGTGTAAAGCGCTTTGGATAAAAGCACTATATAAGTGCGTCATTTACTATTTACAAACCATCAGTTAACCATTAAAACCATTACCATTTCCTCTATTGGTCCTTAATGGTATCCACTGGACATGACGTGCCACCAGTAGAAGGCAGCAAATTACCAGACCATTACAGGTTCTGTTAAAACCAATACAATTCCCATTAAAACCGTTTAATTCTATGAGGGTTTATACTGTTGTTGTGTTTCCAGCAGGGTGATGATTAAACATAGCAGCGCGGTGGTACAGCAGGTAGCTTTCCCAGGTTTGTTTACATTTCCCTTATTCGGCTGATGCTTTTCATTAAAAGTGACTTACAATTGAGACAGCTGAAGAGTTGAGGGTCAACAGAGTCATCTTGGTGGGCAATGCTCGTGGACACCCGACCATCTCGCCCAAATGTGGTTCTTCTCCAAATTATTTGAAACACACAATTGGATGGAACGTCTTTGTATGCCGTAGCGTTACGAGTTTGCTTCACTGGAACTAAGAGGTCCAAATCGGTCCCAGCATGACCGTGCTCCTGTGCACTAACGCGAGCTCCACAAAGACACGGTGTGTTAAAGTTCGAACCCGGTGGACGAACTCGAGTGTCTTGCAGAGAGCCCTGACCTCAATGTCACAATACCATATATCTTTGAGAAAGAAAAAAAAGAAAGAGACGGGTATAAGAATGTACTTTTTCTTCTTCCCATGAGCTTCACGTTGAACACGTGACCTGTGGAATAAGTCACACGTTCAATAATATTTGAATGTGTTCAGGTAACCGTCTCGAGTGAGTGCTGTGGGAACACTAAAATGTTCATTCGCGAATGTCTTGAAGGCATGCCTACATGGGATTTTTGTGTGTCGTGCGACTGATCGACTTTTTATCCACACGTAGCTGTACCGTAATGAGCGTTTTGACCAATCACGGTGAAGATCGAACTCATACAGGACATCAGGAAACGGTTTCTAAATCAGATCAGTTATCGGAATTGTTTTGTAATCGAATCGTTGCTTCATGGATGTAAAAGGTCCTCAGTTTTCCGTGACAACATCCACCAGGCGTCTCTACCATTCTCACTCTCTCACACACACACACACACACACACACACACACACACACACACACACACACACACACACTCACACACATTCTGTGGCCTACAGATGTCAGTATTCTCCTTCCAGTCTGAGGAACATGGACATCTCCACTGGTTTATATGATGTTTCCATATTGCTGCATTGTGTGACCAGTTGTGTAATGTGTATAATATTTCTATTGTCTTCATATTATTTGTATATGGATTTATACAGTATAGATATGTTTGTGTAGATATTACAGTTGTACATCAGGCTTTAAATTGTCTTTGTGCAAGTTTCCGTATGTTTTTTTTTATTGTGTGGTTTTTATTTTCTGCCCTTTTCTCTTTGTAGATGATGTATTTGTGGGTTTTTATTATTTGAGTCTTGTTTGTGGTCATGTGCTTTATTTTTATCGTGGTTTTTTTTTTTTTTTTTTTTTTTGAAGAATAGAAAAGCCGGAAAGTTCCGTTTGCTTTGTGCTGCTTTGTGGGTTTTTTTTTTTCCACCTCAGTTGAATCAGGCTTTGAAACTTGGATTAGTAACCTGGTGGTGAAGTCATATTTGTTTTGTGGGGTTTAAATGCTGTGTGTGAGTTGGTGAGTGTCTCTGTTGGTTGTACATCATCTCTTTTGTGTATTTGTGGACATTCATGTGTTTTTACCAGAATGGACCATGATGCACTGCACATTCTGCCATCGGCCCTGTTTTACTGCGAGTACACAAAAGCAGGATTTAGCCCACAGGGTCAATAATATGTATGTGTGTGTGTGTGTGTGTGTGTATGTGTGTGTGTGTGTGTGTGTGTGTGTGTGTGTGTGTGTGTGTGTTTGACCAGTCATTGCTGTTTTGCTTGTGTCAGTCCCGAGAACACAGTCCTTGCAGAAAAAACACGTGCTTTAAGTATTTTCACATAATTTTATATTAATATATGCAAATAAATAAACAGGGAAAACATGGAAAATAAATAAATAAATAAAAATGAATTAAGATTATTTATTTAGGCTGTACACATTTATAAATAAAGATTTTTGTTTAAAAAAATAAAAAAATATATATTTCCAAATATTCAAGTCCTAGCACTGTGTAGATAATTATTATAATTTAAATCATTCATATGAATCTGAGCAAATCAATATATAAGATTGTTTGTTTAATTGCATATTCATAAATAGTTATGACAATTCTATGCATATGTAAAACAAATATGAATAACGAAAGTTTATTTACAAACAAACAAATATTCTTAGAACTTTCCGTCACTAATATTTCACTGTATAGTTAACACCTTTCTATAAAGCATACACGTCTTCAGTAAAATATACACACACAAGGTACGACAGATGTATCCCACGAGGTTACTACAAGGAGAAGTTAATTATGGAATTAAATTTGTGCCAAAAGTATTGAATGAAACTTTTATGAAACAAACCAAAATATAAAATGCGAAAGAAAGAAGAAAAACGGTCTGAAATTTAAACTGAGATTAACGCGGTCTTTAAATAAAATGCATTTGTTGATAACAGTTTCGTCGTCGCTAATCGTGGTTTATGAACGCGCTGCCAGAGTTTTCGTTTACGCTCCGCAAATGTACGTTCGCCATTCTGGCACAAACCTCTCGTATGGGCGGGGCTTAACCTGCGATTTACTGTCCCTGGCTGGCGAGATTTGGATCGGCAGCTCGAGCGTCCAGCCGAGGAGGAAGATGATGACGATGACGACGGTGATGCTGCTCGGTGCCGATCCTGAGAGCTCTTCTTGAAAAAATTAGCCGTATGAGACTCCCCAAACCTCAAATATCAATTAAATGGTAAATTTGCACTTATATAGCGCTTTTATCCAAAGCACTTTACACTGTGTCTTATTCACCCATTGACACACACACACACACACCAATGGTAGCAGAGCTGCCATGCAAGGCGCTAGCTTGCCATCGGGAGCAACTTGGGGTTCAGTGTCTTGCCCAAGGACACTTTGGCATGTGGAGTCACCCGGGCTAGGAATCGAACCTCCAACCCTACGGTTAGTGGACAACCCACTCTACCAACTGCGCCACAGCGCCCAATTACAACATCAATAAGTAAATCACTTCCACGACAAAGTACAAACACTAGAACTATACAGAGAACCACATGCAGAACGCTCTCCGAAAATTCACACCACTGAAGTCTCTACTTCCAGGTCAGGGAGCGGTCACTAGCCAATGAGAGTAAAATCATAGTTAATCCCCGCCCACGCCGGAAGTTTGTACCAGAATGGCGAGCGTAAATTTACGGAGCGTAAACGAAAACTTTAAGAGGCAGGTTTTTTCTTTCTCTCATTGTATATTTTTGTTAGTTTGTTTGTTGAAAAGTCAATACGTTTGGGGTAAAATTCATTCCATGGTTATATTCACTATTGTTTTTTAAATCTGAGCGCGCATCCATGTTACATCCATTCAGGAGGCAAAACACGTGCACGGCTGTTGTGTGAGAACTGCGGATCTGGCAACACGGCTGTGCACACAGTAAGGAGGAGGTAAGGAAAGGAAGGAATGAGCTCCACCCCCAGACAGCCTCATCACCATCAGCAGCAGCATCAGCATCAGCATCAGCATTGCACAGAGACACACCGAGAAGGACCGAGAGAGAGCGAGAGCGAGAGAGAGAGAGAGATCCTGAGCTCACAACCTGCTGCTGCCGGCGATCCTCTCCATGCATGTGAGTACAGTCCTGCTCATTACCACTCATCTTCAATAACTAATGCATGTTTCATTCATGGATTGGAGTATTTCCTCTTGATTCTAGTGAAGTATCCTTTAATACTGCTGCGTATTCTCGAGAAGGATGCTCCATGCCAGTCTCACTCTGCAATATTATTAGCCTAATATTCACCTGCATGCCTTAAATGTTGTGTTGCATCTTGGAGCTCGGTGGAAATGTCATACTGGGAGGTTTGTTTTTAAACCCTGCTCGAGAGATGCACCTTTCTGCTTCAGTTGGCTCACACTACGTACTGCATGAAAAATCAACCACAACACCACACACACACACACAGCTCATACGTGTGTGATGCTAGTGTGAACCAGTGTCCCCGGTCCATCCTGGACCATGGCTGTTCCACAGATGAAGCTACACTGCATGGCTTTAGTGGGTTTGAGGTGAAAAAGCTTTCCTCTAATCCCATTAGAAAGCAGCTCTGTCACACACATCCAGCTCTGTTTAGTCCAAAAGAGATGTTCAGACAATTAAAAAGAAAAAAAGAAAAACCACGTCCATTAAAGCTGCAGCTGATGCACGGCGGAGTGCGGTGAGAATTTCTGTTTGATTGTTTTTTGCTATTTATTTATTTATTTATTTATTTATTTATTTTTCCTTTTGCCAACACGTGAGATGTTTGTCAAATGAACTACAGCAGTCGGAGGACAGTGGCTGTTTAGAAGGACTCAGTGTAGGGGGTAAAATATGTATCCAATATATACGAGAGCGAGTCGAATGAAAAGCTTATTTTTATTTGTATTTTTTTTGCATTTTTGATAGGTGTAAAACCTTAAAATCTTGACAGATTTAAAAATATATATTTGTTTTCATTTTTTCTCCTTTTCGGTGTTAAATATATCTCCCTTTTTACAGTAAAGTTTTCATTTGATTCAGCCTCATATATTTAATCAAATCTTTACAGTTATGTACTAGAATGAGGATATTTGTTAGCTCTTCATATTCTTCTTCCACTTCTTATTATTATTTTACTTGTATTTTTTATTTAATAATATATTTGCTAGCATGGGAACACTACCTCACATGTAACTGGTTATTATTATTATTATTATTATTATTATTATTATTATTACTATTATTATTATTATTATTATATTTTATTTTTTTGATTTAGATACTTAACAGAACATATCATTTTAAATATTTAATTAATAAATCAATTAATTAATTCATTATTAATTAATTAGACGTTTTACTAGCATGAGAGTATTAATAATAAAAAGGTGAGAAATTGTCCACTGCTGTTGTTTTACAATGACCTGGCTGGTTAAAAGCCACAGGAACCTTGAGAGATGCTCTGGTGTTCTTCCTGGTATCACGTCGATGTTGCTGCGAGCTCTGAGTTCTGCAGGGAAACACAACACACACAGGCGCAGGTGTGTGGCGTTAGACCGTGCCAATCGTACTCCGATCCCATAAACACACACACACACACGCACGTTCACATCCTGAACTGGCAACAATGATTTTAAACTCGATGCGTAACCGTGCGTATTTTTCTTTTTTGCTTTGGAGAAATATCTTTAATGCAAAACTACTCATGCTCTTCATGTTGATTCTCACTGGCATGATTTAAAAAAATGCAAGTTGCATCCTTCTGCTTCAGAGCAGTTATCAGAAGCTAATGCGAATGAGCCGGTGCTCAGCCGTTTCTACAGTGACGTGGAGGAGCTGTTGTGCCGCTCCTTCACCCCGGACCTGCACCTGTCCGCCAGACCATTTCGAAATCGACGCCGCCTCAGACGTATACCTCGAGATGGTCACGACTGTTGCGGAGTGATGAATCTGAGGGAAATGGCTTTAGACGGATTTAATCTCTCCGTTCGGAGACAGTTTTGCCATCGCATCGTTTCCTGGTGACCTTGAGCCTACAGACACAGCTGAGCACAAGAGCCAGGCAGTACTGTGGGACGTCCCCATGGACTCTCTCTCTCTCTCTCTCTCTCTCTCTCTCTCTCTCTCTCTTACACACAAACCTTACAAATATTGCCATGCAATACTCATTTTACCAAGCGTCTTCATTTTAAAATGTCCGTCCCCTGAAGCCCTGTCCCCTGTTTTTCTGTAGTTAACTAACTAACTAACTTAAGGGTATCCCAGTGGTACATTGGGTAGCATTGTCACCAGGGTTCCTGGTTCGATCCTGAGCTGGGGTTACTCTCACACATTCGGGTTGCCTCCAGGTTCTCCGGTTTCCTCTCACCTCCCAAAAGTCACGCAGTAGGTGGATTGGCAAGTCTAGGTGTGAACTTGATACAGACCGGTGTGCATTCCTGGTTGGATTCCCACCTCATGCACAGTGTTCTGCGAGTCTGACCAGAGTAAAACACTTACTGGAGATGGATTATGGATAATAATAATATTAATAATAATAATAATAATAATAATAATGCAGAAAATGTGATTGCAGTTTACCTCCCAGGCAGCAGAGGGCTCTTAAAGTAACAAGCGTCACTTTTAACCAAATACTTGACAGGCTAATTGAATTTGTAACAACGCTATTGGAAAAGTATAATTTTTTTCCTTGGGGAAATCTTGACGTTTGTTTGCAGAACCCTACAAGAGAGGTTGTTTCCGACCAGGATTTCGAGTAGAACCTCTCAACTAACCCTTTTTTCTCCTTCCCTCCTTGTTGTCATTTCTAGGCTACTATGAGGAAGCCACTGGAGTGCTAAAGGTCAACCGGATTTCCTGCACCGCAGTGGCATGTATCGTGTGTGCTAAGCCCTACTAGCCAAGTGTTGCATCATGGGTCCGCGGTCGTGCCACGTCGTCCAGAGGAAGCTACGTCCAGCACGGGTTCTCGCACTCCTCCTTGGGATCTTGGCAATAAGCTCCGTTTCCTTCTCCACCCTCGGTGCCTTCTTCTTCTTCTCCTCCTCCTCCTCCTCCTCCTTGTGGAGCTCTGCCTCCCAGCAGGAGGAGCCTCATGGCCCTGCTCCTCACAGGACTCTCCTCTCGGTTAGTATCACCAACGTGTCAGAGAGCCATGGCGATTATCCTGAGGACTTGTTCACGTTGGAGCAGCGTCGCCAAGGCGCAGTGATCCTGCACATGCTTGGCATGCTGTACATGTTCATCGCATTGGCCATCGTGTGTGACGAGTTCTTCGTGCCCGCGCTCACGGTCATCACCGAGAAGCTGGCCATATCGGACGACGTGGCCGGCGCCACCTTCATGGCGGCCGGAGGATCTGCCCCTGAGCTCTTCACCTCCGTTATTGGCGTGTTCATCTCGCACAGCAACGTGGGCATCGGTACTATCGTGGGCTCGGCCGTGTTCAACATCCTGTTCGTGATCGGCATGTGCGCCGTGTTCTCACGCGAGATCCTCAACCTGACATGGTGGCCGCTTTTCCGCGACGTCTCCTTCTACATCCTTGACCTGATCATGCTCATCGTCTTTTTCCTGGACAACTTCATCAGCTGCTGGGAGAGCGTGGCCCTGCTGCTATCCTACGCCACCTATGTGCTCTTCATGAAGTTCAACTCCCAGGTGGAGGGCTTCGTCAAGGGCTTGACGAGCCGCAACCAGGTGGTGGAGGTGGCCGAGACGCAGCCTAAGGTGAGCCAGATGCCATTCTTCTCTTCTCCTCAAGGTTCACTCTTCTCCTCCCTTCCTCTTTTCTCCTCTCTTTTCCTCTCTCATCTTTTCTGCTCATCAGTAGCTTCTCTTCTCCTGCTGTCCTCCCCTCACTTCTCCCCAACTCAAAATTCCTTCCTTTCTTCTCCTTACTTCCTACATCCATCTCCTTTCTTCTGTCACGATTCTCCTCCCTTCATTTCCCATTCTCTCTCTTCTCCTCCTCTTTCTTCTACTTAGCACCCTTTGGTACCTCCTTTCTCTTCTCTTCTTCTCCTCATCTCTTCTTTCCTCGCTCATGGTTCCTTTTTCTTTCTCCTCCCATCTCTTCTCTTTTCTTCTGTCCTTTCCTTCTTCCCTTTCTGCTCCTCTTTCCTCCTCCTTCTCCTCTCTTGATCCCCTTTCTCTTCCTCTTCTCTCTTTTCCTCCTTCTGTTCTCACCTCTCCTCTCGTCTCCTACTCCTCTCCTACCATTGTTTTTCGTCCCTTCTCAAAATTCACTCCTCACCTTTCTGTCCTTCCTTTCCTCCCTTCACGGTTCCCTTCCTTCCTCGCCTCCTTCTCCTTTTCTCCTCCTCTCTTTACATCGCTTCGTTCATCCCTTCCTCTCTTCTCCTGTGCTCCACTTACCTCTCCTTCCTTCTCTCGAGACTCTGTCTTTTTTCGTTTCTCGTCTCCTCGTTCATGTCGCCTCCTCCTCTCCTTACTTCTTCTCCCTTCTCTCAAAATGGACTGTTCTACATCCTTCCTTCTTTTGTCCTTCACTCACAACTGTCTCTCCTCTCTCTTCATGACTCCTCCTTTCTCCCTTTCTCTTCCTCGCATCTCCTTCCTTCCCTCCCTCTCTTTTCCTCCGATCCTCTAGCCTCTTTTCTTTCTTCACCTCCTCCTATTTTTTTCACCTTCCTCCTGATTAAGATCTTTCCTCCTCTTTCCTTCTTGTCCTGGTCTCACCTCATGTTCCCCTCGTTTCCTTTTTTTCTTCCTCTCTCCTCTTGTCCTTGACTCCGCTCTCATTTTCTTCCTCCTTACTCCACAGTCCACTCCTCCCTTCCTCCCTCAGTCCCTCCATCTTGCACTGATCTGCATGTCTGCGTTTCAGAATTGAGCACCTGGTAGTGATGGAGCGAGAGAGCGAGAGCGAGAGAGAGAGAGAGAGTGCGCACTAGAGCGATACAGAGACAGATTGATAAGGAACGATGGAGCCCTAGGCTGACAAAGTGAAAATGATGGAGTGACACTGACAGAGCAATACTGATCTGGTGGTGAAATTTCACCCAGCGTGCTTCACCCAGCCCAAGAGTCGACCCTCTAGGTTGCCTGGCAACAGGTAGCGGTTTGGTTAGCAGGCGAGACGGTCTACTCGCACTTGAGCACACACAAGCATGCAATCATCAATGATTATGTTTCTTGTAGTGCATTGCACAGATTAAATACTCAGAGCAATGTCTTCTTGTTTTGAGTGGTAAACACATCCGTATAACACTTCACGCTGAAGTACAGCTAGAGGAAGCCTACCTGCTCTTCTTAAGTGTTTGTTGCTGGTGTTTAGCGAGGTCCGAGGTGAGCTCTGAATATCATTCTGCGATCATTTTGTTGCTCAGAGCAAGGCTTTTGCCTGATCGGATCATTATACGATTAACTCGACAATGAAATGTTCTGGTCTGGTAAATGGTCTGCACTTGTATAGCGCTTTTGTAACCTTGGCGATTCCAAAGCACTTTACACTGGTTCTCATTCACCCAATCAGAGATTTCCTCTCTCTCACACACACACCCACACACACACACACACACACACACACACACCAATGGTAGCAGAGCTGCCGTGCAAGGCGCTAGCATGCCATCGGGAGCAACTTGGGCTTCGGTGTCTTGCCCAATCACACTTCAGCATGTGGAGTCATGTGGAGTCATGTGGAGTCATGTGGAGTCATGTGAAGTCATTTGGAGTCATTTGGAGTCATGTGGAGTCATGTGGAGTCATGTGAAGTCATTTGGAGTCATGTGGAGTCATGTGGAGTCATGTGAAGTCATTTGGACTCATGTGAAGTCATGTGGAGTCAACCCTACGATTACTGGACAACTCGCTCTACGACCGTAACCACAGGCAATTAAATCATAAATGATCCTGAATCATCCGTAAAATGCTAAATTGTTAAAAGTAAAAGTGTGAAGTTTGACGTGAGATCAGTGTGTGTGTGTGTGTGTGTGTGTGTGTGTGTGTGTGTGTGTGTGTGTGTGTGTGAGAGAGAGAGAGAGAGAAAGAGGAAGTCTATGATTGCGCACAGGATGTTGTTGCTTGTGTGGGAGTGTGTGAAAGTGAGAGAACGTCATATCAGTGTGTGTGTGTGTGTGTGTGTGTAGCGTAGCAGGTGAGCGTGGTCACTCTGTGAGCCATGTCGTCGATGATCTGTGCTTCGGCATCTGCAGGAAGACGATCTGTTCATCACAGTCTGATCTGCTCCAAGACTTTGTCTCACTTCAAACTGAAGCCCCAGAAGCTCTCCTCACTCATCCGGCCCTCACTCCATACCACGTAATGAATTTTCAGAAGGCACGATCTTGGAAGTTGCACGGTGAGAGTGCAGCCAGAATCCGTCGAACCGTAGACCACGAAGCCGCTCTCCGCGTAACTCGGCTCGTGTGGGATTACTCGAACAAACGGCAAACGCCAGAGCAGCCACCGCGTCTTAAGCCGAACAAGTCGTGTCCTACTTAAAACGATCCTTAGAGACGTCACGACTCTTCTGTATCACCCGTAACACTTTCCCGAGCATCTCCTTTTCTCTCTGTCCGGTTTCGAACGCCTCGGACGAGGTGTCTTGGAAATGCAGACGAGCTTGAACTGGACGCTAGCGGTGTTCGCTCAGCTCAAAAACGTCAAAACAAGTCTAGAACCGCCTACAATGAAGTGTTTCCCTTTTAGAACTAGGCTTAGAAACTCTCAACTATCTAAATTTGGAAGGTTTGGAAGTTCATAGCTTGCTAAAAGAGCTCTGGCGGAGGCATCTACGTAAAACCTGGAAGGGTCACAGGTTAGGTTAGGTTTGGAATTTGGACCTTTTAGTAACTGTCGTAATGTGTGCCTGCAAGGCGGGGGATCTAAAAATGGTCTTGTACTGACTCGATAACGTAGAAGTCATCAAAGAAACATCTATATAGTGAAAGAGTTCTGATATCTATAGTCTCTACTTCAGCTGTCTCGCACAGCCGCTGTAGCATCTCGCGTGAATCTCTAGAACGCTGAAATAACGAGTTCTGGCATGAGCGAAAGATTTAAAAATAAAGAAATAAATATATAAATAAATACAGTGTGTGAGCACGTATTAGGTCCCTACTGACACAGGGACATACTCTGTGCTGATATTTTAAAAGTCCTCCGTGGACCAAAGAACAAAATGCTTCTCTCAGTTGTCTAGAGGCAGTAGGGGTTGTAGTAGAGATCAAA
>CM022778.1:3361371-3371371 GCA_012411365.1 Ameiurus melas | reverse complement strand
ACGAGGACTTGAAATTGAACCCTCGTATTACGCAAGACTCTTTTGGAATATTCCAGCGTCCTTTAAGGAGACGTGGTAGTTAGCGCGTTCGTCTCACACGTCCAGGGTCAGGGGATCGGTTCCCGACGCTGCCCTGTGTGTGCGGAGTTTGCATGTTCTCCCCGTTCTGCGGGGGTTTCCTCCGGGTACTCCGGTTTCCTCCCCCAGTCCAAACACATGCATGGTAGGCTGATTGGCGTGTCTAAAGTGTCCGTAGTGTATGAATGTGTGTGTGAGTGTGTCTTGTGATGGACTGGCAACCTGTCCAGGGTGTACCCCGCCTCATGCCCGATGCCCCCTGGGATAGACTCCAGGTTCCCCGCGACCCTGAAGGATTAACGCTATGGATGGATGGAGTGTCTGATGTCAGCGCTTCGTGACCGTCAGTAAGTTTTCGGGGACGGGACAGAGGACTGTGCACATTACGGGTTTCTCTGTAACGTGACAAGCTGAGGAAATAAGCAAGAAAATGCATTTGCTAAACCTAGCAAGTAAAATAAGTTGGGATTAGTTTCCGAGGCTGCGGGTCGAGTTCCCGAGTGATTTATTGCTTACGAGCTGGAAACACTTCTGTAACCAAGAAGCTTTAATGAGTCTTCAGTCATTAATAAGCTTTTAGTAAAAGCCTGTCACCGTGGAAACTTAACCATGTGTGTGTGTGTGTGTGTGTGTGTGTGCGTGTCAGTGTGTGTACGTGCAGCTGTCCATGAGTGTACCTTTGCATATATGTTCCGTGTATGTGTGCATGTATATTGATGCGTATGCATGAGCATCTGTGTGTGTGTGTGTGTGTGTGTGTGTGTGTGCATTGTGTGTTGGACTTAATTACAGTTGCTTCAGATCATTGTGTCAGTGCCAGAGCTCATCTCCATCATAAAATGCTCTGAATGATGAATGGAAATGTGCGGCTTGGAGCTGCAGCGTGACGCTCTGCACTCACACGTGTACTAAACACTGAAACGCAGATTTGTGTCTCACACACGCGCACACACACACCCACACGCACACACGCACACACACACGCAGATGCATGCATTCGATCGAATACAACTCTGTATCCTGTCTATTTACGACATCCTGTGTGTGTGCGTGCGTGTGTGTGTGTGTATGTGTGTATGTGTGTGCGTGTGTGTGTGTGCGCGTGTGTGTGTGTGTGTGTGAGGAAAATTCACGTCATAGTTTAATCCCAGGCTACAAGATCACCTGTAGATGGTGGAGGTCAGGGAGGACAGCAAAACAAAAAGAAAGAGGGAGGGAGAGAGAGAGGGACAGAAACGGAGAGAGAGAGAGAGAGAGAGAGAGAGAGAGAGAGAGAGAGCGAGAGAGAGAGGGGGAGAGAGAGAGGGAAAGAAAAAGAGAGAGCGAGAGAGAGGGAAAGAGAAAGGGAGAGAGGGAAAAGAGAGAGGGAGAGAGAGGGAAAGAAAGAGAGAGAGAGGGAAAGAGAGAGAGGGAAAGAGAGAGGGAGAGAGAGGGAAAGAAAGGGAGAGAGCGAGAGAGGGAAAGGGAGAGGGAAAGAGACAGAGAGAGAGAAAGAGGGAGGGAGAGAGGGACAGAAAGGGAGAGAGAGAGAGAGAGAGAGAGAGAGAGAGAGAGAGAGCATGAGACAGAGGGGAAAGAGAGAGGGGAAAGAAAAGAGAGAGAGCGAGAGAGGGGAAAGAGAAAGGGAGAGAGGGAAAAGAGAGAGGGAGAGAGAGGGAAAGAAAGAGAGAGAGAGGGATAGAGAGAGAGGGAAGAGAGAGGGAGAGAGAGGGAAAGAAAGGAGAGAGCGAGAGAGGGAAAGGGAGAGGGAAAGAGAGAGAGAGAGAGAAAGAGGGAGGGAGAGAGGGACAGAAAGGGGAGAGAGAGAGAGAGAGAGAGAGAGAGAGAGAGAGAGAGAGAATGAGACAGAGGGGGAAAGAGAGAGAGGGAAAGAAAAAGAGAGAGAGCGAGAGAGAGGGAAAGAGAAAGGGAGAGAGAGGGAAAAAGAGAGAGGGAGAGAGAGGGAAAGAAAGAGAGAGAGAGGGAAAGAGAGAGAGAGGGGAAAGAGAGAGGGAGAGAGAGGGAAAGAAAGGGAGAGAGCGAGAGAGGGAAAGGGAGAGGGGAAAGAGAGAGGGAAAGAGACAGAGAGAGAGAAAGAGAGAGTGAGAGGGAGAGAGAACGAGAGTGAAAGAGCGAGAGAGAAAGAAATAGAGTGAGAGAGAGAAATTCGAAGCCCAATCAATGGGATCTATTTTAAAAGATGAGGTAATAAGCTAATGTAGTCTGCACTGTACAGTCACTGCACCAAGGACACGGCTTTCCCTTACTGAAGCATGATATGATCTGGTCTGTGTGTGTGTGTGTGCTGTGTGTGTGTGTGTGTGTGTGCGGCGTGTATGTGTGTGTGTGTGTGTGTGCATGCGCGTGTGTGTGTGCGTGTGTGTGTGTGTGTGCGTGTGCGTGTGCGTGTGTGTGTGTGTGCGTGTGCGTGTGTGTGTGTTCTATAATCTTAAAGCCGCAAAATCTGTAGTAGTCAATGTCCTTGGTGGTGCAGACATTAAAGAATAACTCCAGCGTTATTTATTCCCCCAGCGTCTGTAGTGTGAGTGTGTGATTCCTACAGACAAAACTCCAGAAAATCTGTTTACTCCACCCTCAGTAATCAGACGAAACATGGCACCATATCACGTTTTCTTTCCCGATAACAACACTGATCAGACACTATCCATACCTAACCGATGGTTTTCTGTAAACACTCCCAAATCGCTTTCTTTTAAAACCTAGTGTGATTGTATTAATCAAATAAATGGGTTTTTTAAATTTTAAAATAGAGGGGCTTAGCGCTTAGCACGTTCTCCTCGCACCTCTGGGGTTGGGGGTTCGAATCCTTCCTCCGCCCTGTTTGTACATGTTCTCCCCATGCTCTGAGGGTTTCCTCCTGGTACTCCGGTTTCCTCCCTCAGTCCAAAGATCGTCTGTAGTGTGCGAGTGTGTTATTTTTTCCCTTTGTTTGTTCATTCATCTATTCATTTATGCCATGAACAAATGCTTCAAATGTTCAAGAAGTTACAATAAAGTAAGGAAAAATAAGCTTGGCTTTAGGGGCGGAGCTACAACCCATACGTATTTTTCCGTCTTTGTTAATCGGCATGAATAAAATTCCCGCAAAGACGTCAGGTCCGGTGCGTAACAACTGTAGCTCAAAGTAGTCCGTGTCTTTCGCGTGGAAGTTTATATCGATGGGATTCTAAGTCTATTAAACAGTTAGAAGTTGACAACTAATTACAGCATATAAATGTGAACTTTTCTTTGGTGAGATGATCTGTTTTGACAGATCTTTCGCGCTAACGTGATCGACGCCGCTGCACGACCTTCTGGACGGTTCGGCGTGTGTGTGTGTGTGTGTGTGTGTGAGTGAATGTGATGTTTGCGCGGTTCTGGCTCTGCGCTATAGAGAAAGAGAAAGAGCTGATTGCAATCAGGTTCGATAATTGCATCTGAGAAAGGCTAATTATCCAACTGACTCACTGAAGTCGCTCGAATGGCCGTCCAGAGGCTTTAGCCTGGGCACGTGAGAGGAGCTCGGAGTGCACTCAAGGTGATCTTGACATGCATGTATCACTGAGAGGTGTGTGTGTGTGTGTGTGTGTGTGTGTGTGTGTGTGCGATGACTACAAGCTGACTCACTGTTGTGCTGTAAAGTCTGCCTATTTCATTGCGAAGCAGATGTACAAATTGAAACCACTAAAACAGACTGCACTTGTTTATATCTTCGATACGGTCCATATGGTGCACTTGTTGAGTCACGTAAGGGCTAAATGATACGTTTGGCTTTTTTTTTCTTTCTTTCTTTTTTCATCGTACACATTAATATTCACTTTGCATAGATGAGAACTGCTCTAATAAACCGCTCTGGAGTGCAGACTGCAATCTGTCACTGTAGACTTCAACATCCGAGGCTTTTATTAAATCGGACGTATAAGCTAATCTCGGGAGAAAGATTATAAACTATAATCCAAGGATATGCTCGAAGAATCTGTCCTATATATTTATTCTAAATTAAAAAAAAAAACAAGCCTCTGTATGAGATTAATAGTATGAATATATGCAAGGAAACATCAGTACAAACGAAGTAGAGTGAAGAGAATAGTGTCTTGGAGATTTTCAAGCTATCTTGTGAGATTTGGATTCCAAACCTGTCCTCGAGGCATCTCAACTATTATCCGTTAATAATCCATTAGTAATCCATAGATGCACTGAAGGACATGCCCTGTTTATTGGTAGTGCATCATGAATACATATAGTCAGAGACCCATAGCCGTACAAACTCGATTTTCAAACCGTTTAAATGGGAAAGTTGAAAGGAGTTGGTTGTTATGACGAGCCGCAACCATCTGGGAAACGAGAGAGAAAACTTGGCTGCGCTCTATGAGTGGGAGGGGCATATCCTTTCTTCCCTGTCAATCACAGCATCGATCATAAGTTGATCGTGGGAATCTGTGCGCTCATGCAAGCCAAAGAGGGCGGATAGCGCTGTCCTCCGGGTGATGTAACATGAGCAGCCGTTGGAAAAAAATGGTCTCGGTGGAAGCACGTGTTAGACCCCAGGGAGAGCTTGGAGGTGGTGGGTTGGAATTGGCAGGTGACCCAAATAATGGGGGGGGTAGCGCATGGTTGAGTAGAGATAAACTCCGTATGAGATTTATTTGCGTGAATGACGTTCCAAGTGAATAGTTTGGGTCAAAACACTGATGGAAGAGAAGATGAGGGAAACGGGCGACGGTCTAAACCAGGAAGAACGCTGAAAGACCCACCTCGGAAAACAAAGTCTGGATATATGCCACAATTTTAGTTCCAACTGCCCGGTCGCAGACTGTCCACCCCATCCATACATTTATCCTACCTACCCTATCCCAGGGAACACTGGATGGGGTGCCAACTCATTGTAGGGTCCATTCAAACACAAACTACAACGCATGTCTTTGGACTGGGGGAGGAAACCGGAGTTTCTGGAAAAAGCCCCCAAAGGGCATGGAGACTTCGTAGACACAAGGCGGAGGTGCGATTTGAACCCCTAACCCCGGAGGTGCGAGGCCACCTGCCCCCTCTGTTTCAGACTAAATTTAGGAATCTACGACAAACCACAAGTCCATTCCCTCACCCCCAAAGCTTGGCAATGACCTCGCTGCAACACAGTTTTCTAAGTCTGTGAGCTGCTACAGACGCGTCAATATTTATTAACCTATTTGGTGTCCTCGGCAATGAGCACCTCTACGCCAAGTAGCAAGAACAGCCAATGAGAAATTCTTTCGTTATAATATATAACATATGGTTATGCACAGTATCAAAAAGAGCTGTGTTCCTTTGCACTTTACCCCCAGTTCTCTTTGTAGAAAAGATCGTCCTCACAAAATCGTGTCCAGTTTCTCAACCAAGTCGTGATAGACAGCTCTCGGGTTTATTTTCATGAGATCTGGGGATCTGGTTTGTTTTGGCAGAGATGATTCCACGTGAAAGTAGCGCCTGATGGCTGGCCTAGTGTGTACACCACAACCTCCACAGCAATTATATGATGTTGAGATTAGCCGACCGCTAGGCCTTACAGTAAATAATTGCACAATAGACACACACTAATCACGAACTAAACATGGCACAGGTGAACACAGTCAGGCAACAAACCAAATATTGGACAAAAGTAGAGACAGGACTAGAACAGAAACCAAAACAAACACGAGCGCTTGTTGCTACGGGAACGGTGACGTGAAGGTGGAAACCGTGACAACGTGGTTAGCATCTGGCAGAACAGAAATCATGGAGAAATGGTCCTTATGACAGCAAAGAATCCATTTAATGTAAGAACACAAAGCAAGGTTTTTCTTTGTATTACATTTCAGTTTTAATTTTAATAACAGTTGTACATTTTCTTTTTTTTTTCTTTTTTGGAGGGTGCCATTACTTCTCTAATACTCCAAAGATTTTACTGCATGGCTGTGAGGAAGAAATTCTCATGAAACCATCCAAAGTTCTCAACTTTTTTCTATTTTCAGGAAAATCCAGATGTGTTCCTTATTCTGGTCTTGATTTTAATTGACGCTGTACTACACAACAAGCACCGAAACACCAAAGAGTAAAAAGAAATGATGCCTGAACCCACAGCTGTTTTACTCATTTATTACCCATCGACTTTCTTTCCCATCGCAGATAAATTAACACAGATTGAGATCTTCTCCTGCTTTCCTCATCCATTATTTTAGAGCAGCATTAAAGAAAATGGGGTTTTTTTTGGTCTGGCTGTAACCTTGACGGCTCGGTTGTCGTTTGACTTCGTCTCAATTTACTATCGGATTTAGCCACAGTACGAAAAAAATTGTCGGTGAGTGTGAAGTCGTGTCTAACTTGTACATGAATTGTATGGTGTAAACCCAGCTCAATGTGCTGAAAAAACAAAACACTGTAAACACCACTATGACCATGATTGACGATTCACCACTATGACCACGACTCACCACGATGAATACGATTTACAATTCACCACTATAACCACGATTCACGATTCACCACTATGACCATGATTCACGATTCACGATTCACCACTATGACCATGATTCACGATTCATGATTCACCACTATGACCATGATTCACGATTCACAATTCACCACTATGACCATGATTCACGATTCATGATTCACCACTATGACCACGATTCACGATTCACCACGATGAATACGATTCACGATTCACCACTATGACCATGATTCACGATTCATGATTCACCACTATGACCACGATTCACGATTCACCACTATGACCACGATTCAGGATTCACCACTATGACCACGATTCACGATTAACCACTATAACCACGATTCACCACTATGACCACTATGACCACGATTTACGATTCACCACTATGACCACTATGACCACGATTCACAATTCACCACTATGACCACGATTTACGATTCACCACTATGACCACAATTCACTACTATGACCATGATTCACGATTCACCACAATGACCACGACTCACCACGATGAATACGATTTACAATTCACCACTATGACCACGATTCACGATTCACCACTATGACCACTATGACCATGATTCACGATTCACCATTATGACCATGATTCACGATTCACCACTATGACCATGATTCACGATTCACCACTATGACCATGATTCACGATTCACCACTATGACCATGATTCACGATTCACCACTATGACCACGATTCATGATTCACCACTTTGACCACTATGACCACGATTTACGATTCACCACTATGACCACAATTCACTACTATGACCATGATTCACGATTCACCACAATGACCACGACTCACCACGATGAATACGATTTATAATTCACCACTATGACCACGATTCACGATTCACCACTATGACCACGATTCATGATTCACCACTTTGACCACTATGACCACGATTCACGAATCACTACTATGACCACGATTCATGATTCACCACTTTGACCACTATGACCACGATTCACGATTCACCACTATGACACGAGTTAATGCTGTGAATCTGACTGTCGGTGTTTAGGACCCCATCCTGACGTGTGTGTTTAGGGTCTGTGATGTCCTGCGCTGCTTTGTTGGCGACGAGGGCCGTAATTAGGTACCATAATTAGTCTCCTATAATGAGTCCTACTTGAAGAAAATCAGGTCATTAATTAGCGAGTGACTTTGTTGTATGTGTGTGTTTTCTGCCTCTCGACGTCGTTGATTGTCCGCCAGGAGTCTTTGAGGGCAGAATGGAAAATCACCTGCTCGGAGACTGGGGTTGTGTGTGTGTGTATGTGTGTGTGTCTTCTACAAAAAAAGAGCAAAAAATTCCATCGCAAATTTTGTAAAAGCAAAACGAAGCATTTTTTGGGCGCAACAATCACAAAAAAAACCCCAAAACTGTTCGTACTGAGCGAATGAAAAATTTTAAAGTCTTAATCCATTAAAACCACAGCGATTCTCCAGCACTACAATTTTTTAAATTTATTAACAAACTACTCAATCTCAATACCTTTATTTGATCCATTTATAGTGATATTTAATGTTCACGAAACAAGCTAGTGACTGTTCTCATGTACAGTTATTGCAGCTAGAAACCTATAATCCCTCACTAGCCTCCATCCAACAAAGACCTTCCCGTGGCTGACACTGGAGACTCCTTCCAGAAATGTTACATAAACATGTCCTTAAAGAAAACTCCCCCATATCAACAGCTACAGGTTTTTCTAAATTGTATTATTTTGTCTTGAACTGATGGAAAGAGGCTTCTGCAAATTTAATACCTGCTCTCCGGCTGTATCCATTATATTTCACACTGCAGGTGCTAAATGAAGTTAGTTGTATTGACTCCTAGGTAAAAACACCTCGAATCTCACACTCAAACCCAGACAAGACGTGTTATTTTGCCGCCGTGAACGATTCGGTCGTCAGTAAACCAGCGTGTATGTGATTTTGAGGATGATTTACGAAGTCTGTAGGTGCTTTTACACGCACATCTCTTTGAGTCTGTGTGTTTGTCAGTTTGTGTCTTGTGTGTTTGTCAGTTCCTGAAGCACCACGTTAGAGACGCAAGCTTTTCATACGATGCATTTGACAAAATACTGACATCAATCTACACAGCCCAGGAGCGTCTCTCCTCCAACAACCTGCTGACCGTTGCTTTAAAATTCTCCTCCACAAACCGGCGTCTGAGTGTGTGAGCTCAGCGTGTGGCGGTTTCGCTGGCTCGTGATGGGCAGTGGTATTTTTAGCAGTTATTTTTCTGCACACACCGAATGATCTCGCCCCGTCTGCAAGATTACAGCTCAATAAAAGTCTTTCGGGGAGCCGGAGCATCAAGAGGCCTGAAATTGATTTCGCTGCATTTAAAACCTGCGGGAAATGACCTTCCAGGAACCTCAGCTCAGGCTAATGTAGCGCTAAGCACTAATGCCGCTTCACCCTCCCATATCTGAACTTCTGCTATACAGGTACAAAATGACTGGGGGGAAAAATGGAAACTGGTCACAGATAAGCAAACATCCAGGATTCGGAATGAATACTGGCCGGATTTCAGACTCGCTGAAATAAAATCCATCTGCAAGTTTGCGTAACATTAAACACTTTTGTCTGTGTGACCATTAGCATCGGTACTGGAACACCGTGAGCCTGAAATGCTTGATTAGTAGCAAATACTACACACACGGTGAGATGCGCACGGTGGCTTAGTGTATAGCACGTTCGCCTCACACCTACAGGGTCTGGGGTTCGATTCCCACCAGGGCCGTGTGTGTGTGGAGTTTGCATGTTCTCCCCGTGCTGCGGGGGTTTCCTCCGGGTACTCCGGTCTCCTCCCCCAGTCCAAACACATGCATGGTAGTCTGATTGGCGTGTCTAAAGTGTCCGTAGTGTATGAATGGGTGTGTGAGTGTGTATGTGATTGTGCCCTGTGATGGACTGGCACCCTGTCCAGGGTGTACCCCGCCTTGTGCCTGATGCTTCCTGGGATAGACTCCAGGTTCCACGTGACCCTGAAAAGGATAAGCGGTAGAAGATGGATGGATGAATGGATTGCCAAATTTATTTATTTATTTATTTATTTATTTATTTACAGCTTACTCTGAGGTAATTATTTTCCATCTTATGAACCTTCATTAGCTGAAAGAAAAGAGCAGAAATATAGAGACGTCATCTTTTAAGCGATGCCTTTTAGAGCGAATTCACACAGTTTCGGTCTGTCTCTTGTGTGTTGTACTCCAAATCAGAGCGAAACTTAAAACCGAACACTCTCCTTTCATTCGCTAATAATTTAATTTAAAATAATTAAAAATAATTTATAATAATTTAAAAAAAAGGGTTCACGTTGGGCTGAAAATATCCTCGCAAAACTTTTTTTTTTTTTCATTCTTCGGTCAAAATGCGGAAACGGAAAAAAGGTAAACAGACCTTCCATGTGGAAATCACACAAAAACAAACAAAAAGAACGATTATTCT
>CM022778.1:3231371-3356371 GCA_012411365.1 Ameiurus melas | reverse complement strand
CCGGGGAGGAGGGGGGATTCATTAGTGATGCGCTTCTGAGCTTCTGGTTTTATTTCTTCACTTTTTTCTCTGTGTTTGTCTTCCTTTCTGTCCTTCTGTTTCCTCAGAATTCGCTGACTCTGGTGAGTGAGTTATTCTATAAATCTTGTCATCATGGCCTCCCTGTCCTTCTCCCTCCGTCCCAGTATAGTGTGTCACGCTGGAGACTCTGTGCGTCCTCACCAACGATCATCAATAACCTTTTTGCTCCTCGTATCATCTCTTTTGTTTTGTGTCTCCTCGTTGCCATTCATCCATGTGAGTTTTGCTTATTTGTGTGTGTGTGTGTGAGAGAGAGAGACCCTCATTGGACGTTTTTTCCCCTCTGATCATGTCCGTGACCGTTCACTACAGCTGTTCACTCCGAGCGTGCACCTGAACTCTTCAGTACGGAGCTCAGATCAGATTAAATCAGATTTCCTTAATAATTTACGAAGGGCAGATAAAGCTGCTCTGCAGGGCGCGGTATGAGATCACCAACTCTGACTGTGCGGATGAAGTGAGGAAGGTTCATCAGCGGAGACGTTCACTCTGATATCTCACTGATTAAATTAAGGGCTGCGCAGTCCGCTTTCTGATCATTTGCCATTTTTTTTTCTTCTTTTTCATAGATTCCCTAAAAAAACCCCAACATTGAACAGTAGGACGTCATAATATATATATATATATATTTATATTTTAAAGGATTTAACAAGTTTGGACAAATAAATCGCCTACGTTTTTAAAAATTACAACAATCAAAAAACGGTTGGCGTTTATTCACCCCCCCATTTTATTCTCAATTTTCTGTCCAGAGGAAATGAAGAGGCCATTATATATAAGAGACCAGCTAAAGACGGCATGTTTGAAAATAGATTTTTTTATATATTTGAAGCCTTTTACTATTCAAATGTGTAAATCTTTGAATGAAACTAAGACCACTCCTTATTCCCATGAATTATTATACTCTAAATATAAACACAATCATACGTAAATAATAAGAAGTATCGAGGCACAAGTTTACACAGATATTAGGCCAGAAACTCAAGCCCATCAGTATGATATGGCCTCACACCATCATTTGATCATTTCTTTGAAACCCTAGCTCGTTTCTTTGGACATCTTTCTGCCAGATGGATTATAATCACTGCTCGGAGTTGTTTTAAGCGAAATCCCAAGAACGGGGTAAAGGGGATTTTGTGTGGTAAGAGCAGCCTTCTTGCCTGCATGCATTCTTTATGTTGCACTTTGTGCTGCTTTTTCACATGGTCGAATAGCTTCAAAGTTGTGTCGCTATGCGGCATTGGCCCAAACCTAAAGCACACTTCGCTTCGAGTCTGTATACACCCAGTAACAACATTTGGCTCAGTGATAAAGGCTCTGGAATACTGATCGGAAGGATGTGACGTCCAATCCCGGGACTGTCAAACTGCCACCGTCGGGTGCTTGAGCAAGACTACCATTTCCCTCTGGATCAATGAAAGTATCTATCTATTTATTCAATTCAAAAAAATGTAAAAATGTAAAAATGTGCAGTCCTTTTACTTGATACGGAAGTTCATTTCCGAATATTCATTTTGAGCGCCCTTTTTTTTTTTTTGTTGGTTTTTGTGGGGGGGGTAAACCCCCCCCGCTTTTAAATTTTTTTTTTTTTTTTTTTTTCAAACAAAACCGACGAAGAACCATCAATCTTGACTGCCACGTGCTCCTGCTCGGGCTTGGACTGGAATGAAATCCTGCAGTGACAGCTGTCCTTCGCAGATAAACCCATGTTGACACTTCTGTTCAATCGTGATCGCTACTAAAATAGCTTAAATATTAAAGCTTGTCCACAGAAAGTTTGACTGTGCCTTTCCGTAGTGTTTCAGAACAGCTGCTTCAGTCAGTGTTAATTACTCGCTATTGTGTGAATAATTGACAATGTTTCTCAAACTACTGGAAGCGGCAGGGGATTTGTTTGGGGAAGGTGGATGGTGAATCATCACATGAAATATCGTCATACTTTTTCACTCATGCTCCTAAAATAGAGCAACTTCAAAACTTCGAACAAACCCCATCTAGGTTCCTTCTAGTCACTAGCTTTCTTGCAGCTCTTTATTTCAGCTATTTTTTATATATATATATATATATATATATATGAAATATGCCAATCAGGAACCTACCGTCTCAATCCAATAGTTCATTAGGTGATTGATTTGCCATGACAATAATGAGCTGGACCTATTAAAAAAACAAGCTTCTACGTTAAAGAAGGTCGTGAGTTTCAATCCCCAAAGAAAAATAATCAAATAGGGAATAAAATACGACAGGTGATGTGGCTGGGAAATAACCGACCCAAATTACCGTGGTGTGATGTTTTATTCCTCTTATACTACAGCTATCTGCCAATGATTACATTTTTACAAACTTTTGAAATGACGACACGATCGTAAGTCACACTTTTTATCCATTTATAGTCATACTTTAACGTCCACGAAGTTGTGACCACATCACATGACGCGTCTCAGCACAAATCTGTGGTAATTTAGAAAAAGAAAAAAAAACAAACAAGCAGCCTCCTCTGAATATCGCGGAGTTTGCTTGATTTTGCGTTCGTTTCTGCGATCGCAAAATCCTGGAGGACCTGACTGACACTGGAGACTCCTTCCGTACAGAAGAAAATCACCACCTCAACGACTACACGCTTTTTTTCCCCTTTCTTAAATTACTGACACGTTTTTAATCCGTTTATTATTTGCCTTAGATTTGATAGATTATATTCATTGTATACGTACAAGTCGTACAAGTCGCTGTGAGCTAGCTGTTACTATAGAAACGGAATTGAGCGCATTAATGTAAGCCTCACTATTGTCCGAGCTGATGTTACAGAAAACGAGTCAACACCTTCTGACCGGTCCAAGTATCCTTTTATACCATATCCTCCCGCAAATCGAGCCCTGTTTACAAATACGGAAGATTATACAAATATGGTTTGGTTCATGCGGAGAGTTTCTGCTCCCCGCCAGGACTCGTTTGATGTTAGATCTTGTTAATTGGTGCTGAGACCAGACTGATATTGATGCTCAGCACACACACACTTTTACATGCCAGTAGCTAAGTGCTATGTTCCAGAATAAATAAAGCCGAACTGCGAATCACAGACAGTACAAACCAGACAAGACAAACACAACACGCCATGGGTGTATGGTTGAGTGTGTGTGTGTGTGTGTGTGTGTGTGTGTGTGTGTGTGTGTGTGTGTGTGTGCATGTGTGTATTTCAATCTCTGGCCTTTTGCCGAGTAGTGGATATTGATCGGTCAGTTTGACCCTTGAACCAGCACGCCATTTATCTATTTTTAAAAGACACGAGTACACACACACACACACACACACACACACACACACTCGCACACAGACAAATGCACAGCCCCCCTCCAATCACTCCAGTCCCACCGCTTTTACACAAATGTATACACAAACACATCCAAACATTAATAATCATCTGATTAATGAATCAACTGATTACTGGGTTCGGTCGTCATTATGCAACATTTCTTCACACACCCACATTAATACACACTCGTGCACACACACACACACACACACACACACACACACACACACACACACACACACACACACACATACACACACTCTCCTCCTGTGTGGCTGAATCAATATTAAAAGCTTTGTGCCTCCCGGCGGTCTGTAACTCTACAGGTCGTTTTTGCAAGGTCATCAGCATCACTGTTTAACAACAACAACCACACACACACACACACACACACACACACACACACACACACACACACACACACACACACACACAAAATGTCATTCGAATTTTCAATTTTCTTTATGGCTTTTAGATCTGGCTTTGTGTATTGCACTTATTTTTTCTTCTTTTAAAACAACAACTCTGTTTCTGTATACTCTTTGTATCTAATTATTACGTAGTAGTAGCATCGCGGATAAGTGATTTGTTTTCTGTAAAAAAAAAAATAAAATGTAAGTGGTAGAAGATGGATGGATGGAAAGAAAGAAAGAAAAAAAGGCAATTTAAATCTCAGTACAACCGTTTAATGTGTAATTCTGAGTAAATTACAAGCTCTGGAGACCACAACTTTTTAGGCCAGCCATTGAACAGGCTAACTCGGAATGTAGTATTAAAGCAGAACAGGCTGAAACATGAACTAGCATTACAGTAAACAGGCTAAATAGATAAACTAGCATTACTTTAAACACTGTGAAAGATTTTTAGATTTCATTCTACGGCAAATGGTTCCTTTAATGTGTACGGATAAGAATCAGAAGCCTGTTAGCTATAGCTCTGATTAATTGAGAGAAATCAGAATAAGGAGATTGGAGAAGTCAGCCATCTTGTGCAACATTTTGGCATTATAGAAAAGACACTAGCTCCCAGACTGCTAATTAGCATTGTGTCTGGATGATCATACTACATTACGAAGCTGCCTGGGAGTCAGACAGAATTACTCTGCAGCCTAGGAGACACTAGCTTTATCTCCCTTACATTTCTGTTGCCTCTTATCCCATAGCTGAATTATTATCAATTCACCTCACTGCCTTTTAGTCTTATAATGCTATTGCATGGCCGTGAAGACTCTTTGTTATGAAAGAGCCATGGCGCTGCCTGAGTTATTTATGATCTTCGAACAGCCTGGGAGTTTAGCCAGTCTGTCGGGCAGATGGCCATATCTATACACAGCTAATAACATTAGCCTCGGTGTTTTTGCTTTGTGATCAGATCAGTCGTGACATGTTAAGTTTGGATTTCGATCTCTAAAATTCTGCCAGTAAATAAAGAACAAAGCATCTAAGGTTAGGGTTTCTGAGCTGAAGGTGACATTGCAGGCTGTTTGGAAGGCTATGATGGAAACGTCAATGTAACATTCAAAGAAAGTTTAACAATATAATATATAATTTTTCTGTGGTCTAGTTATCACAGCAAACACATGGAAAATACGTTATATAATAAGGAATATACGTTATACTGTATATTATAAAGGCTAAAATGCTACCTACCACTGTAGTAAACAAACAGGCTAAAATCTAAACTAGTGTAACAATGCACCAGCTAAAATGTGAAATGTTTAACAGGTTAAAAAAAAACCCTATTATTATTACTATTATTATTATAGAAATTAAACTAAATCATGAACTAGCATTATTCAGACCAGGATAGACTAACTAGCATTATAGTAAACTGATAAAATATGAACCAGTTTTTTTATGTAAATTGTCAGACAAAATGTTCCGGTAAACTTCTCAATTCTTTCTGCTGCAACCATCATGAGTCCCATCATCAATAAACATTAGTGAGCCTGTTCCATAAGCAGCCATGCAAGCCCAAGCCATGACACTACCTCCACCGTATGTTACTGATGAGTTTTATGTTTTGGATCATGAGCAGATCCTTTCTTTCTCCACATTTTGGACGTCCAGTAACCTTGGTAGAAACCGTCTTGGTTCCAGAACCTTTGTGGATCATCTGTATTTTTTTTGCGGATTCCAATCTGGCTTTCTGATTCTTACTGCTGATGAGTGGTTTGCATCTTGTGGTTTGGCCTCTATATTTCTGCTCTCGTTGTCTTCTTCCAATGGTGGATTTTGAGACCTTCACCCTTGCCCTGTTGAGGTTGTTGGTGATGCCACTGACTGTTGTTTTTGGGGTTTTCTTCACAGCTATCACAATGTTTCTGTCATAAACTGTGCAATTCATTTTCAGGACATTCCAAATTGTTGTATTGACTATGCCCAATGTTCGTGCAATGCCTCCGATAGATTTTTCCTCTTTTCTCAGCTTCAAAATGGCTTGCTTTTCTGCTATAGACTGCTTTCTGGTCTTCATGTTGGTTTATCCTTTTTAACAACCTAGCGCTCGAACCAAGAGTAGACATTCAGAACTCTTAATTGTTCCACTATTTTTGTTCACTACAAAAATGGAAGATTCAAACAAAAGGTGCAATGTTCTTAGTTGTTTAACATATCTAGAGTAGATTTAAATATGAGGAAATGAAAGTCTGATCTCATATACATCTGATCTCAATTTAAAATAAAAACAATAGAATTGTAACAACACTAACTGGCATTATAGTGAACATCTATCTACCAGGTTATTTGGTTAATAGTTTAAAACACTATTAAACAGCGTTATACTAAACAGTTTAAAATATGAATTAGCATATATGAAACTTGCATTATATTAACAAGATAAAAAACAATTATGCATTTTATAATGCAATTTTCATTGTATTATATTAAACAATGAAAGCAGTAACTAGTATTAGAATACAACATGAACTCGCATCATGTTAAACAAAGAAAATATGGACTAGCATAACAGTAAACAAGCTCAAACATGAACTAGCATTATACTAAACATATAAAAGCATCAATTAGCATTAAAGTAAGCAGGCAAAAACAGTAACTAGCATTACAGTGAACAAGCAAAAACAGTAGCTACCATCATAGTAAACAGAATTAAAGAAGAATTAGCATTACTAAATACATAAAATACAAATTAGCATGATAGTAGTCTGGCTCAAATCTTAACTAATATTACAGTGGACAATTATTTCATTAACATAATGAACTAGCATGAACTAGCATTATACTAAATGGGGCAAAAACACTAACTAGCATCACGGTAAACGTGCTAAATCATGAGCTAGCACAAGACTCAACTAAAAGCTAGCATTGAGTGTTAACGTGTGAATGACGTATTTGATTTGAGGTGATATCGTGACGTCTTTTATAATGAACTTTCTTTAAATACATTTCGTTTTCGGTGATGATCAGTCAGCATCGCCACTTCTCTATTCTTAGTTTTGCTCCTTATGGATGATTCTGGCAATCCAAAAGTTGTGTGTGTGTGTGTGTGTGTGTGTGTGTGTGTGTGCGCTATGGGTCTTCTGTTAAACATCTTTGTGTTGTTGTACTCACTGTTTTGCACTTATGTTAGTGAGATTGGGTTAAGGAAAGAGATTTTCCTGAACCATGTATGTCGCATTGCTCTGTCATGCTCACCTTCACCTGTGTGTGTGTGTGTGTGTGTGTCTGTGTGTCTTTCAGTGTGTGTGTGTTTGTGCGTGTTGCCTTACACTTGTCTCTGTGTGTGATGTAGAGCTGGGGACTTATGGCAAGCTAAAATATTATCACTCAATGACCGAAGAAGGTAAGATCCTTTTTCTGTACAATTCATCATCCATGCTCATCTTCCCCTCCTCACCTCTTCCGTCAGCACGCTATGTGTGTACGTGTGTGTGTGTGTGTGTGTGTGTGTGTGTGTTGTTTTCACGCTCCTGCTTTGACGGCCTCTCTTGGTGAGATTTCACTAACATAAGTGCAAATCGTGTATGACAATTTCATTTTCTTGTTTTTTCCCCTTTTTCGATTTCTTTGGTCTTCTTCCTCCCCCGAGCATCCCGCACCTTCATTTCCTCGTCGGATTCGTTTGGCATTTTGTTGGTGTTTCTGCTCCTGTAAATTGAAAACCCGAGAACACGACCATGTTCATATTTAGAATATCTCTCTCTCTCTCTGTCTCTCTCTCTTTCACACACACACACACACACACACACACACACACACACACAAAACAAGCTCATCTTGAAGCTGATGTGAGGAAGAGTGTGAGTCACTCTGGGAGGAGATATGGATTAGCAGGAACATACAGCTAATGTAATAATGACCTCCTCTCTCTCTCTCTCTCTCTCTCTCTCTCCTCTTAAACCAATAATAGCACTTCTGGGATGTCTGGTTACAGCTGAATTGCTTTAGTCTCTTTGAGGATGGGTTAGGCTCGCATCACGGCCAGCACAGTGACAAATCGGCTTGTACGGTTCCTCTGATGTCGGAGAGAAAGAGCCGACGCACGCCGGCTTCTAATTTTAGCTCCGTCCTCCTCGCCGCACACTCTTCACCCTCTTTGATGTTGCATAATAGAGCATCATTTCACCTGCTAATTTTCCACACGGAGGAAAGAGGGGTGTTTTTCAATAACACCTTATTATTTGCTCCTGCGTTCTCGGGTTCTCATTTGATGTCATCTTTTCTGCGTCTCGAGCTCCGTTCCAGAACTGAAGAGTGAACCTTGAATCACGATCGAGAACAAGCAAGAGCAGCGTGGTTAAACTTTTCGTACAGATCGAGTCATTTGCGAATCGTCACAAACTCGCAAAGACTTCTAATTTGTTGTGACGGCATCGCAAAATGTAGACCATGTGACCTTACTTGTTAACAAAATGAACACTAATCCCCATGAAATCAAAATCAAAGTTTTGTGGCTTTTAGTATGAACGTGTTAGCCTTAAGGTTAGAAGATATATATATATATATATATATATATAACATATACCCATTCAACATGTACAGTCTCTCTCTACCACCGATACCGATCAGCGGTTTTTGACGACATCATTCTGCACTTCGGCTTCTCATCAGATTAACTGTCCAATGAAACGCTCTCTAGATTCAGAAGTGTCTCGCCCCTGACCTTATCAAAATCACCTTGCTGAAGAAATCTTACTGTATCAGCAAGCGCGGCTTGTAAACGTGTCTTTGGCTGTTGGAGATGGTTGAGAAGGAAACGGCTTGAATTTGTTCACTTTGAAAAAAAGGTGTTTGTGCCAGCTCACGGCTTTGTGACGGGCATGTTTCCATGGTAATAACTGCCAAGTACGGCTTAGCCCGGGCTGTGAGGTAAGCTAAATGCTGTTGGCTATTTAAAAAGGCGGAGGAGACACTTGATATATCCTGCCCTGACTTCCTGTTTCAGTGGAAGTGATATCAATACATATAACGCTGAGCGTTTCAAGGCACTTCACAGGGACTTGAAGGTTTTTGGGGGAAAACGCATAATATTTGGTGTACAGGGGTTTGTAAAGAGTTGTCACTTACGTTATAGTAGCAACAAACAGTCTGTCCCTCACCAAGACAAACAAACGCAGTTTTTTACAGAAACTTCTTAAAAATCCTTCGTCTGTAAACTTGGAACATTTTCCGACTGCTACGAAGCACTGGCACTGGAGACTCCTTCCGTAAAAGTTCAATAAATCGTTAAAGAAAATATCCTCATATTAGTAACGATTAAAACACTAGAAGGACGTCTTTTCTAAGAGAGACACTTACTCGGTAGATGAAAACACTTCAGAAATGCTTCCGTAGACTTTCTCGACCATTTTTGTTCGTCTGTCATCATTCCGAGTGCTTCGTAATGATTGACAGCGTCCACCCATGGTCCCACCCACTACGGTCTCCAAGCTGCAGGATTCCAAGCAAAGTTTACGATGTTTGGCATGAATTAGAGCGTCTCTAGCCCGAGGACTTTATCGCCCAAGCTCACTGACCCCCAAAAGGTCATGTGATGCAGATGTGCACATCTGTAGGGGTTAGATTAGCCGGTCTGGGCCACTGCTGATGGCTATAGACAGCCTGATGAGCCGAGAGCCAACTGGAGTTAATGATTTTGTCAGGAAGGTCATGGAGTGATGATCAGGGCGTTATGGAGAACCAGAGTTTACACAATGTGTTTGTGTGTGAGAGAGAGAGAGAGAGAGAGAGATGCGAATGTGTTAACACTCTGACACATGCTATTCCACGAATGCTAACACACCTTATAACCTTTAGGGGGTGCTAGTTTGTATGCTAGCCTTATGTGCACTTGTAATCTACAGTAAATACACATAATCGATCGTCCTGCAAACATGAGTAGTAAGGAATTATGTACCATAAATTAGCATTACTGATATGATTAGCTAAAACGCCATAATCCAAACCTCTGCTCTCACACCAAAAAGCACTCACTCTTCCTTTATCTTTCAGGAAAGTTCCGTGAGAAGGCGTCCATCCTTCAAAAAATTGCCAAAAAGAAATGCCAAGTGGAAGATGCTAACGGAGTGGTTGGTAAGTTAACCTGCTAGATTTCACAACTAGCATTTAAAAACCTCAAATCAATTCATTAATTATTATTATTTCTGTCACGAATGATACAAACCAGTGTATTAACACCTGCATTACATCCACACAGAGACGGTAATGCGTAGCATTCCCTGAGATCAAAAGATGGACATGAAATCTGATTTTCTGATCCTTAGTGCTGGTACAGCCTCTATATTTCTGCTCTCGTAGTCGTCTTCCACCGGTGGATTGTGATACCTTCAGCCCTGCGGTGTCTGTTGTTCAGTACACCAGTGGTTTCCTTCTTTGCTCCCATAGACAGCTCTCTGATCATCATGTTTGCTTATCCTTTTTAACAACAAATGCGGTCTTCACAGGTGAAACTGAAGGCTAAAACCAAGAGTTGTTTTAGTGTTTAAACAGGCAATCTAACACTTGCTTGATACAAATTGGGTGTTGTATGTCGTTTAACATGTCTACGTTTGAATACCAGGACGTAAACGCTGCAGTTCTAAACTCTCTTCTTATATTCATCTTTTGATCTCAAACCCAAGTGTATTTAGTTTACAGCAAAAACAAACGAATTGCTCTTGCCGTTCCAGTAGTTCCGGAGGGGACTGTGTCTCATTGATCTCATTGGCTGTTCATACAATAAAGTTACTTTAATAGCTAAAAACATGTACGAATTCTAACAAACAAAGGCGAATGTTAAACCAACAAACAAGTTAAACTGAATTAACTTTTTATAGATATTGTAACTTAAAATGATTCATTCGATACTTTTACATACATTTAAGTGTGGACAATTTTGAACTTTTCCTCAAGTGTAAGTGCTGTTCGAGATCATGTCCTTTAACTGAGTAAGATTTCGCGATAAAAAAAACGTATACGTTCGCTTAAGTATTATTTTTCTGCACTTTTTCTACTGCTAGGAGTTTGCTTGTTACCTACAAACTAGCTAAAGTTAGCGTTAAGTAGCATGTGCAAATGAGGCTAGTATCACGATTCGGAGTTTGAGAACAAACCGTAGTCAATTATTCTCCATTTTCGTAATTTATAATCTGCTTTTTTTTTTCCCTTCCGTGTGATCCACATTCATCCTGATCAAAGTGATGACACGTCTCTTAGTTCCACACACCAATTATGCTAACAGCCACATTACCATATTAGCATCTTAACACAACTCAAATGGCACGGCGCCATTCACACACGCTTTCTTTGATGTTCTGTCTGACCGGTATTATCAGTGTTCAGACTTATTTTTACACACACACACACACACACACACACACACACACACACACACACACCTCCTGCAGCCGACTGTGTTCTAACGGGGTGTTGTGTTTATTTTAGATAAGAACCTCCCGAATAGCTCCAGCGTGGAGGTGGAAGTTTCTCCACCTCTGAACGGCACTGCGGGCCAAGAGGGCGACGCGGTGAGTCAGTATAACACCACACACACACACACACACACACACAGCCACACTCTTTAATAAAGACTGTCGGCTTGATGTACTAAACAGTTTGTGGCTCTTTTTTTTTCAGTTGCATTCTGCACAAAAAAAATTCTGAATAAGAAAAAAAGTCCCACGTCGCCTACTTATACTACACATTAAAAGTATGCACTCTTTGTGAAGAAAACATACATATGTTTGAGTGTGTAACAAAAGAGAATGCGAGTACTGGGACGTACTAACACAACACGTCATGTAACGGAAGAGAGCGTTGTCGCGTAGTTCCGCCCACCACCGTCACCGTAAACACACTCCTCATTGCATTTCAGCTTTTCTTCATTCATCATTCCTTATATCATTTATACTATTTCATTTCATAGACCGTTCTCTCGATTTATTCTTCCACGTTTCATATACACCTCTCCAAGTGTGTCGTTGGATTCTGGGAAGGAAACCGTCACAAAACTCCTCCTCCACCGAGGAAGGAATTGTGGGTAATATTAGCTGAAAAAGTGTCCACGGATCGACACTTCCGAATTCTACCGGAAATAGTAGACCATGCGCGTACCTTTTGGGATCCTTATTTGAACGTACTACTGTTTGGGACGCACTCATTCGAATCTCGGACACTATTCGGGACGGACAAGTAGGCGAATTGGCACGCAGGGTAGATATTCTTTTTCCGTTTCATTCTCGTTAATACTGATTATTAATGACCGATATTTAATGTACAAATTAATAATAACGTTCTAATACTGCCTCTGCCTTGGATGGTTATGTGCAGATCTGGCAACCCGTATGTCACATTTAGTCATTTAGTGAAATATTGAACACACCAAACAACAGTGTTTAGCATGTGTGAACATTTTCACGTTTTGCAGCTCACGTGTTGAACTCAAACTTTACAGAAAAGTCACGTGGCCTTCACGTGACCCATGACCTGCATGTGTCGTGTTTTGCACATGATGTGATCACAAAGTATATGAAATGTGTGTGTGTGTGTGTGTGTGTTTGAGATGATGATCTTGAACTTTGAGGTCAGGACTAACTGATAACAGAAGGTAATGAGTTTCCTTTAGTTTATACTCAAAGGGAAGAACACTTTTCACATTTAACCTTCCTACTGTATTACACACACACACACACACACACAGAGAGAAATACTCCCTGGCTTTCCTCTTGTTTGGCTGATGAAAAGCCTACCACCTCCTGCCCCCTGTTGGTGCAGCACGGTGCCAGGCGAACAGATGGCGCTGCTTGCGTGCAGACAGGAACAGTGTCCTCTCAAAGTCACCGTGACAACCGGGTCACCGGGGGCCAGAAAACACACACTCTGTTCCAGCTCTCTTAAACACTACATCAGTTTATATGACCTGGCACACACACTCACACACACATGCATGCTCTCTGTCATTCATTTACTCTACCTACCTACACACACTCACACACACACACACACACACACACACACATGCGCGCACACACTCACACACACTGATTGTCATCCCTTAACTTAAACCCTTGCAGACTTCCCTTAGACACTACTAGAAGTACATTCATTTTCCATCAACTACATGGTGTAAAAGTTTGTACACCCCAAGCAAAAATGTAGTATAGAATGAAATTAAAGCGTTTTCTACACCGAGTCTTCACATGTATGGGTTGTGGGTTCGAATCCCGTCTGCGCCCTGTTTGTGCGGAGTTCGCATGTTCTCCATGTACTCCGGTTTCCCTCCCCAGTCCAAAGACATGCATGGTAGACTGATCGGCATGTCCAAAGTCTATGAAGGGTGTGTGAATGTGTGTGTGTGTGTGTGTGCGTGTGTGTGTGTGTTACTGTTCCCTGTGATGGACTGGTACCCTGTCCAGTATGTACCCCGCCTTGTGCCCCATGCCTCCTGGGATAGGCTCCAGATTCCCCATGTCCCTGAAGGATAAGCGCTATAGAAAACAGATGGATGGACGGATATAATTAATCATTTATAGAAAACCGTACAACGGTGAAGCCTACTCAGAGTAGCGCGTTTCTTAAAAAATGTCCGTCTTATATGTATCTTATATTGAATCCATGAACTGATTATAAAGTTTAGAAGAAAAAAAACCCCAGGTGGTTTAACGAGCCTTATGTTCACAATTTCAGTTTTAAATTTCAGTGTTTTAGACTTGGGTTCGTTTCCCTCTTTCATTCACAGCTCTTGTTTTGCACTGTCCCTTAATCAAAAACAGCTTCATTACTATACTCGATCCCAGAGAAAGTTGAATTGTTTTGGGCTTTTTAGTCCGTAAGTTTGTGCTTCGTGTCCTAGTTGTACAATTACTGCTGTTTGCATCTGCAGCAGAAACTCAGATCCGTCTTGAGACCATTAGTCTGAGCCCTCAGTGCCTTCCTGTTATCTCCGACACTCGTATGGGTCTCTACTGCGTGTGTGAGAGAGAGAGGGAGGGAGAGAGAGAGAGAGAGTGGTTTTGCTGACACTTTACTCTCCCCTCTGCCAAAACTCCCGCTGGATCTATTTTCGGCGGCCCACGCACGCTGCCGTCCCACAATGCACCTGTGTGCATCTGGCAGGAAGCAGCAGCACTGGCTCGGCACCTGAGAGTGATGCGAGTGCTCCTGCTTGATAATTACACCACTCCTCCTGCTCACTGACCCTGACCTCTCTCACAAACACACACACACACACACACACACACACACACACACACACACACACACACGAGCTCAAGGTCAGTTTAAAAGTCAACACCTCAGACTCTAGCTATTTTTACTTGAAAGTGGTAAAGAAACGAGTTCTCACCTCCGTCACGACGCAGAGGAGCGAAAATAACAACGCTGATCCTCCAAGTTTCAGGCTCCTCCCTAGAAAAGCACTTCTTCTTTAAAAACATTCCTGACCACGATTATTATTATTATTATTTTAATCCGTGCAATTATTTGCTGTATATTTTTGCCATTTTATCTCGACTACGTTTTGTTTCGTTCTTCCTCTGTTGAAGCACTTTGAGCTGCTTTTTTTTTTTTTTTTCTCAATGTAAATAATATATTTTTATTTGTAATTTCTTATTACAAGATCTTTTACAACGTTTATCCGTCTGGTTCAATCGGATGGTTCTATCAGTTACTCTACTGCACCGTTTTTAATTCCCGAGACCTTGCAGTGACTCTGCTCTGTGTGTGTTTTGTTTTCCCCTGGTGCACTTCCAGTGCATTATTCTGGATGCTTTTCCCATCTCACGCAAACCAGAAGCCACTGATCACCTGGGAGTGTGTTAAAGATGGAGATCACACACACACACACACAAGCTGTTCTACAGCGAGCTGTTCTGTTCTGATTCAGCAGTTCCCTTAATGAGCTGCTGCCCGTGAACAACAAGAAGAACAACAACAATGTGCACCGTCTAACGTACAACACACGATGCATAAATAACGAGTGCGGTGTTCACACAACATCCTGCATGTGATTCGCAAGGAATACTCACAAAACCTCTAAACCAGGGGTGTTAAACTCATTTTAGCTAACAGGCCTCGTTATACAAGCGGCAATTGGCTAAGCTTAGCTTATTGCTAGCACCGACTGATTAGCATCATTGCAGACTAGAATGTAACACTGCATTGAAATTAAACCTGCATTTAATTACTTATAAGTTGTCCTATCCTCAGTCGTGAATGTTGAATGTTAATTAGCCTAGCACAGAATGAACGTTAGCAGCAGTGCTACATAAAATGACATTAAAAAAAAAAATTGTTATCATCTTAACATTCAGCCAGTTATTAGCAGCTTTGTGCCTCGTGTCTCAGACAGACTTCGCCATCAACCAGACTGAGTTTGTCCTGTCACACCATCTGTTTTGTTCCGAAACTTTTCGTGGCAGCTAGAAACGTCTCACGCTGACAAACTGCCTTGTGCAAGTTACAGCGATGTCTTGTGGATCACAGCCAAAAAAACCCCCAATAACAACTGCTTTTTGAACTTTTTTTTCACTGGTTCGGCTCTACAGACCCCACAGCAATCGGTCACCTTCTGCTTATCTTCAGGTAGAAATATTTCTTTAAGTCAAAATCAAATTTATACTATATATGCTCACCATATGGGGCGTAATATAACCGAGTGATGATGTACTCGGCTATCGACGATTATTAGCACGTAATCAGGGCGGAAAAAAGACGCAAACTTCGCCGGACGCTCGTTTTGGAAAAGAAAACGAAACGGGAGTATATTACCCAAAACGATATTTACATTTTAACTTACATTTACTCATCCCAACAAATAAGAAAAATCTATAAATGACAATAAATGACATATCTAGTGATTAGCACAGGCTAGAAAGAAATGAACTGAAATCAATGACACATACATAGGAAAGACATATTGCTCGTGATATTCTTCATGCGGTTTTTAGATATTCCTAAATCTTTAATTCGATTATCTTGGATGTTCTTTTCAGATGATTAGCGACACAAAAACACGACAAAACTGAAAAGAATTTCGCCGTCTGCTTTTGTGTCTATCGTTTGGGAGATGAGGACGAGCGCAAAAAAAAAAAAAGAAGAAAAACAGCGTTGTGAATGGAAAAACAAGTTACCATGACAACTCGGCTGTACGAACACGAACATGTGCGACGTAACTGGTTATCACGGTTTCATTCTATTTTTTTTTTCCTAATCGGTTAGTTTTTAGATCGTTTTTAGCCATCCGATCAGAACGACTCGACGTCAAGCTTAATTTTCATGTTAAAGCCTGAAATACATCATGACATAAAAGATAGAAATGTTTAAATAGACTATTTAAAAAGCTTTTACGTTGTTATTGATGGCTTTGATGGTTCATTTCATTTATTTATGCGTATATTCAAGCGATTTAATTATGTATTTAATTACAGTATATTTTATTAATTCGGTGCTCCATAATTGGCAGTCGCTATAGTGATATATAATGATGCTGAAGAGCCTACTTAGAAGCGTGTGCGTGTGTGTGTGTGTGTGTGTGTGTGTGTGTGTGTGTGTGTGTGTAAAAAAAAAACCTCCTTTGGGAACTTGTTCAGGCTGTCAGCATTGCCTTTGCACCAGGCACTTGACCCATTTTTTTTTTAACAATGCTCAGTTCCTTCTGTCAGAGAAGTTCACGGAAAAGTGAGTGTGTATACATTTGCATCTGAGACTGAAAGACTGTGAGAGTGTGTGTGGGTGTATATGCAAGAGTGTGTCAAGCTTTTTTTCCAAAGCTTTGGCTCTGATCACCACGGTTACAAGAAGTAACCAGGTGACCGATCAGTTCAGCGGGAGCTTTTCTACCGAACCGTATTTGGATAAGGAAAAGGAAGGAAGTAAGGGAAGAAGGTAACGTGGTTAGTAACAGGTCACTGTGAAATCTCCCATCGGGATGAGATAATTGTAAAGGGCGTGGCTGTGGATGGGGGCGGGGTTATCCTGAAAGACACCACGCCCGCCAGCATAGAAATGTTTCATCGTAAGATAAAAGGGTTCAGTGAGAAGGACTTTGTAATGATCTGCTTCTGTCTTGGCAAACTTAGCACACCTAGCGTATGTGGCATGCTCAGACGAGTGATGGTTGTCCAAGTGAGAATCTTGATTGGAGAGACTGTGTGTGTGTACGACATGACATGACATTTCGTCTCTACCTTCTTCAAACAGGGTGACGAAGACGAAGAGGAAGACCAGCCCCTGAGCCTGTCGTGGCCCGAGAGCAGCCGTAAGCGCTTCACGTATCTCTTCCTCCTCCCCATCGTATTCCCGCTGTGGATCACGCTGCCCGACGTCCGTAAGCCCGTGAGTGTGTGTTTGATGGACAGCTAAGATCCTCCTACTGTTCTGAAAAACCATGAACACTCATGGTTTTCCCAGTTTGGTTTGAGAAGCGTTCTGATGAAGCATGCAGTGTAACTTTTTGAAGACTGGGTATGCTGTAGGGTAATGAAGGACCTTGGATACGTTGTACGTCGAGTCAACGTGAAGGATATGAGAAAGAAATTTGCAGACCAATGCAGACAATGAGTTCATTTTAACATGCGGCACTTTTTCACATTATAAACGTGAATATTATGGATTCTTAATACTGCTGCAAGTCCAGGGGTGGAGCTGGATCCTGATCTAACTCTATAAGCCTAACCTGTACCTGTTAAATCATGACACACCCTAAAACACAGAACAACAAACCCAGTCTAAAACATGAGTTGTCTCCACCCCCTGGACTCCAGGTAAGAGGAGCTTAAATAAGGTCTGACTCCACCCCCTGGACTTTTGGTTTGACTCCACCCCAGGTAAGAGGAGCTTAATCAGGTCTGACTCCACCCCCTGGACTTTTGGTTTGACTCCGTCCCACGTAAGAGAAGCTTGGCCAGGTCTGACTCCACCCACTGGACTTCTGTTTATGAAGCGAAGGGTACTTGAACATTCCAGACAAGGACTTTTAATCAAAACCACTTATGAGTAACACCATGCTTCATCTGTTTAACATACAACATACATAACATACATTTACAATATTTCTTTGAAAACCAATGACAGCAGGAGAACTGTGTTAGCTAAGCTAACTGCCAAACTAACTAAGCTAAGTATTATTATTATTATTATCATTCCTGCGAAGGTTTAAGCCACAATTTCCACTGATGATCAACCAATGGTTAAAATTCAAAATGCGTCATCAGGGTGATTATTTAGTGTGACTAGAAGTGTAAAAAAAAAAGAACTAAACTGCACAGTAATGATCATTATTCCTCTTTATTATTGCAGAAAGCCAAGAAGTTTTTCCCCATCACGTTCCTGGGCTCCATCTCCTGGATCGCTTGCTTCTCCTACCTGATGGTGTGGTTTGCTCACCAGGTAACTGGAAACAAAACACACAGCACCTGAGACAAAATACAAACCTGCTGGAGTCAAAACATGGCTAAAAGTGTTGCAGATGCTCTGTGACTCAATGACAACACACCTAAACACTCATCTCTCTCACACACACACACACACACACACACACACACACACACACACACACACACACACACACACACACACACACACACAACACACGCAGCTACACAACACTATGTAGGACATAAGTAATGCAGAAAAGAGGCTTCAGGAATCTGCAGTTAAGGGACTGGATGTGAGTGGATAATGAGTACGGGAATATTTTCTCAGGTTCGTACTGCGCGTGAGCTGAAGTTCTCGACTAATTCTAGAAAATGGCATCAGCTGGATCAGCGACACTCCATCCTGCGGCTGCCAGAAATGCTGGTGCTGCTTTGTGACTCATTGGCGTGTGGAAGCATGACTCAACGATTTAAATTGGCTTTATGAGCAACGTATCGACGCCTTTTTCTTTTCTCTTTTGTCGGTAACAGAGTGTAGGCCGACATGTCTGGGGAGGAAAGTTTGGCAGTTTGTGGAGTTGGGAAATTAGGACAAGCAGAAGAGGGTTTTAAATCCTCACAAAAAAAAACGTTTGGTGTGCATTCTGACTGTTATTTTAAAGCTCCACAAAGAAGAAGAAGAACTTTATTCCCACCAACAAATCCCAACACAATATCTACACACCACTGGGTCTTAGTTGTATTAAAACTGCACTTATTTTCAAGTTTTTTTTTTTTTTTTTCCTCGATTAGGAAATGATGTTCGTTACAATACTGGATAATGATTTCCACCATTGTCACATTACTTAAAAAAAAAAAAAAAAGTGCTATTTATTAAAAATGGCCTGCAGGTCCCCAGAAGCCAGATTGAGAAGTTTTATGTCCAGACTATTTGCATCGCCTCACCAGAATAGTGGGGACTTAAGTAGAAATAAACAGCATGTACAATTCCAGCACTGGAACTGGTAGTGTGACATTAAATTGCGGTATTAAACAGCATTAGCGGCGATATTTGTATAATAAGTTATAAGTAAAAAAATAAGTACACCCCATGGAAATTGTTGGCTTTTTTGATATATTTGGACAAGCAAAACATCTGAACTTCTTGATCGTCCAACGTATTTTTATCTACAAGTTTACTGACTCGTACTCGATGCTATATCTCCGAACTGTGTTCATGTAGCAATCATCACTCCCATCAAATTCATAACTTATGGATAATGTAAGGATAAGGGACGGGGTTCAAGAGCAGTCATAGCATTCTGTTCACATGTAATCCAGTTGAACAGCTCTGGTTTCGATTTGGAGCGAATCATTTTGGGACTTCTCTCTGGAGAAACTAGCTTCAGCGGATCGTGTACTAACGTCGTGCTGTGGCGCGTGTCCTGCGCAGGTCGGCGAAACCATCGGCATCACGGAGGAGATCATGGGGCTGACGATCCTGGCTGCTGGAACCTCCATCCCGGATCTCATCACCAGCGTCATTGTGGCCCGGAAAGGTCTCGGGGACATGGCTGTGTCCAGCTCGGTCGGCTCCAACATCTTCGACATCACCGTAGGGTAAGAAACCGGGCACGCCGGCTGCATAATTATTATTATTGTGCTTTACTTAATAGGGGTTCAAGAACAAAAATAGGTCAACTTTTCAGTGTCGCACAGACACATTTTTATAAGAATGCTCATTTTATTTCAAGAAAAACAGACGTATTCCCAGTGCCAGAAACGACCAGTTTAGCTGAACCACAAGAAGGAAAACATGTTTCATAACAATACTCTCCTGCGATTTCCTGTCTCGCTTCAGGTTACCGTTCCCGTGGCTCATGTTTACGCTGGCGAACGGTTTGCAGCCCGTGGCGGTGAGCAGCAACGGCCTGTTCTGCGCCATCGTGCTCCTCTTCATCATGCTCCTCTTCGTCATCATCTCCATCGCCGCCTGCAAGTGGAAGATGAGCAAGATGCTGGGCTTCATCATGTTCCTCCTCTACGTCGTCTTCCTGGTGGTCAGCGTCATGCTGGAGGACAAGATCATCGTGTGCCCGATTTCCATCTGACGCACGCGCACTTCACTCATGCAGTCCAGCAAAGCACCCTTTCGGCGAATCTCCGCCCCCTTTTCATCAAGGCAGGAACTTGAAATTGAACCTGAACCTCAGCTCCTTTAAAATCTACCCCTTTAACACATCAGCGTCTGTTTTCACCCTGTCATTCGAAACGTCCCCTATGTCAGTGTATTGCAGCGTCCTTTCCAGACGCCTCGTTCATGTCCTATACAAACCCTGCTTTCATCACATAAGAGCCCACTCCTCCTTTGCAATTCGTTCAACTGGGATGGCTGGATTTCTAGACTTTCCGGATCCCGGATCTTCTGTAGCTGAGTTTTGGGAAAGCTGGTTAGCTACTAGTGCTGAGTGATACATCAAAATCTCAAAAGGTTCTTGGACCTGTAAAGAAACCGAACCGTCAAAACCAGTGCAATTATTCGGTGAATAATCCGTATTGAACCTCTAAATACATCCGTTCAGATACAGAAATAAGCAACTTTGATATTATTTCACTATTTCATTTCTTTCCTTTATTTAAAGAATGACCGACATGTGGATGAAGAAATGAGATGTAAAGCAAAAGCTTTTATCAGGCCAATTCTACAACACCTAGTTAAAATGGAAAGAGCAGAGTTAAACATGGCAAGTTCATGGTTTTGGACATCACAGATATAAAACTGTACAAACAGGACAGGACGTAGAAATCAGGGGAAAACCACAAAATAAAAAATTCTCCCTGCTGGGGGAAAAAAAACAACTTCCTAATGGTTTCCATTAACCAACAAAAAAATCTTTTCCCGACATACCGATGCCAATTTGCGCATAACAATGCGTGACGAGACATCGCAACTACGCTAAGTCAGGGGGAAAATAAACGAACGACAAGAACCGGACACGTACGTGAACTGTGCGGTTACCGTGGAAACCACGACACGAATTACACGCGTTTCCCCCATTAATTCCTGTACTAAAGAAAGAAAAGTCAACAGTCGATCATCTTTCGTTCTATGGAGACTAACGATCATTATCAATGTGATGAAATGATGAAAAAAGATTTACAAAACAGCAATAAATAAAAGAAAGTGTAGTTATTTTATTCATTGATAGTTATTGAATAATATAATAATAAGTTGAATAAGTGAATAATATGCTGTGACTTTAGGGGTTAATCCTACGACTTTATACTAGACGCTGGGATGTTTTCTACTCAATTTCATTCTTTTTTACAGAAATTTACAGAATTCCAACCAAGAACAGCGTATAGAATAGCATGTTTCGCTATTAGCTACTGCGATCGTACTATAAAAACATTTAGTCTTTAACTACTTCAAATATTTTGGTTTGAAAAGAGCAGACTGGAGGAGGTGGTGGTATGTGATGCGTTAAAAATCTTAGGAAATGATTATTTTTTAAAGTCTGAAGTCGCCCAAATCAAGCACTTTCGCTTTTAGTTAAGTGGAAAGCCGAGTTCAGCATTTCTATGAGAGAAAAAAAAAAGTTTAAAACTGTTAATCGGGATCGTTTATTTCATTAATGAATTTTTGCCGCAGTGGATAAACACTATTGCTCAGCACTAGTGGTTTAATTATAAGCCAAAGAGAGAGAGAGAGAAACCGAAACTGGGACTTTTCTCCACACGTCTCACGAGCAACTTTCCGAGGTCAAATCCGCAGCTACGTCTTGCACGAGTACAGCTTCATGTCGGCTGGAGACGTTCTCAAACGAACGTTCCCGGAGTACCTTGATATTCTTACGTTCCATAAAAACATGAACGTTTCTGGACAGACGGTCTCTTAAAAAAAAAAAAAAACAACCCATAAAATAATGACTGAAGACAAGAAGGCTTTGTGTGAATTTGGGGTGCCATTTTGTATGTCCAGATGGGTGTTTTTTTTTCTTTTTCTTAGCACCCCCCCAGTCCCCCCTCAACCCCCACACATTATTGCTTGTGTCAAATGGACGAGTAACATCTCTACATGGCTGTTGCTATGATAACCGATATAGCGAGTAGACCTAGTTGAAGTATTGGATAATAATCCAAAAAAAAAAAACAATGGAAAAAAAAAAAGGTTCATGATCTGTATCTCAGCATGCCCCCATTTCACACTCGAGTATGTAGTGGTATATCGAGATAACATAGATTAGCCTCCTAAAATAGTATGCACGAGGGGGAAAAAAACAACAACAACAAAGGAGCGGACTGTTGAGTAGACGCGTATAGACATAGTCCAGTGTCAAACTAGCCTGTAGATAGTTCTTATATATATAAATAAACATAAATAAATATATATATTATATAATCTCTCGCACTGAAGAGGCTATGTGCAATAATCTCATCAAATATTCACCGCTTGGAGCGCAAATGGATTTTCAAAAGTATTTTCCAGATCATAGTTGAAAAAAAAACCATGCGTGAACACACACTGTAGCCTAATTCATCAATGCTCATTAATATTAACATTTAATAATCCAGTACAAGACTTCTGAAAATTTCCTACGTGTTTTCTATATCAAAGGGGGGGGGAGGATCTGTTCAGACACACTTTGTAGTTTTAGAGCGTATGGTTTGGACTGACATGGACCGAGTCTCTGACCTTTTTATCCCATTAAACTTTCAGACGTACACTCTATTACAGTTTCACTGATGCACTAAATAGCACTCGGAACATATCGGGACTCACTCTGCAGTATCGAGACTCGTCCATCAGTGCCACATTACGACTAATCACGAGTACAGAGTGGTGTGTACACTCACTGATATAGTAAATACACTCGTTTCCATACTCATATTGATTCATCACTGACACAATCACTTTTTATGGCACAGGGTTGAAAGTGTGTGTGTGTGCGTGTGTGTGTGTGTGTGCGCGCTGTTGTACACCTTATGGACAATTCCCTTAATATTCCCATTGGAGAATTTCAAAATAATGGCTTTCCTATGAGTAATTATGGGAAAGTAGATTTAGGACACTGACAATTCATCATTCTTCCTCTCAGGCTGCTTATGGTGGACCTCAAAAACCCAGAATGCAACAATGTAGGACTTCCTTAAAATTCCCATTAACACCATTTAATACCTGAACTCAACATCTATTTGAGTCTTATATGAATATAATTTGCGCAAATTGATGACTAGCCCAATAGGAACCTCCTGAAATGACTCTCTCACAACGACTAACCGAATAAGAACCATTTTACAAAATCACTAAGCCCAGAGAACAAAATGGCTGACCTATAGAAATCCACTAATAACCTTCTAGATAGTCCAACCATATTCGAATCAGTTACCAATACGAATAACAACCTTATAGTTAACAGTATGCCATAAACATCCAATAGCGTTATCAAACCATATTATAATTACGGACCCATCAGAATCGAGATCATGTTCTAAATCGCTAAGCCATATAGAACTTTTCAATGAGAAAAACAATAAGGACGTTACTGCACACGTCCGTTCCTGAAGCATTTCTGGTGGAGCCGTTTTTAAACGTAAAGCTGTCGATACAAAATGACTAGCTCGTACTTGTACAAATCTATCGAAAAGCTAACGAGAAATATAAAGAAATTGACCATACATTTCTGGATCCTTTAAACAAGAATGTGCGAAGAAAAAAAAAAGAAGCTGGTTATAAATATCTGGGATTATCAGATTAAGTGAGGTTTGTATTTACATTGCTACAATACTTGTGACTGTGGAACAGTACGTAAGGGAAAGCTTAAATGCCTCGTTAGGGAACATCCGACAACAAAACAACATGGTCCTAATTGACATCCCGTCCTTCAAATCTACCTACCAGACATGTCAATGATGGTTTTAAATTTGCTGTTGCATTCTGAAATGTCGTTTACCGCCAACCAGATGTCCAAGAAAGACATACTACATGGAGTAGTATAGGTATATTACAGGTAGAAGCGGCGAGATTGGCGTAATATACTCTAGGTGTATTTATGTACATGGATATTGTTTATTTCCTGGTCATTTTTACCCCATGACATGCATAGTGAGATTTATACTGTTTTTAACTCAACATTTCAGTTGGATTTTTACTGGAACGTGCAGCTTGTGTATTTAAAAAAAGTGGTTTTCCGTGAACACTTTGCCTCAAAACACAACTATGGAGTTGATTTACTGTGAACCGTAATGGCTGATGTAACCTTGAAATTGTTATTATTAGCTATCTTTCCATCCAAGGATTTGGTTGGGTTGTTTTTTTCCGGAAAATGTTTCAGCACTTTCAAATGTGTGCGCATTTTAGGCAATGGAAATGGCAACCCGGCGTTAATCATTTACAAGACGTTAACAAAACTTTTTCCTGTTAATCGACCAGAAGATAAACCATTGGTTGACACCTGAAATGTTGCGAAAGACTTCGATGGAAATATATTTAAACTTGCGCATGAATTAAGAGTTATGTGACAAAACAACACTCGTATGTTTCTTACAACAAAACACAAACATCCTTCAGGTTAAGCTCAGGCATGTCAGCTATCTGAAGCTACCTGACTGGCCCCACCCACTCTTCTCTGCTGAAGATATCACTCTCGGCTCCACCCCTTGAAAATACTACACTAGTGACGTTTCTGTCAAAACCGAAGAGTTATAATTGTGTATTTTGGCACATGAGCGGTACCTAATAAAAACGTAGCATGAACAGGACATAACGTGATTCATAAAGAATAATCACAATGTCTGATAACGTAACGAAATACAGCGCCCTCTACTAATATTGGCACCCGTACTAAATATGAGCTGTGAAAAACGCTGTGAAAAATAATTAAGTCTTTGTTGTTTTACCTTTTGATCTTTTGTTCAAAAACAAACAAACAACAAAGACAATTTTTCCACAAACGTCTTTGCTCTTATTGACCAAAAGTGCCAATATTACTGGAGGGAGCTGTATAAAAAAAACCCCAGGATTTAATTAACGATTTCTTAATGTATTTTTACTTTTGACAGCAAAACAACTCCATAGTGGAAATGTTTGGAATGAATGTTCTCAACCTAATGTCCATTCTGTTGCAGGTTATATTCGTATTTTAGCGTGCGTTACTGATTTATTGTTGAATTTCTTTGTAAGAAATGACATTTTCTTAATTTATCCCGAATGAAACATAACATTTAGAATAATATGATAAAATGAATATTCAGAATTAAATCTCTGGATAATGAATGACCAAAATCCCGCCCTAAAAAAATTTAATAAAGTATTAAATTTAAAAAATGTATACATAGCAGATCAAATGTTTTGCTTTCTAATTGATGTTATTTATATTAACAATTAATATTACAGGTATATTCCAGAGTTTTCAGCGGCAGTGTATTTATTGTGATTGCCACCTTCACACTCACTCGATGATTGTATACACATGTTGTTTGACATTTTTGTTTTTTTTTAGGACTCCATATTTATTTCCATTTGCAGAACACGGTCATGTATTGCAGATCATCGACCTTCACCTGGAACGTCGCATCAGATTCGGTTCTCAAGCTCAATATTAGGAGCAAAACGAGTTGAACTTCTGATTAAGTCACTGCTGCGTTTCAGTCTCGCCTGGACAAGAACGGACATTTTTCTACACGCGCTCACGACTGTGGGATTTTCTTTTCGGAGAAAAGAACGATGGCTCATGAAAGATGGCTCATGCAGTCATCGTCATCGTCATCATCACAGATACAGGATTTAACGCGAACGCGTCACACTCGTCATTTTCATCACTGAATGTGTACATATATACATATACACACTGGATCATGTAACTTGTGTAAAAGAATAGAGTCTATGTATAAATGCAAGGTATGTAATAAAAGAAATAAAGGTAAATATAATGATCGCGTGGTCGGTTGAATTTATATCTTATATATAAAACTTCCCAACAGTGAAAGATCTGCAATAGTAAGAATAATTCATTGGTGCACTTTATTTATTAGTTTTAATTGTATTTATTGCTATTTTTCTCTCTCTCTCAGGAGCCAGGTTCATTTTTATATTTTAAGTAAGACTGAAGAGAGGACTAGTCGGCCTACGTGCACACTAGAGGGCGACACGTGACCAGTTTTCGTTTAAACTAAATGTTGATGAAGCAGAAACTTATACATACTGTATATGGTGGGAGCTAGCCGCACACGTTTTCACTACGTAACATCCACTTACCCGTTTTAATGCCTAAGACTCCATAATGAGAGTAGATTTGACTCACTTTCATAACTACATACTTTTGACTGTTTAGTTTCAGTATTGGAAAGTCGGATAGGACCAAAGGATAATCTCACCTCATGCAGCACTGGCTCATGGACAGTGCAGGATGTTGAATAACCCTTAATGCTGTGAACTGCCTCCAACAAAAGAGGATTGGGGGAAAAGCAAAGGAGGGAGAGGAAAACCCAACCCCCAAACACAGGAGGGGAAAAAAAACAACCCCCAAACACAGGAGGGAGAAAAACCCAACCTCCAAACACAGGAGGGGAAAAACCCAACCTCCAAACAGAGGAGAAAAATCCAGGTAGGGGTATATGAGATGTGTGTATGAGATACGTGTATATGAGATACGTGAATATGAGATACGTGAATATGAGATGCATGAATATGAGATACGTGAATATGAGATGCGTGAATATGAGATATGTGTGTATGAGATACGTGTGTATGAGATATGTGTGTATGAGATACGTGTATATGAGATACGTGTGTATGAGAGACGTGTATATGAGACGTGTATATGAGATATGTGTATATGAGATATGTATATATGAGATACGTGTATATGAGATATGTGAATATGATACGTGTGTATGAGATATGTGTGTATGAGATACGTGTATATGAGATACGTGTGTATGAGAGACGTGTATATGAGACGTGTATATGAGATATGTGTATATGAGATATGTGAATATGATACGTGTGTATGAGATATGTGTGTATGAGATACGTGTATATGAGATACGTGTGTATGAGAGACGTGTATATGAGACGTGTATATGAGATATGTGTATATGAGATATGTATATATGAGATACGTGTATATGAGATATGTATATGAGATATGTGAATATGATACGTGTGTATGAGATATGTGTGTATGAGATACGTGTATATGAGATACGTGTATATGATACGTGTGTATGAGATACGTGTATATGAGACATGTATATGAGATACGTGAATGAGATACGTGTATATGAGATGTGTGTATGAGATATGTGTGTATGAGATACGTGTATATGAGATACGTGTGTATGAGAGACGTGTATATGAGATATGTATATGAGAGACGTGTATATGAGATATGTATATGAGATACAAGTATATGAGATATGTGAATATGAGATACGTGAATATGAGATACGTGAATATGAGATACGTGTATATGAGATACGTGTGTATGAGATACGTGTATATGAGATGTGTGTATGAGATATGTGTGTATGAGATATGTGTGTATGAGATACGTGTATATGAGATACGTGTGTATGAGAGACGTGTATATGAGATATGTGTATATGAGAGACGTGTATATGAGATACGTGTATATGAGGTATGTGTATATGAGAGACGTGTATATGAGATACATGTATATGAGATGTGTGTATGAGAGACGTGTATATGAGATATGTATATGAGATACATGTATATGAGATACGTGAATATGAGATACGTGTGTATGAGATACGTGTGTATGAGATACGTGTGTATGAGATATGTGTGTATGAGATACGTGTGTATGAGAGACGTGTATATGAGATACGTGAATATGAGATACGTGTATATGAGATGTGTGTATGAGAGACGTGTATATGAGATATGTATATGAGATACAAGTATATGAGATATGTGAATATGAGATACGTGAATATGAGATACGTGAATATGAGATACGTGTATATGAGATACGTGTGTATGAGATATGTGTATATGAGATGTGTGTATGAGATATGTGTGTATGAGATATGTGTGTATGAGATATCGTATATGAGATACGTGTGTATATGAGAGCGGCGTAATATGAGATATGTGTATATGAGAGACGTGTATATGAGATACGTGTATATGAGGTATGTGTATATGAGAGACGTGTATATGAGATACATGTATATGAGATGTGTGTATGAGAGACGTGTATATGAGATATGTATATGAGATACATGTATATGAGATACGTGAATATGAGATACGTGTGTATGAGATACGTGTGTATGAGATACGTGTGTATGAGATATGTGTGTATGAGTTATGTGTATATGAGATACGTGTATATGAGATACGTGTGTATGAAAGACGTGTATATGAGATGTGTATATGAGATATGTGTATATGAGATATGTATATGAGATACATGTATATGAGATACGTGTATATGAGATACGTGTATATGAGAGACGTGTATATGAGATACGTGTATATGAGATATGTGTATGAGAGACGTGTATATGAGATATGTATATGAGATACAAGTATATGAGATACGTGAATATGAGATACGTGTATATGAGATACGTGTGTATGAGAGACGTGTATATGAGATACGTGTATATGAGATATGTGTGTATGAGATACGTGTATATGAGATGTGTGTATGAGAGACGTGTATATGAGATATGTATATGAGATACAAGTATATGAGATATGTGAATATGAGATACGTGAATATGAGATACGTGAATATGAGATACGTGTATATGAGATAACGTGTGTATGAGATACTTTTTAGGTAAAAAAAAAAAAAAAAAAAAAAATTTATATGTTAGATACGTGTGTATATGAGATATGTTTTAATATTTTTATAATAAATTATTAAATTTTAATTATTATATATTTATATAAATTTTATAATTATTAATATTTGTGTATGAGAGACGTGTATATGAGATATATGTGTATGAGAGACGTGTATATGAGATACGTGTATATGAGATATGTGTGTATGAGATACGTGTATATGAGATATGTGTGTATGAGAGACGTGTATATGAGATATGTATATGAGATACAAGTATATGAGATACGTGTATATGAGATACGTGTATATGATACGTGTGTATGAGATATGTGTGTATGAGTTACGTGTATATGAGATACATGTATATGAGATACATGTGTATGAGAGACGTGTATATGAGATACGTGTATATGAGATACGTGTATATGAGATACATGTATATGAGATACGTGAATATGAGATACGTGTATATGAGATACGTGTATATGAGATACGTGTGTATGAGATATGTGTGTATGAGAGACGTGTATATGAGATATGTATATGAGATACGTGTATATGAGATACGTGAATATGAGATACGTGTGTATGAGATACGTGTATATGAGATACGTGTGTATGAGATACGTGTGTATGAGATACGTGTATATGAGACACGTGTATATGAGACGTGTATATGAGATATGTGTATATGAGATATGTGTGTATGAGAGACGTTTGTATGAGATACGTGTATATGAGATATGTGTATGAGAGACGTGTATATGAGATATGTGTGTATGAGAGACGTGTGTATGAGATACGTGTATATGAGATATGTGTATGAGAGACGTGTATATGAGATATGTATATGAGATACAAGTATATGAGATATGTGAATATGAGATACGTGAATATGAGATACGTGTATATGAGATATGTGTGTATGAGATACGTGTATATATGATATACACAAAAACAGAAGAAACCAGGATGGGGGCAAATACTTTTTTCACAGCGTTGTTCAAATACATGAGAAAGAAAAAAAACCCCTACAAACTCAGATGGGGGAAAAAATTCAAACTACAAAAAAATAATAAATGCAAACTCGGGGGGAAAAAAACATCTGCAAACTCTGAAAGTCGGTCCGAACACTCGTTTTTATTTGATGAATTCCACTGAAATGAACTGCATGAAGTTTACAAGACTGAAATAAGATGGAACATTACCTTCCGGCCACACTCGGTTGTTCTGCACATTACCGCCATCTTGTGTTCTAGCATAGAAATGGCGATTAAGCGGAAATTTGCACTGCGCATGCGCTAAATGCGACGCAAACTCTGCAGGATTTTTAAAATAGCTAGTCGATATAAAAACCCATCTTTATCATATGACATTGGTTTAGTAATCATATTTTATTAGTTGCTTCGTATAAAAGGTCACGTTTTTATTCAGAGCTGTTTTTCTTTCATCATTAAAACATCATGTTACTAAAAGAGAATTTGCTGTGGTCATGTATGCTAACTGTAATAGAGTGAGTGAACTTTTAAAAGCTTTGATTGAGTCACAGTTCCTCTCTTCACGCCCTGTTGCACAAAATGCAATATGAAGTACTGAAACAACACACAGCACACCGACCGTACTGCCCCTTACACGATCCTGTGGCTTAAAAAGAAATATAGTCACCAGTGACCAGTTCTCACCAAGTTACTTAGAACCCTGGTTCTCAAAGTGGAGACCAGGGACCGTGAAGTATGACCAAAGAGTCCATAATATGCTGTTCTTTTAAGTCTTGTGGTTCACATATTGTCCCCGGCTTCAAAAAGCAGCTTCTACTCTGTCGCCAAACCACAACCAAACCCTAACCCTAACCCCAAACCCTAACCCAAACCCTAACCCTAACCCTAACCCTAAACCCTAACCCTAAACCCTGACCCCAGCCCTAACCCTAAACCCTGACCCCAGCCCTAACCCTAACCTTAAGCCTAAACCTAACCCTAAACCTAACCCTAAGCCTAACCCTAACCTTAAGCCTAAGCCTAACCCCAAGCCTAACCCTAACCTTAAGCCTAACCCTAAGCCTAACCTTAACGCTAAGCCTAAGCCTAAGCCTAACCCTAACCGCTAACCATAACCCCAAACCTAACCCCAAACCCTAACCCTAAACCTAACCCTAACTTTATCAGATTTAAATGGAAGTGTGGCTTCTACTTTCTGATCTGTTTCTACACTAACAAATCAAGCTTGCAGAGAAACAACAGGTCACGTGACTGGCATCGCCGTCACAGCATGCAAACGGCCGGAGGAACTGTAGCATCCAGTTAAGTCCTGAGCCATATACCATCTTACTGCGTTTTTAAAGCAAAAATAATAATGAGAAGAAAAAAATTAAAAGCATATCTAAGTGAATAATACAAATCAAATGAATGCCCAAAAGCTTAGATAACTGAGGTCTGATATTTCAGGAGAACCAGCTTGTTCCAGATCACGTTTAATGCGCCGATCACATTTCTCAAGATGTTATTGTCGCTCTGTGATCGTGGTTAGAGTCTTAAGCTCGTCCTTACATGTAGTCTCCGCCTCCTCACCCCCCTCGTCTACACAGCCCTTGTTTCTAGCCACGTCTCCACTCTGGGGCCATTTCACCGACATCTTGGTGAGGACCGAGCTGCTCGTAAAGGTCGTGGAACGTCGTCCGGAGTTGGATTCTGAGTAGGTTCCTTCAAACAGTTTGGCCATGAAGCTGAAGCCGGCCCGGCGGATGTGCGAGCTCCCGGCGAACACGTAGAGCAAAGGGTTCACGCTGCTGCTCAGAAACGCAAATGGCGTCACGGTGGGACGAACAGAACGCGCCACTTTGTAAACACCAGGGTCCCGCAGCAGACCAATCAGCTGGATGAACAAAACAACACAAGAAAAAGGAGTTTGAATGTGTAATACAGTTAGTAAGGTAAGATAAGATATTTATATCTAGAAGTGTTAAACAATGTAGAACGTGCCACCTTTTGTTTGACCCCACCCATTTTTTTTCGAGTGATCAAAAATATTGGAACACATGACTGATAGGTGTTTCTTGTTACCCAGGCGTGCCCTGTTAAACTGAAGGATTAACAGCTCTGAATAGCTGCTCTTGGTTTGAGTCCTACTGTAGGTTTCACCTGTGAAGACTGCCTTTGTTGTTAAAAAGGATAAACCAACATGAAGACCAGAGAGATCTTGAGCATAGCCAATACAACAATTTGGAAATTGTCTGGAAAAAGAAAGAACCCACTGGTGCACTGAGCAACCAGACATGGAACGGGTCGGCCATGGAAAAGAACAACAGTGGATGACGAAAACATTGTGAGAGCTGTGAAGAAAAACCCCAAAACAACAGTCAGTGGCATCACCGACAACCTCCACAGCGCAGGGATGAAGGAATCACAATCCACCGTTCAAAGAAGACTTTAAGTGCAGAGATGTAGAGGCCATACCACTCATTAGCAGTAAGAATCAAGTCACAAAAGTTCTAGAACCAAGATGAACCTCTACCAAAGTGATGGAAAGGCCAAAGTGTGGAGAAAGAAAGGATCTGTTCATCATCCAAAACATACAAGATCATCTGTGAAACTGTGAAACCTGTGGAGGAAGTGTCATGGCTTGGGCTTGCATGGCTGCTTCTGGAACACTTTACTAATCACACTTACACATCAAAGCATTAATCACCGAGCCACCACTTCCTATAAACTTATTGTGACTTACTAGCTTGATATCGGCTAGCTTTTTAGCGTCGGTTGGATGGATGTTCTCCAGTACACAGTACCTGTAAGATGTTGATGATGTGGTAGGGAAGCCAGAAGAGAGCAAAGGCCAAGATGATGATGAGGATGAGAAGGCTGCCCTTTACACGCCCGTGAAACATGGCGCTGCGCAGGCGGCAGATGACGGAGGTGTAGCAAAACACGATGAAGGTGAAGGGGATCAGGAAACCCATCAGCGTCTCCATCAGGTACTGGAAGACTTCATGGTTCACGCTGTTCCAGTGGTAGTGATCGCAGATATACATGGAATTGTTCTTGTGCAGGTAGGGCTGCAGGTTCCTGTAGGGATGGAGAGATAAGAAAAAAGAAAAAAGATATATTTGTGTCCGATTCTGTTCAAGTAAGCAGTTCAAGTAAAACTTGAATTTGAATTTGATCATCTTTAGTTCGGCTCAATAGATCCTCAGGGCTTCGTTAAAACTGACCAACGCCGCAGAGATGTGTTAAAACATGGTAATAACGCTAACAAAGTTGCGTCATAGCAACAGACACAAGGACGTGAATGACACATGTTTTCCTTGCGTCATCAGCCAGCATGTTTTGTAGATTTGTGACAGCGAAATCAGGCAGAATATCGTAAAGTGTAAAGCGATGTTAAGGAATGCTCAAACGTCTCTGTACCTTCGGCTTTATTACAAATTCAAGAATCATTAAATATGCATGATATGCAAATTTAGTCATCGCAATATACCTAGCCGGCGAGTCGAGTGCTAGTACGCTACCTCGTTGTTGTTGTTTTATTCAAGTTGGATTTCAACATCCGAGTCTTGATTTGCATGCCAAACGTGTCAAAATATAATGTTGCCATAGCAACCGTGATTGTGAAGTTCGCTAGATAGGCAAATAATACCTAGCTCAGCACACGTCGTCAAAAAGTTCTAAAGGTTCTTGTTGCTATGTCATCCCGCTGCAGTAATTTGCATATAAGCCGTGATCGGTCCAAAAGTGTCGAGACATCACAGATCGATCTTTAGTATTCAAAAGTACTGAGAAACCTGTGTTGTAAATCGTAACATGAAAACCTGAGCCAAAGACCAATCTGTTTGTTCAGAATCAACCATCCAAGAAAATCTGAAAAGTGTAAAATCAGTCGTTATGGTTCTACAACACACAAACTCACATACACAGATACAAACCTGCGGTAGAAGGGCATGGGCAACGCCAAGAGGAAGGCCATGATCCAGATCACCAACATGACGATGTACAGCGTCCTCTTCTTCCTCAGCTTCTGAGACAGGAAGGGCCTCATGACGGCCAGCCAGCGGTCCAGGCTCATCACACAGATCAGATAAATTGATACGTACATGTTGACACAGCAGAAGTAGTGCACGAGCTTACACATACTGTCTCCGAACTCCCAGCCGTTCCTTGTAGTCAGCAGGCGCAGGAAAAAGGGGGCGGTCAGGAGCACCAGAGCGTCTGCCACAGATAGATTCAGGACCAAGAGGCACGTAACGGAGCGCCGCTGGACACGGCAGAGCACTGTCCACACCACGAAGAGATTCCCGGGAAAACCGAAGAGGAAGGCGATGAACAGGAACGTTTTCGCACTATTATAGGACGGCGAGGGGGTGGGGGTGGGGGTGGTTGAGTTGGAGAGGTCAGGAAGCAGGCTGACATTTGGGTTGGCCATTTGGATCGGTTGTTTGAAGATAGAAGATGGAACGCTGGGTTAGGTTTGATTGCGGCTCGCTCAGTGTTGGCTAAAGCTGACGTTTGGAGAAAAACAAAGACACCACAAATGCTGTTAAGAAATGCAGAACTGGCATCAAAGACACAATGATGTAATGGATTTACTGTTTGTGGGAAATTACAAAACATTGCAATACCAATTACATAATGCAGTCTGATTCGATCCTTAATGCAAATCCGATTTTTGCTCAATCAACTAGCCATCTTACTACACTGTGACTCGGCTAAATTAAAATGAATGATCATTCAGACTCAGATAATGACATATAGATTAGATTACTCTTTAGCTGATCCCGTTAGCAAGCCTCCCATTAGCATAGCCACAAAAAAAAAACAACCGAGCCTGTGTGTTTTAAACATATCCATATATAATAAGCTGTTTCAATCGTATATAAATGCCATTCAACCAGATCAAAGATGGAGATATAATGGTAAATGGTAAATGTGCATTTATATAGCGCTTTTATCCAAAGCGCTTTACACTGTGTCTCATTCACCCATTCACACACACACTCACACACCAACGGTAGCAGAGCTGCCATGCAAGGCGCTAGCTTGCCATCGGGAGCAACTTGGGGTTCAGTGTCTTGCCCAAGGACACTTCGGCATGTGGAGTCACCCGGGCCGGGAATAATCAATATATTAATATGGATACTGGTATGTTGTGTGTTTTAACTTTATGAATCATTTGGGTTGATATTTGAAGTAAATAAAACCTTCAAGTTGTTGTTTGAAGTATATAAGTACGTATATTATTAAAAATATATATATATATATATTTTTAAATGTACAAAAAAAAGGAGGGGGGGGGGGATACTATCATGATTACTTTTTTTTCATTTACAAACCAGAGAAATGAATCTTTTGAAAGAACACAATATAGACAGCTGCTTGATTATAGTTCTGGTTCTCTTTCGCCGGTCATGACTCACGTGAGCAACCTCCTGGTGCAAGCGCAAATAAATTGCTCAAGTGAATTTGGTAGAAATGAACGCACATGGATCTCTGAAATGCTTTCGTTAGGGGGACCGTATGTCCTCTTTTCCCCGGACATTAAAAAAGCCGGAGGAAATGTCCGGGATTCGACTTTAGTTTCGTTATGATGTGCTTATGGTCTAATGCTGCGTCATATTTGCATTGCTTTAACCCCTCTCTGTAATTCCCGCCTTCTCGCACACCGATTGGTCGATTACAAAAAGGCTTATTATGAAAGTCTGCATTCGTACTGACACTGTTTTGAGCGCTATTAAGACACACCCCTAAAAAAAAAAAAAAAACCCAAAAGGTGTCCTCTTTTTGTAAAACCAAAACATTTATTTACTTATTTATTTATTTATGTGATTAAAAACAAATCCAGACATTATTACATTTCTTTCATATTGGGATACTTGCAGTTACATTACTGATTACGTTCACATACTTTCCCCGCTCACAGATATGTAAATGTCGGGTCATTTTCCTCGATAAATAAACGACCGTGTATGTGTAATATTTGTTTAATCGGCTTCTCTTCATCTACTTCTAGGACTCGTGTGAAAACCTGATAATGTTTTAGGTCACATTTATGCAGATATCTAGAAAATCCTAAAGGGTTCACAAACTTTCAGGCCCCACCGGACGCTGAAATCATTTTGGGTGATTACGTGTGCCAATTATGCGTGCATGGGATTGTTAAGATCACGGTGAATAACTACGGAACTGTACGTGTTGCCTAAGTACTGTATAAAATACTCATCTCGTGCAGTTGCAGGGTTTGGCATCCTCCTGTCATCCTTTTTGGTCATACAAGTGATTGTAGCTTAGTTTGGGGATTAAATGGTACAGGTATGAAGTTGGAAACATATTTGTACCTTATTTCCCCCTAAATGGGACGTCATTATGACCCTGTGTAACAAACTGGGTCATGCCACAATCGACAGTGAGGAGATGTTCTTTAGAAAGGAAATGACAGTAATGGATTGGTTTGTTTTTTTTTTTGGTTTTTTTCATATAAGTGTGAAAACGTGTAAAGGCAGACTTGCATACGCAAGGAAATTTGACAACAACAATGTACTTTAGGAAGCAGGGTTTCAACACTTGAAAAAGATGAACAAAGAAAAACAAAAGAATTTCCGTCAGTGAAATGAAGCATTTCAGCATCCACTCTCAGCATCCTGTTTATTTATTTATTTGTTTACTTATTATTTATGTAAGAAAGATAAGGGAGTCTGACGGAGAGAGAGAGAGAGAGAGTAAGAATGGGAATTCTACTCAGATGTCCAAAAGTTTCCAGTTTACTTTTAAGGACACGAGGTCAAATCTCAGAGTTTAATTGTTGTCCAAAAGTGAACAGAACACCAGGATTGAGTTCAACCTCAAATCTGCTTTGGGGTGAAACTCTTTCAGAAAAAAGAGAAAAGACATTTTAAGCACGAATACACACACACACACACACACACACACACACACACACACCACAAAGAGATGGTTTTCTCACAGACTGACGATCATCAAGACATAAAAATACACGGTTAATGCGTAAAGAACTCTTACCTCCAGGAGCAAGCAGCCCTGTGAGAGTGAGATTAAGAAAGGAGTGTCTGTCTTTCTGATTAATCAGCGCCTGTGTGTGGGCGTCTCTTATCGAGGGCTTCTTAACAAGTGTCTTATCATGCGCTCTTATTTGATTTTTTTTTTCCTTCAGTACATCGTCCTGCTTCCTCTGTCGACAACCTCACTCGATGTCTTTCACAAGACACAGGAAAGTGGTGTAATACAATACGAGACACACACGAGGAGGAAGAATTTATGTTTTTTTTTAATCCAGTCATACCAGCATCACACACACACACACACACACACACACACACACACACACACACACACACACAGGCACTGACATGTAGAATAACAACACAAATGAAATCTACTCAGTCTTTATCTCTTTTGGATGGTATAGAGGCCAATCCAATATTGGGTGCCAATACTTTTGTAGAGCAACAGACACACACACACACACACACACACACACACACATGTCAGTAGAATAACAACACTAATGAAATCTACTCAGTCTTGATCTCTTTTGGATGGTATAGAGAATAATCCAATATTGGGCGCCAATACGTTTGCAGAGCAACAGATGCACACACACACACACACACACACACACGCACTGACATGTCAGTAGAATAACAACACTAATGAAATCTACTCAGTCTTGATCTCTTTTGGATGGTATAGAGAATAATCCAATATTGGGCGCCAATACGTTTGCAGAGCAACAGATGCACACACACACACACACACACACACACACACGCACTGACATGTCAGTAGAATAACAACACAAATGAAATCTACTCAGTCTTGATCTCTTTTGGATGGTATAGAAGCCAATCCAATATTGGGGGCCAATACTTTTGTAGAGCAGCAGATGGACACACTATAAATGTGGTCCGTATAAAAGTATATTAAGGGTCTAAACTGGGTTAGTAGATAGAGAGAAAGAGTGAGATCTCCATGGAAACACACAACCCCAGGTTTCCCTGATAGATCGTCCAGGAAACGTAACACTTCCTGTATAAACGGTCTCTAGCGTCTTTCATCAGATCTGACAAATAAATAAACATCTTACTGATCTCCAACGATTTCCTTCTTGCTGCTCGTTTCACAGCACGACCGTGAGAGTAAAACGTGTTAAACGTGTGTAGTGAAGTGGCTGAGTGATGATTTGTGGGTTGGTGATGTGTTTTCACTGCTAGTTAGTATTCTCAGGATTCCTGTGAGGGGTTAGCGGATGTTTTCACAGCGAGATGATGTCACGGCGAGACGTTGTTGTCGTTAGCGTTAGCAGTGTGAATATTGTTTAGGAATCCGATCCGTCTGTTATAATCAGATATTTATCAGATGAAGCTAAGCGGTAAAGCGCTAGCTACACTTTTCACAAATGGCTAGCTAGCTAAAGTTCCATCAATACAGCACGAATAAGCTAGCGTTGACATTTCTTTCTTTCTTTCTTCCTTTCTCACTCTTTCTCACACTCATTCTTTCTTTATTTCCTCTTATTTCTTTCTTTCTTTTGGTATCCTTTCATTTCTTTCTTTCTTTTTTCTTTCTTCTCTCTCATTTCTTTCTTTTGTTCTCATTTCTTTCTTTCTTTCTTTCTTTCTTTCCTCTCATTTCTTTCTTTCTTTCTTACTTTCTTTCTCACTCTTTCTCACACTCGTTCTTTCTTTCTTTCTCACTGTCTCAAACTAATTTTTTCTTTCTTTCTTTCTTTCTTTCTTTTTCTTTCTTTTCTTTCTTTCTTTCTTTCTTTCTTTCTTTCTCACTCTTTCTCACACCTGTTCTTTCTTTCCTCTCTCATTTCTTTCTTTCTTTTTTTGGAAGATTTTTAGTGAAAAGCCGAAAAAGTCACCAGGTCACTCCCCTCCGAAGCGCTCTCCACTGGTTGGTGGTCAAATTCAGAATCAATTCACAAAATCACGCACCGGGTATCTTACTGATTCCTCCGGCCCCGCGCTCCTTCTAGAAGTTTAGGATCTTGTGGTCAAAACCTTCTCACTGTCCCTCACACCAGATTCTACTGCAGAGGGGAATGAGCGTTCTCTGTGGCCGGGCCCGGGTTCGGGAATTGTTTACCGTTATACCGAGTGGCTTCCGCCCCACTTATTAAATCCCTTCTTCAAACTCATCTTTCTTCTTTGTTTGTTAACGGATTTATTTATTTATTTATTTATTTATTTATTTATTTATTTATTTATTTCCTCGTATCCTAGCAGCGTTTTATCGCGTCCACTGTACAGTCATTCTGTATTGGTCATTCTCGGGCTGTTGAACTTCAACTTCACACACCCTTTCTTTCTCACGCGCTTTCTTTTTCCTTTTTCTTTCTCACATTCTTTCTTTCTCACTCACTTTCTTTTCCCTTTTTCTTTCTCACATTCTTTCTTTCTCACGCACTTTCTTTTTTCCTTTTTCTTTCTCACATTCTTTCTTTCTCACGCGCTTTCTTTTTTCCTTTTTCTTTCTCACATTCTTTCTCACGCGCTTTTTTCCTTTTTCTTTCTCACATTCTTTCTTTCTCACTCACTTTTTTTTCCTTTTTCTTTCTCACATTCTTTCTTTCTCACATGCTTTTTTCCTTTTTCTTTCTCAAATTCTTTCTTTCTCACTCACTTTCTTTTCCCTTTTTCTCACATTCTTTCTCACGCGCTTTTTTCCTTTTTCTTTCTCACATTATTTCTTTCTCACGTGCTTTTTTCCTTTTACTTTCTCACATTCTTTCTTTTTCACGCACTTTCTATTTTCTTTTTCTTTCTCACATTCTTTTTCTTTCTCACCTTCTTTCTCACGCGCTTTCTTTTTTCCTTTTACTTTCTCACATTCTTTCTTTTTCACGCACTTTCTTTTTTCTTTTTCTTTCTCACATTCTTTTTTTTTTTTTCTTTTTTTTTTTTTTTTTTTTTTTTTTTTTTTTTTTTTTTTCTTTTCCACATGCTTTCTGTCTTTCTTTCTTTCTTTGCCCCCTCACCCTCGGACTTTGATAAAAATCCAATCTGACTTCTACTCAGGACACAGTCCTCAGTAAGGAAGTTTAAAAATCCTGAGTTAATTAGACTACACACTATCTCCCCCAGATTTCAGTTCACACAAATGCCTCTGTAATTATAAAAGTCGAGTGTATTTAATATAGTTGTGTTGTTTTGCCTCTTCTGTTTGAGATCTTCTTTGTTTTTTCTGCTGTATCTCTACTCTCTGTGAGTGCAGGTTTTAGCGTTTCTCAGTCCTGCTGTTTATAAGCTTTTGAATTGGCTCACTTGGTCTTTGAGGAGCTCGCTGTCTGTGCTGTTGGTGTTGTGGGTGAAGATCTGCTCTTTCAGTGCTACAGTATCAGCTCCACCTCTAAAAGGGCCTCTAACAGGGTCTCTGAGCTGGGGTACAGTGGGGTGGGGGTGTGAAGTCGGTGGAGTAGAAGTTCTGGGTTTGTCAAACGGCTCTGTTTCCTTCTTGGTGCTGTGTGGTTTAGGCGACCAGGTGGTCAGGGTGTCACTGACACAGAGGCCTCTGAGAGAAGGGGAAGCCGCTACAAACATCTTCAGAGCACACTCACTGCATTGAGTCTGTCTGGTACAGGTTAAGTGTTAGGAACCTGTGTCCTGCATTTTTTCAGTCTTCAAAAACATCAATTTGCCGTCTCTGACAGATTTAGAGAGAGTGTGTGAAGTGAGTACAGATTGCTGCGCGCCAGGCCTCTGTGTGTTCAGTGTGAAAGAGCGGGTTAGTTCTGGTGTATTTCCCATTAATTAGACTGCAGTCTTTATACAAGAGTTTTTTGTGTGTGTTTTTGGTTTGTACCGTTATCTGCCTCTCTCTCTCTCTCTGACTCATTCTCTCTCTCTTTCTCTCTCTGCTGACACTGAAGTATTTTTCATACAGTATTTTGAAATTCTGATACGAACTCATGCACTCAGTGTTCATTTACTTCCTGTTTTCACGATCTCTCCTTGTATTACACACACACACACACACACACACACACACACACACACACACACACACACACACACACACACACATCACACACACACACACACACACACACACATTTCACTTCCTGGACAGTTGCACACTCACTGGAGCATCCGTGTCCTGACTCGTGCAAGTTGCAAAACATAACATTTTCTTTTTTTTTTTTTTCTTTATGTTCTATTACTTATATTTTACTTATAACTTATTCTTTATAAAACACATTTAGAGATTTACAGCATGTACTGTAGAGTTTTAGCATGTTTAGTGACACACACACACACACACACACTTATAGAAATATGTCACCATAAGTCACTGAAATATTACTTTATTTTAACAATATAATACTGTGTAACACATCTTTACACAAACATTCATACTTTAGCCTCATAATGTCACTAATTTCACTATTCTCACTGACTCCACTTATTTATAACATCACTCATAACCACATTCCTAACATACTTTATAATCACTCATAACCTCATTTATAACATCACTCATAACGTCATTTATAACATCACTCATAACGTCATTTATAACATCACTCATAACGTCATTTATAACATCACACATAACATAATTTATAACATTACTCATAACGTCATTTATAACATCACACATAACATAATTTATAACATCACTCATAACGTCATTTATAACATCACACATAACATAATTTATAACATCACTCATAACATCATTTATAACATCACTCATAACGACATTTATAACATCACTCATAACCTCATTTATAACATCACTCATAACGTCATTTATAACATCACTCATAACATCATTTATAACATCACTCATAACATCATTTATAACATCACTCATAGCATCATTTATAACGTCACCCATAACCTTATTTATAACGTCACTCATAACATCATTCCTAACATACTTTATAATCACTCATAACCTTATTTATAACATCACTCATAACGTCATTTATAACATCACCCATAATATCATTTATAACATCACTCATAACATCATTTATAACATCACTCATAACCTCATTCCTAACATACTTTATAATCACTCATAACTTTATTTATAACATCACTCATAACGTCATTTATAACATCACTCATAACATCATTTATAACATCACCCATAACATAATTTATAACATCACTCATAACATCATTTATAACATCACTCATAACCTCATTCCTAACATACTTTCTAATCACTCATAACCTTATTTATAACATCACTCATAACGTCATTTATAACATCACTCATAACATCATTTATAACATCACCCATAACATCATTTATAACATCACTCATAACCTCATTCCTAACATACTTTCTAATCACTCATAACCTTATTTATAACATCACTCATAACGTCATTTATAACATCACTCATAACATCATTTATAACATCACTCATAACGTCATTTATAACATCACTCATAACCTCATTTATAACATGACTCATAACATCATTTATAACATCACTCATAACATAATTTATAACATCACTCATAACATCATTTATAACATCACTCATAACATCATTTATAACATCACTCATAACATCATTTATAACATCACCATAACATCATTTATAACATCACTCATAACGTCATTTATAACATCACTCATAACGTCATTTATAACATCACCCATAATGTCATTTATAACATCACTCATAGTGTCATTTATAACATCACCCATAACGTCATGTATAAGATGACTCATAATGTCATTTATAACATCACTCATAGCATCATTTATAACGTCACTCATAACCTCATTTATAACATCACTCATAACATCATTCCTAACATACTTTATAATCACCCATAACCTTATTTATAACGTCACTCATAACATCATTCCTAACATACTTTATAATCACCCATAACCTTATTTATAACGTCACTCATAACATCATTCCTAACATACTTTATAATCACTCATAACCTTATTTATAACATCACTCATAACGTCATTTATAACATCACCCATAATATCATTTATAACATCACTCATAACATCATTTATAACATAACTCATAACCTCATTCCTAACATACTTTATAATAACTCATAACCTTATTTATAACATCACTCATAACTTTATTTATAACATCACTCATAACGTCATTTATAACATCACTCATAACATCATTCCTAACATACTTTATAATCACTCATAACCTTATTTATAACATCACTCATAACTTTATTTATAATCACTCATAATGTCATTTATAACATCACTCATAACCTCATTCCTAACATACTTTATAATCACTCATAACCTTATTTATAACATCACTCATAACATAATTTATAACATCACTCATAACATCATTTATAACATCATTTATAACATCACTCATAACGTCATTTATAACATCACACATAACCTCATTTATAACATGACTCATAACATCATTTATAACATCACCCATAACGACATTTATAACATCACTCATAACATCATTTATAACATCACCATAACGTCATTTATAACATCACTCATAAAGTTATTTATAACATCACCCATAACGTCATTTATAACATCACTCATAACATCATTTATAACATCACCATAACATCATTTATAACATCACCCATAACATCATTTATAACATCACCCATAACGTCATTTATAACATCACCCATAACCTCATTCCTAACATACTTTATAATCACTCATAACCTTATTTATAACATCACTCATAACGTCATTTATAACATCACTCATAACATCACTCATAACATCATTTATAACATCACTCATAACATCATTTATAACATCATTTATAACATCACTCATAACGTCATTTATAACATCACTCATAACCTCATTTATAACATGACTCATAACATCATTTATAACATCACCCATAACAACATTTATAACATCACTCATAACATCATTTATAACATCACCCATAACATCATTTATAACATCACTCATAACGTCATTTATAACATCACTCATAAAGTTATTTATAACATCACCCATAACGTCATTTATAACATCACTCATAACATCATTTATAACATCACCATAACATCATTTATAACATCACCCATAACATAATTTATAACATCACCCATAACGTCATTTATAACATCACCCATAACCTCATTCCTAACATACTTTATAATCACTCATAACCTTATTTATAACATCACTCATAACGTCATTTATAACATCACTCATAACATCACTCATAACATCATTTATAACATCACTCATAACATCATTTATAACATCATTTATAACATCACTCATAACGTCATTTATAACATCACTCATAACCTCATTTATAACATGACTCATAACATCATTTATAACATCACCCATAACAACATTCCTAACATACTTTATAATCACTCATAACCTTATTTATAGCATCACTCATAACTACACTTTAACAACACTTTTTCTTTCTCACATTCTTTCTCACATGCTTTCTTTTTTCCTTTTTCTTTCTCACATTCTTTCTTTCTCATGCGCTTTCTTTTTTTTCTTTTTTGCTTCTCACAATCTTTCTTTCTCTTGCGGTTTCTTTTTTCTTTTTCTTTCTCACACTCTTTCTCACACGCTTTCTTTTTTCTTTTTTGCTTCTCACAATCTTTCTTTTTTCTTTTTCCACATGCTTTCTGTCTTTCTTTCTTTCTTTGCCCCCTCACCCTCGGACTTTGATAAAAATCCAATCTGACTTCTACTCAGGACACAGTCCTCAGTAAGGAAGTTTAAAAATCCTGAGTTAATTAGACTACACACTATCTCCCCCAGATTTCAGTTCACACAAATGCCTCTGTAATTATAAAAGTCGAGTGTATTTAATATAGTTTTGTTGTTTTGCCTCTTCTGTTTGAGATCTTCTTTGTTTTTTCTGCTGTATCTCTACTCTCTGTGAGTGCAGGTTTTAGCGTTTCTCAGTCCTGCTGTTTATAAGCTTTTGAATTGGCTCACTTGGTCTTTGAGGAGCTCGCTGTCTGTGCTGTTGGTGTTGTGGGTGAAGATCTGCTCTTTCAGTGCTACAGTATCAGCTCCACCTCTAATTTATAACATCACTCATAACATCATTTATAACATCATTCATAACATGACTCATAACATCATTTATAACATCACCCATAACGACATTTATAACATCACTCATAACATCATTTATAACATCACCATAACATTACTCATAACGTAATTTATAACATCACTCATAAAGTCATTTATAACATCACCCATAACGTCATTTATAACATCACTCATAATGTCATTTATAACATCACCCATAACGTCATGTATAAGATGACTCATGACCTCATTTATAACATCACCCATAACGACATTTATAACATCACTCATAATGTCATTTATAACATCACCCATAACATCATTTATAACATCACTCATAATGTCATTTATAACATCACTCATAACGACATTTATAGCATCACTCAAAATGTCATTTATAACATCATTCATAACATCATTTATAACATCACTCATAACCTCATTTATAACATCACTCATAACCTCATTTATAACATCACTCATAACATCATTTATAACATCACTCATAATGTCATTTATAACATCACTCATAACGACATTTATAACATCACTCATAACATAATTTATAACATCATTCATAATGTCATTTATAACATCATTCATAATGTCATTTATAACATCACTCATAACATCATTTATAACATCACTCATAACATCATTTATAACATCACCATAACATCATTTATAACATCACCATAACATCATTTATAACATCACCCATAACGTCATTTATAACATCACTCATAACATCACTCATAACATCAACTATAACATCACCCATAACGTCATTTATAACATCACTCATAATGTCATTTATAACATCACCCATAACGTCATTTATAACATCACTCATAATGTCATTTATAACATCACCCATAACGTCATGTATAAGATGACTCATAATGTCATTTATAACATCACTCATAACGTCATTTATAACATCACTTATAGTGTCATTTATAACATCACTCATAACATCATTTATAACATCACTCATAACCTCATTTATAACATCACTCATAACATCATTTATAACATCACTTATGACCTCATTTATAACATCACTCATAACCTCATTTATAACATCACTCATAATGTAATTTATAACATCACTCATAACATCATTTATAACATCACTCATGACCTCATTTATAACATCACCCATAACGACATTTATAACATCACTCATAATGTCATTTATAACATCACTCATAACATCATTTATAACATCACTCAATGTCATTTATAACATCACTCATAACGTCATTTATAACATCACTCATAATGTTATTTATAACATCACTCATAGTGTAATTTCTAACATCACTCATAATGTCATTTATAACATCACTCATAACATCATTTATAACATCCCTCAATGTTATTTATAACATAGTCAATTATAATCACTCATAATGTCATTCTTAACATCATTTATGACAAAATTTATAATATACTGCACAAACCCAATGATCAAGTTGGACAACCGGTTACTAACAGACTGATGATCCACGTATAAAATTCATTCAATAATTTAAATAATCAAAATAAAATAATGAAATGATATAACATTTATTTTTATATAACATTTATATTTATTTATTTTCTTTTGTTTTATTTCCTCAAATAAAATAAAACAGTGTTATTCCAGTATATATCTATATACATAAATATGCATTTTACTTTTTTGGCCCACACCCACCTCATTACCATATATGTGGTGAGTGTCACGGTATGTCCAGCTGAGAGCACTGGAGCTCGATCCTGGACGAGTCGCGTGACATTGTTTGGTTCGCTCGCTTCCGGACTAGCGCTAGCGTTAGCGCGGATTGGTCACAGGTGGGTGTACTTTCTGTTAATGACATTGGTTATTTAAACGCCTGAGTTACGGAGCACGTTGCTCGTTATTGTTTGTAGGAATGTTAGTTGTTGCGGTTGTATTAGTTGTAGCAGTCTCACGTTTGCTTTGAGTTTGGTATTTATATTTAATAAAGAGTTTGATCTGCGCCTGCACCCGCCTCCGTCTACGATCTGTGACAGTGAGGAGAACGGAGGAAAAACATGAGATGAGAGACAATAAAACTAGTCGTTGAATGAGTCATCGATTAATAATATACGATATACGGATATGCCCTCACTGGCCACTTTAATAGGAACACCTGCACACCTTAGTGATGGGACAGTTGAATCATTTCGTTCATATCGTTCCATCGAGCAGAATTCAATTAAAAGTTTACATGTACAATTCCCCTAAACCATCTACTTTGATCATATTCCGAATAAGGAAAAACATTATAATGCAGCCATGGACAAGTGATTAGAAATGGAAACGATTCATTCACCACACAAGGGTGTCTTCTGGTCCCAGTTCTTTTGTCACATGACAGGCGTTATAGGCTGAGGTTCTGAAATGAGAGCCTTATTTATTACCAGATTCAGTGCTATGGATAAAGGGCCATCATGGCAAACATTCACATTCAATTGTAAGAAATAAAATTTATCAGAATATATAATACTCAGACCAGAGAAAAGACTCAGGATGTGAACTAATCATTTCTGTTTCCTGTACATAGTACATATGCGGTTTCTCACATTACAAAAAACCGAAAGGATCTTGCACAAGTCCGGCCAACACAACACGAACATATCACTCTCTGAGACATGAGTCATATAAAAGATTCAAACCATCACTAGGGATCAATTCACAGATTTAAAATCTGTATCCTGAATTGATGTATTTCTGTAAAGATGCTTTGAGACAATGTCCGTCGTTAAAAGCGCTATACAAATCAAACTGAACTGAAAAGAAATAGCACATCTGCATATTCATGCTTTTATCTAATCACCCAATCATGTGGCAGCAGCTCAGTCTCTAGAGTTCACACAGAATAATGTGAAGACCATAAAAAACATCCAGCGACAAGCATTTCAGAGGGCGGGAACGCCTCAATGATGAGAGAGCATCATTGAGGTGACAGGAAGGCTACAGTAACTCTTTACAACCAGAAAAGCATCTCGGTACACCTCACCTTGAGGCAGGTGAGCAGAAGACCACATCGGGTTCCTGTCCTGTCAACCAAGAACAGGAATCAGAGGGCATGAGAACATCAAAACTGGACAGGTGAAGACCGGAAAAAGACCAGACGATCTTTACTTCAGTCTGTCCAGGTGTTCCTATTAAAGTGACCAGCCTGTGTATATGTAAAGGATATTCGTAATTTATTTTTGAGAATATCGATTTCACATTCAGAAAGGGGACGCACTGAACGTTTACACTCATAACATTTCCTATTTATAAGAGTCTTGTCTTCCCTTCATCGTTTTTGTCCCGAGGGTGCACCAACTGTATGGGTTTGGGTTTTTTTTGGACGTTTGAAGATTCCAGATTTTACATCAGTGTGAATCCAGTCTTCAGCTTTGTAGTTAATTTTTTCTGCCTCTAAATCACCGGAACGTGAAATCCATTAACGTGAAATGACCTGAGACAGTTTTTTTTGGGGGGGTGAATCCCAAAATGCGTTGAAATCATTTTAGATTGAAACACAACCTTTTCATTTATCGCGACAGGACTTCAGCTCTTCACTGATCCACTCAACTCGCATGACGAGTGATAGGAAGCGTTGTGTGGCAACCTGACGGACGGAGACGTGAACTATGAGAGATCAGCAGTCACGTGAAACCTTGAAGCAACGAAGCAGGAGCTATCACTAGGAGGCAGTCTTGACCTGATCTACCAGCCGGTCACTCTGCTGGATCAGAATAAAACTCCTCATGAGCTGCTTTGAAAACCATTTCTTTCCTCGTATCTGACACGTGAAGCAACTCCTCCAGGTTTCATATTGCTCCGCGCGTGCCATTTTGAACGCGCGTCGTTTTGACGTTACCGCTGGTGTTCGCGCTGGTCGTGGATTCGGACTCCTTATCACGCAGTCCGTCGTTTTCTCCCATCTCACGCTGCTTGTTCTGAGATTTACGAGATGCCGAATCGCGTCCCGTGGCCTCGAAGAGACGCGCCATGAAGGCCAGACCCGCCCGGCGCATGTATGCCTTTCCTATATACATGTACAGGATGGGGTTAATGCAGCTGCTAATGAAGGCCATTGCAGCCGCAAAGGGCCTCATTAGCTTCCGGATCTTGTTTCTGAGAGGATGGAGAGAAGAAAATTTAGCTTGTTAGCTATATATATATATATATATATATATATATATATAATATAGAGAGAGAGAGAGAGAGAGAGAGAGAGAGAGAGAGACATATATATAGATATATACACACACACATTATGAACTGAATTTGTTCAAACTTGTCGTTCCAGGAGATTTACTCGTTTTGGAATCAGTGCCAAGAAAAGGCAAGGAATAATGTACCTAATGTAAATGTAAAGTCTGTTGATTTGAAATGATAACCTAGCTCCTGGGTGTGAGGTCATTTCCAGACCATTCACCACAGCCAGCATGGTGCGTGTATACACCAGGCTGAACTGCAACGCGCACATCCTGAACATCACCCTGTCTAGCGCATTTACCCCAGACGTGTTGGCCAAGACACGCGAGCTCTCTGAACTGCTGACCAATGCCAAACGGGTACAATATTTCAAACAGGTCAGCAGAACAGCTCGAAGACATCCCTCAAGCACTCCATCGACACCCGATGGAATTCAAATTATGATCTGTTAGATTCGATACTGAAACAGTAAGAGGAGTAAGAGGAGATCTCCACACTACTGCTGGCCAATAAGCAGTACGAAAGAATCGCGCAGATCAACGTTGATCGGTGAAGATGGTCAGAACCTCATGGGAAGGTTGATTAAAAAAAGTGAAAGCCGAATGATGAAAATCGATTCAGCTTCATCGATGTGTGTATTTACACGTGAGTGCAGCTTACATTTTAGTATTCGAGCTCCCAAGGAACGCTTCAGTCACCTGTGGAGACAGAGGTTTATTTTTATTAGCTTTATGAATTCAACAGAATCACACACACACACACACACACACACCTGCAGCACGTTGACCACATGGTACGGCAGCCAGAGGAGTGCGAAGGTGAGCACGATGACCAGAATGAGTTTCTCGCTGCGAATGCGCCTCTGAAAGCGCGTGCGGCGGATCCTGAGAAGAACCCGTCTATAACACATCAGAATCACGCCATACGGCAGCAAGAAGCCCAGGACCGTCTCCATAGAGTACTGCATCACCGCCTTAAACACACACACACACACACACATGAAATTTATGAAGCGTACATGTCAAGCGCCTAATGAATTCACAGAGTATTTTGTTGCCAAATATATACGTCTTAAAGAAATTTTGAAATCTTAACAAATGAAAGTATTTAATAGAATACAGTAGCTTTTCCAAGTATGGAAGGAGTCTCCAGTGTCAGCGTTTCTGTAGCAGTCTGTAAACTTTCCTACGTTTCTACATTTTCAGGACTGCGAGGTTTGTCGGTCACATGACCTTTTAGATGTTATAGATCTGATCGTAACATAAGTGAGATTAGAAACCTAACTCCACAATGTTAAATGCAACTATAAATGGATAAAAGTTTATCTTAATTAATAAACAATGTGCTGTTATGGTAAAATAATCAATAAAAAAAAAATTATATATATATATATATATTTAAATGATGATGCATTTTTGTTAGCTCACATATTCAGGCTTGTTGTGTACACAGTCACACACGAAACTGTTGTTGTCTGGGTTTTCGGTGATGTCCCTAAATATCAAGACGGGCACAGCCAGAGCTAAAGCCAGGATCCAGATCATCAGAAGTGTTTGGAGTACAGTGTTGCGCATGCTGAAGGTGGTGAGACGGTGCGGCCACACCACGGCCACCAGCCTGTGCAGGCTCATCAGCATGATCAGGAAGATGGAGGCGTACATGTTGGCGCAGCAGAAGTAATACAGGACCTTGCACATGGGCAGGCCGAAGATCCAGGAACGCTGGACGAGGTAGATGACGAAGAACGGCGTGAGCAACATGAGCATGCCGTCTGCGCAGGCCAGGTTGAGAATGAGCGTGGTGGTGACCGAGGGGCGCCGCGTTCGTGCCACGATGCTCCAGATGACGAAGAGGTTGCCGGGAATGCCGAGGAGGAAGGCGAGGCTTAGGATCACAGCTGCTACTATGGTTCCTTCTTTGCTGCTTAGGATAGTCGTGTTCGTGGAGGTGGACGTGGTGCTGGAGAGGCGTGAAGAGAAACTGAGTCCTGGAGTGGGCATGAAGGCCATGATGATGATGATGATGAAGACGATGATGATCTGGAAAAAGAAACACACGACAACATGTTAGCTGTTAATGCGTTTCACAGATTAATCATTACGAATCCCTGCTCATTGGCTAGTTCTCCAAAAGCTAATAATAATAATAATAACGATAATAATAATAATGACGATAATAATAATAATAATCATAATAACGATGATGATGATGATGATGATGATAATAATAATAATAATAATGACAATAACGATGATGATAATAATAATAACAATGATAATAATAATAATAATGATATTATTATTATATTACAGATCTTTAGTGCAAAAACACTCTTTTTTTCAAGGTTCACACATGAAATGAGATGGTTAGCACTAGATGATCTTCAGACACGGTTTAGAACGTCAGGTTAGACTAGCATCAGTTCCAGCTTCATAAATGAAGCTCAAATTCCACGCTAGGTACAGCAACGAAGCGTTAGCAAGCTAAGTAGCACCAGCGACGCTGCACCATTTAATCCGTTACAAACGTTCACTTTTCTACATATAAATCTCGTGTCTTTGTTCACATTTGTTGGCTGGATACTTCCACTTTTAATTAAAGAAGATTTTGCCAGATTGGCTATACTTTGGGGAATTTTCCCACCTTTTCCACATGCTCTTAGAGCTTTTTTCTTGAGGTTTGGAGTGGTCACTAATGGCATTTTGTTTTTAAATTTGTCTTGATATCACAATGTGTAGTAAATGGTCCTAAGAGCGAGCCGTGAGTGATTCTACAAGGGATTCTGGATGGATTTATTGCCCCTGCAGGAGGCTGGTGGTCTGCGATGATGGCTTTTAGGTAATAAAATGTGGTTCCTAATGGAACTAATAGAACTAATGGACTTCTCTGATGAAGCCCGCCTCGAGAGACAGACCTCGCTCGAAGTCAATGTTAGAGAAGGACAGGCCGCTAACCGCTCGCCTGCGACCCACTCGATCGAGTTAAAAAAAATAACCTTGTAGTATTTTTGTTGTAGTAAATTCAGAGAAGGTACGTCACCGAGAGACCTGAACGCACCTGACCTCGTAATTCCGACTTCCCGACTCGTAAATACGAACTTCCCAGGAGGAATTGAGCACACAGTATGTTTACATGAAGTTCATGCTGTCTGGCGAGGCAAAGGAGACACATCACTTAATCTGAGGTTAGGGCCAGAGGCGCTCATCCTCACCTTGGATAGCGTCAGCATTAAGACTTTGTACTTCCAGTGCTCTCTTCAGAGCATGAAACAAAAACACCCACAAAGCTTGGGTGTCCTACATCACCTTGGCACGTCAAAAAAAAAACTCTACACAGACCACCAAATAGGTCAAAGCTGTGCACCGCTGTGCCAGCGTAGTGATATAACCAGAAAAATATCGCAAATAGGTCACGACCGCGATCATGCATCCCGTGTGTACCGACCCGAGCAGTTATTGTAGGTGTCAGATGTAGCGATAAAGCAAGAACTGAGATATTATCAGTTCTGGAAATCTTCTGTCACAAAGACAGCTTCTTCTCTGGAGGGAGTAACGTGAGAAGCTGCACTTCAAAAGCGTCCCGCACTGATTTGTTCAGTCGACTCGAATAGACGCGTTTGTTTTAAGGCTTCCGTACGGCCCCCCAGGACTGGTGCTACAAAGCGAGTGTTTCTAGAGCGTCATAAAGCATATAAACTGCTTGGAAAAGTGAGCACAAGTGTCGGATGAGGCTAAAGTGGCATCTGTACTGAACACTCCGCCGTGACGGGTGTTTGAGTCGCACTGAACAGAAAATTGGGTGTGTCTGGTTTAACGGCTCGAGTGTTGTTTTAACAGGCTCGTTTTAAATGCGAAAGGAAATGCAGCCGAGTGTCTTCATATTCCTATTCGGATATATTTAATGAATACATGAATATGAATATAAAAACATTTCATCTGCTGGGATTCACAGTTTGTTCGACTGGCTCTTATACAATCAACAGAAATTGTTTGTGGAAACTGATATGAACTGTATAAAGATTATAAACATTATCTGACCCGAGGAGACATTCTTCACTTCTGAGACACACACACACACACACACACACACACACACACACACACACCCACAAACTGAATCGATATCTGTCTGCCTTGCTGTCTTTGCTTATCTATCTATCTATCTATCTATCTATCTATCTATCTATCTATCTATCTATCTATCTATCTATCTATCTATCTATCTATCTATCTATCTATCTATCTCTCTCTCTATCTATCTATCTATCTATCTGTCTATCTATCTATCTATCTATCTATCTATCTATCTATCTATCTATCTATCTATCTATCTGTCTATCTATCTGTCTCTCTATCTATCTATCTATCTATCTCTATCTATCTATCTATCTATCTATCTATCTATCTATCTATCTATCTATCTATCTATCTATCTATCTATCTATCTATCTATCTATCTATCTTCTGTCTGTCTGTCTGTCTGTCTGTCTGTCTGTCTATCTCCTATATTGTGCAGCTGTCTTTCTTTCACTTTTTGAACTTTTTGTTTTGAACTTCTTGCTTTCCTCCTGTCTGTCCATCCACGTATCTATCATTTCGTCCATTTCTCTGTATATCGGTCATCGCACCTGCACGACTTTCTGTCTTTCGTTCTATTATTTATTCTGTCTATTTATTTATTTTTTGCTTGTTTATGATTCAGTCTTTTCGTCCATACAGGTATGTTTGTCTGTATGTCTGTCTGTCTGTCTGTGTGTGTGTGTGTGTGTGTGTGTGTGCATTACTGTCTCACCCCGTTCTCGCCCATTCTCAACACTTGTAAGTCATGGTAAGCCAAAAATGGCCCCAGAGCACCAAGTGTTATGTTTATCACCTGATCCTTCATATTTTTGAAATAGTTTTCTACGTTCTCTCACATCGAACTTCTCCGTACTTCTACGAGTACCCAAGACGCAACACAATGCACGCACCAGCGATTACGTTGAATTACACGCCCGTTAAATACGACTAACGCTGTCAAACAAAGCGCTGCCGTTCTTTTACCTCTGTGATATCAGCCGTCAAAATCCATTAGCGCTCAAACCATAAGTGCTTAAAGACCAGCAGGCCAATTAGGAGACTTATTTACTTAATATTTTTGTGTACACATGCGCCCGATTAAAACGCTCTTTGTCGTAGTAAATCAATCTAATGGGCGCGTCAACAAGATTATAAGATTATATCGACCAGACCTGGTGGAACGCCACAGGCTCGGTGTAGCAGCTGCGTAACGTTCGGAAAGTAAAAAATGGACCGAAGCCATATACGGGGAGCGGGGTCGGGGGTGCGGTGGGGGTAGAATATCGACTGAAAAAATGCTCTAAGTAAAAAAAAACTGCTCTGAGTGGAGGATGAAAGAGGCAGGACGAAGGTTTGTGTAGACTGTGGTTAGGAAATGAGTCAACACTGGTTTCAGGAGAACATTCAGGCCTTTTGCATGAGTGCATAAGTGCACACACACACACACTCACACACACACACACACACTCATTAGTCTATTGTATATGAGTTAATAAATGAGGAACTTTTGAAAGGTTTTTAATCATTATCAGATTCACAGGAGGATCTAGGTGTGATAAAATCATTAGAATATTGGCAGCATTGTTTATTTAACACTACAGCAACTACATAGTGTTGAATAAAGGGGGGTGAATAATAACTTCCTGTTCAAACTCTGTGGTAAATGATTTTAGCACGCTTCATTTGTCTATTATTTCACATTACAAGATTACACAAAACCTGTTCCGATCACTAAACCTATGATTAATTTCAGGCTTGAAAATAGGCTTAGTCACAGGTAGGGTTGTAAAGATAAACTCTCAGTCACGACTGTGTTGGATTCGATTCCTAATACTGGCCTCACCTTTTCGATCCGATCCGATTATCCGAATATTTGAATGGAGAAGAATTAGGACTGGAAAGACTCTTTTCATGCCTTTCTAAAGGTTTTATAATGTAAACAAAATGTACTACAGGTTCAATAAATCGTTAAAAAAAAAAATAATAAATGTCTACAACTTTTGAGGGGACTTGGAAAATGATCGACTGCAACACAAGGAGCGCTGTAGCAGAAATAGAGCTACAAAGTCGGCTAAAATGACCGCTTTCTGGGTGCCTTTGGTGTTGATTAAAAGTTACTTACGAACGTCTACCACGTTACACAACCACGAAACAACACTTAAACAGAATTCGATCATGTGACCAGCATGTGCTCTATATTTGAACTCTAAGGGTTTTGGAAATTGGGAAGTCTGCTGTTCAAAACCCATGTTCGGACGTTAAAGGAATGTCGATTATTGTTGAAATTATATCGTATATGAGCGTTGTCACACATATTTTTTGATGTTACATTTGAATCATTTACTGCTGAATAAACCTGAGATTTCTCACAATAGTTACTATGTACTGATAACTCGTAAACTTGTAAAGTTATGTACCTAGTGTGATACGTTGTGCCTTATTATGTAAAGTAGCGAAATTCAGCTTTACTTTGATATCAACAGTTACTTTGATATCTGGTGTCACTTACCTAGCAGTCCCTAGCTTATGTTTCAGGAATGTGGCTTCGCTACCTGTAGGATGCTCGACAAACACTTTCAATTTGAATTCCAACGAATTCGGTGTCCTGGCAAGTGTTGCAGCGGCTCTGAACCACTTTGATCGTTAATCAGTCATATCTTCGGCGCTTTCCTGGAACGGCACGTCAAAACAAAAAGTCTGTAATCGTTTTGAGATCTTTAAAAAATAACTTTAGTAAAGTATCATGTTTCTGATACACGGATATTAACCTCTCCATAATCCCTCTCCATCCCCGTTTCCCTCTTTTCAACAGTGTTCTTTCAATATAAAGGATTTTCTACATCACACACACACACACACACACACACACACACACATACTCTACAACTTTTGCGATTGATTTCTGATTATTTTGCCTTAAAACAAGATCTTTTTGTCTTTTTAAACTAGCTCAATCTGACAACCCTGTTAACTCCTCCTCCATTGATCATGGGGCAATGTTATTCCTGCCCTAATAAGCTTCTATTAGCGCTAGTTACAGTTCCTGTCTTTGACCACTAAGTGCAATAATAATAATAATAATACTAACCCTACACAGATATATACGATTGCGCAACATCTAGCGTTAGTGTTAGTGTTAGTGTTTGAAAGTGTGTATAATGCGATTCGAAATCATTACAGTATCCAGGTGCAGGAGAGTGAAGAACAAACAGTCCTGAGTGTGTGGAAAGGAAGTTCAGTATGACTCATCATGATTCACATCACTATTCTTATTGATTACAGCAGCAGCTTTAAATCTACAGCATCCAGGTGAGATTAAAATTAAGCACAAGTGAGACACAAGTTACCCATGTGAGACGGTGTACAAATATTTAGCACACGATTCGAATGTTTCCTCCTTCTCTCTGTCTCTGTCTCTGTCTCTGTCCCTCTGTCTCTCTTTCTCTCTCCCTCTCTCTCTTCCCTCTGTCTCTCTCTGTCCCTCTGTCTCTTTTTCTCTCTCTCCCTCTCTCTCTGTCCCTCTGTCTCTCTTTCTCTCTCCCTCTCTCTCTGTCCCTCTGTCTTTCTCTCTCTCTCTGTCCCTCTGTCTCTCTTTCTCTCTCTCCCTCTCCCTCTCTCTCTGTCCCTCTGTCTTTCTCTCTCTCTCGTCCTCTGTCTCTATCTCCCTCTCTCTCTGCCCTCTCTCTTTCTCCTCTCTCTCTCCCTCTGTCTCTCTTTCTCTCCCTCTCTCTCTCTGTCCCTCTGTCTCTTTCTCTCTCCCTCTCTCTCTGTCCCTCTGTCTCTCTTCTGCTCCCTCTCTCTGTCCCTCTGTCTTTCTTTCTCTCTCTCCCTCTCTCTCTGTCCCTCTTTCTCTCTCCCTCTCTCTATCCCTCTGTCTCTCTCTCTCTCTCTCTGTCTCTGTCTCTGTCCCTCTGTCTCTCTTTCTCTCTCTCTCTCTCTCTCTCTCTCTCTCTCTCTCTCTCTCTTTTTCACTCTGTCCCTCTGTTCTCTCTCTCTCTGTCCCTCTGTTTTTCTCTCTCTGTCCCTCTCCCTGTCTCTCTCTGTCTCTCTCTCTGTCCCTCTCTCTCTTCGTCTCTCTCTCTCTCTCCCTCTCTCTCTCTCCTCCTCTCTCTCTCCCTCTCTCTCTCTCTCTCCGCTCCCCTCTCTACTCTCCTTCTCTCTCTCTCTCTCTCTCTCCTTCTCTCTTCTAGTCTCTCTCTCTCTCTCTCTCTCTCTCTCTCTCTTCTCTCTCTCCTCTCTATCTCTCTCTCTCTCACTCTCCTTCTCTCTCCTCTCTCCCTCCTTCTCTCTCTCACCTTTTTTCTCTAGTCTCCTTCTCTCTCTCACTCTCCTTCTCTCTCTCTAGTCTCTCTCTCTCTCACTCTCCTTCTCTCTCTCTCTCACTCTCCTTCTCTCTCTAGTCTCTCTCTCTCTCTCACTCTCCTTCTCTCTCTCTCTCACTCTCCTTCTCTCTCTAGTCTCTCTCTCTCTCTCACTCTCTTCTCTCTCTCTAGTCTCTCTCTCTCTCTCACTCTCCTTCTCTCTCTAGTCTCTCTCTCTCTCTCACTCTTCTCTCTCTCTCACTCTCCTTCTCTCTCTAGTCTCTCTCTCTCTCTCTCTCCCTTTTCTCTCTCTTACTTCTCTCTCTCTCTCACTCTCCTTCTCTCTCTCTAGTCTCTCTCTCTCTCACTCTCCTTCTCTCTCTCTCTCACTCTCCTTCTCTCTCTAGTCTCTCTCTCTCTCTCTCTCACTCTCCTTCTCTCTCTCTCACTCTCCTTCTCTCTCCTCTCCTTCTCTCTCTCTAGTCTCTCTCTCTCTCTCACTCTCCTTCTCTCTTTCTCTCACTCTCATTCTCTCTCTCTCTCTCTCTCTCTCTCTCTCTCTCTCTCTATCTCTCTCTCTTTACTGTATAAAATATTAACTCATACTGTATATAATTTCTGATTTTTTTCCCCCCAGTCCTATCGTTTAATCAACCCGGTTAATCATGTGGATGTTTTCAGTCTCTGGAAGGGCCAGCGCAGACATCTGTGGGAAACATCTGCTCCACTGGATTAAGATGAAAGTTCTATACAGCAGCTTGAGGACTTAAGCTGAAATTTCCCGAGACAAAAATTTCTTGTAATAGGACAAAAATTCGCAGAGGAACAAAAAAAATCTTTACCTTTTAATAGACTGTGGAATGTGTGTCTGTTCTCATGGGTGTCTAAACAGTGCACAGATTGTGTGTGTGTGTGTGTGTGTGTGTGTGTGTGTGTGGGGGTTTGCAAGTGTATCTGTCATTAGGTAGAAGGAACAGGTTTTGGTGATCTAGTTTAGACAAACAAGACCAGACTTGAACACTGAGATTCTTAATGAGCTGAGAAATCACACAGATCTATATATATATATATATATTTTCCCTTTCCCAGGACGAGCTCCAGATCCAGCGTGAAGCGCTTACTGAAGATCAACAAGAGAATGTCGAGTTTGTATTGCACACTTATCCCATTAATACACACAATAAAAGCCCCCCATAGAGACACAGCAGAAGAACCATTATAAAACACCGAAGAATGATATCCATGGAAACTTTAAAGACTTTTCCCCCACACAAATAACATCTCCAATGTAAAACCCACGATGCAACACTCACGGTTTGTTAAGAAAGCGGAAATTCTTGCCGTGGTGTACAGCTGCACCGGCCAGATGTTCACGCATTCATGAGACAGATGTGTGTCGACGTCCTAAGCACGGCTACACCCTTCGATAATGGACGCTGGCAAGAATATCTAACTTACATACACCTACACACACCCACACACACCTTGACACACCCACACACACACCCCACCTGAGGCTCTCACCGGTTCCTGTAGTTCTGCAGAAGACAGAAAACACCCGGAGTCACGTTGGATATCACTCTCTTCGTCCTCTAATTTGTACTGTCCTCGTAGTTTCCATCATCTCTACATTCCTCACTCCTCCACCTCTTTCTCTGTCTCGTTCTCCCTGATCTTCTCTTGTGCTCTCCTACGTTCCTCATCTAGCTGTCAGCTTTGACACAAATCAAAATGGGAGGAGTTTCAGTTCCTCCTCCTCCTCCTCCTCCTCCTCCTCCTCCTCCTCCTCAGCGTCTTCCTCTTATCTCTGCTTACATCTCATATCTAATCTGCTGCGGTGCACGATTTCACTTGTGCTAGAAGGAAACCACAAACACACACACACACACACACACACACACACACACACATGTCACATAAATCACACAACAGTGCAACAGTGTTCCCAGTTCCCTGACGTTTCCCAATCGTGTATCCTAGACAGACATCACAGCAGCGTGATTCATGATTAATACAGACATGTGTTCAGGCAGATAAAAAAGGTGTTGAGTATCTGATTATTCATTTTTACTCGTATGATAAAAAAAAAACAATGAAATAGCCGGTCATGTTAATTTGATCAAAAACCCATTTCAGGAATTCAGGACTAGTTTAGTGCGCTGAAGTGTGGAATAAAACACACGGGAGAGTTCTGTTCTAGGAAAATAATCCACAGCGAGGGTGAAGTGACGAAGCAGGGTCCCTAAGTGGTTTGTTTGTTTGTTTGTTTGTTTGTTTGTTTGTTTCACTCCCAATATCAACATCAGAAGGACCAAGTGTTCCAAGCACGACAACTTGTTTTTTTTTATATTTTTTTTTACTTCATGACAAGTTCTAGAAACACATTAGAAATGAATGACCAACACTGTGATAGATATATTTCCAGAGGCTATATCCCAACGTCCTCCTGCCCAGGATTCCCAGGACAGACTCCGGATCCACCGTGAAGCGCTTACTGAAGATGATTAGTGAGTGAAAAAATTCTATAATTGGATAATTCAGGGTTCCAGAAATGGTCCGGATATAAAAGCACACGCTGTACACTGTAGAGTTCTACGTGTGAGGGCTCGCAACGAGAGACAACGGGAGATCCGTTACAGGTTCAATTTTATTATTATTATTATTTTTTTGGATAATATTTATGATGATGATACAGTATTTCTGTTTAGATTCCGATATTTGAACATTTTAAAAATAGTTCTGTTTTATTTTATTTATTTTTTTTTTTAAATATATAGAGATTTAAAAAAAATTGGTTGTTAAGAAATTGTCAAATAATGAAGTTAAAGTTGAATGTAATTGATTGTTAATGTTACCCAATTAAAAAAATAAATCATAATAGAGCATATAACTAAAAAAACCCCCCAAAAAACCAATTAGTAGGCCTACATTAAACGAATAGGATTGAATATTAGCAATTTCAAATTGTCATTAAAAGTAGATTTGCGTCTTCTGGAGGAAATTCTCCGTGTTTGAAACGAGCTGAACGAAGCCTGAAAAGAACAAACGTTTTAAAGAAAGGTTTTTTTTTGGTTTTTTAAATTGAAAAGAAAAGTACATTTCTGCCAGGTTTGGATTATTTTTCTGAAATTCACTTAAAATAATGAAAGGTACATCCAGTTTTGAAGTAGAATTAAATGTTAGAGTTAATTAAATGTTAGTAATTTTATTTTATTTTATTCCATTTTCATTTGAATTTAAATGAAGAATTTCTAATAATATATAAAGGAGGAATAAAATAAGCCTATTAAACAATAGAATAAATAAAATCAATAAACAAAGTTCAAATTTCAGTTGAACATCGTGTTGTAGGTAGTTTAACTTTCTGATTCAATGCAAAATTATTTTTAAATACATTTTTACACTGATTATAATTCAAGTGAATTCCAGTTAAAATAACACTAAACGTAATATGCGAGTATGGTCCTATATTTGAAAAGGGATGGAAGGATGCTAGTATGGACAGTTACAGTCACCGCTCAGGTGTTTATACAATGCTAAAACAATGATCTCATTAGGGCGGGGTTTCCCCTTTTTTTTTCTTTTGATTTCATTTCTGATGATTCGCCACAATTATCTCTTTCTTCATATCTGATCTATCTCAAGTCATTAAAAGTATGATGAAGAGTTGTGACTGCAGTGTACGTGTGCGAGGATCTCGCAAAAATGATCTCATCAGCTTAACATACTGATCTCTCTTTATTACCTCACATGATTCGATCGTACTTACTTTGGATTGCTTCATCTTAACACACTGATTCATTCAGCCAACTAATTCATTCAAAATATAGTATCTTAGCAACAACAAAAAAAACAACAACAATAACAACAGAAACCCTCATAGAATTTGTAATGGTTTCAAATGGTTATAATGGGAATTGTACTGGTTTTAATAGAAGCTCTAATGGTGCATGTGGGTCTATATGTATATATGTATAATATATTGTTTCTTTATTGGGAAAATAAAATGTTCCGACTGTAATTTATTTACTGCAACACTTAGATAAAATGGATTCCATGCTAATACATTAATAAATAAATAAAAGAAATCATTTTTAGATGCGTTTAGTGGTTGTTGTCAGTATTTGTTTAAGTAGGGCAGCTGAGAATATTGTTTATTTAGGTTTAATGGATATAGGGGGAAAGAGGTAGGTGTGTAGAATAGCACTAGCTTAGTGGTTGGGGGTTTGAATTCCCACCTCTGCCCTGCGTGTGTGGAGTGTGCATGTTCTCCCCGTGCTGCGGGGGTTTCCTCCGGGTACTCCGGTTTCCTCCCCCAGTCCAAAGACATGCATGGTAGGCTAAAGTGTCTAAAGTGTCCGTAGTGTATGAATGGGTGTGTGAGTGTGTATGTGAGTGTGTCCTGTGATGGACTGACACCCTGTCCAGGGTGTACCCCGCTTTGCCCGATGCTCCCTGGGATAGACTCCAGAAGATGGATGGATGGATAAGTTTCAGAGCCCTAATGTTGAGTCTGAGGCTGCTGGTTTAGCTCCGTATGAGGATGACTGTGTAAGCAAACAAATACAAGGTAAAAAGGACAGATATGGCGATTGTGATATTCACTGGAAAGTGAACTCAGCTGGATGTTTGATGATGATGATGATGATGTGTGCCAGTACTGATATGTACCAGTGGAAAGTTTTTTTTGCCCGTATTTAGTCATCGCAGTCCAACTCGTGCATACGGCCAAGAGTTCCTTCTCGGATCATGTCACTTTCTTCCATTTTTGTGTTTTAGTCTTTATAAAAAAGTTGTTTTAATGCTGACTCACTGATAAATCTGATAGGATTTTACTCATGTGAAATGTATTTGTTTTGTCTATTAGTCATAATGGCCTTTAAGATCATGTGCACGTTGTAATGTTTAGATAATACTTAAATTATAGATTTATCTCTATTTATATAATAACACAGAGCCGAACAAAATCAGGCGTAATCAGCTCTAATAGCTACTTTTTCTACACATATACTACTACTATTAACATCCATAGCTCCATCCATCTTCTACCGCTTTCTCCTTTTCAGGGTCACGGGGAACCTGGAGCCAATCCCAGGGAGCATGGGGCACAAGGCGGGGTACACCCTGGACAGGGTGCCAGTCCATCGCAGGGCACAATCACACACACATTCATACACTACGGACACTTTAGACACACCAATCAGCCTACCATGCATGTGTTTGGACTGGGGGAGGAAATTGTATATATTGTATATATGTGTGTGTGTGTGTACACGTGTGTATATATATGTATATATGTATTAATTATGTTATAATAGAATATTTTTTGTTAAGGATGAAGAAGATTATTATTATTATTGTTGTTGCTGTTGTTGTTATTATGATTACTCGTTCATGCTTTTATTTTGAAATCATTCCCTCTTCCTGACGGGACTTTGCTAGTTAGCTTAGCCACAAACGGCTAGCAGAACAACATCAGGTGAGAGCAACCTCCGGCAGCTTGTCAGTTGCTTCATTCTGCCTGTCATAAACTGTAACTCGGGGAATTTGTTCAACGTTTACGACGGTAATCACCTTAATAAACAAAAACAACCCCTGGGTATTTACTCCAGCATCCGCCATTTTGTTTGAATTATTTTGTATTTTTTCATTGAAGGTACTCGGAAGTTAGCTTGTTAGCCTTCTGTCAGTTTCTGTATTGCTTCACGGCTAATTTAGCCGAGACATAACATTCGTGTCCGCTACATATCGAGAAAAGGACGACAAGTTTCATTTCCTGACCATAAATCTGTTCATCTCGTTTGTCTACGTTAGTGGACCTGCGGCACAGCTACGCTTCTAGACAGATCTCACTATACCCTAGGCTGTATCCTAAATAGCTCCGTCCACCCTGTACGAGTGCACTAGGTCTCGCGTGTAAGATCCCGGCTCGCGCACGCTATCTAGCGCACTACGCCTACACCAGGGCTGTATTCGGGACGCGGGCCTGCCCCTGTACTAGTTTATTCAGTTTTATGCAGGAATATTCAATACTAAGGGTACTAAAATCTTTTAAGCTGACTATATTAGGCTTGAAGATTAAGGTAGTATGTATAAAGAGAGATTAAAGATTCATTTAAGGTCATACATATTTTCACTACGTCTAATAAGATGAGTGTTTTGAGCAGGAGAATCGCTGTATCTGTGTGCGATGGTCGTCATCAGCATGGTAAAAGTTATAATCGTTATTGTTTATTTGTTCCAGCGATCAGCCGGCTGAGCGGAGGAGTCCTGCGTACAGAAGAAACCCCTCGATTGCCCGTTCGGTGCCCGCCCATGGAGCTGGCGCACAGTCTGCTGCTTAATGAAGACGCTTTGGCCCAGATCACCGAGGCCAAGAGGCCGGTGTTCATATTCGAGTGGCTTCGTTTCCTCAACAAGGTCCTCGTAGCCGCCAACAAGGTGCGGCGAGATACTTAAAATGTCGACGTGTCACCGTTTTCATCCTGTTTATAGTTGTGGACAAAGTTACTTAACGTTCTTGCTTACGTTTAAAAAAAAAAAAAAAAAAAAAAAAAGATTGGCCTTGTCTGAATAAGACAATATTCTGATTAAGGTGTTTACATGAGCTGCTTTTAGGATGTTCCTTTCATGCTCCTGTTTTACACGTTATAGAACGGCACACGCCGTTACGCCACGCCGTCCGACGTTCCCTCCAGAATTTCACGTATCCGTTATGGTACCGTATACAGTTTTGGGCCAGTACAGATGTGGCCGCACTGCTCCAATACTTTCGAACTGGACCGTATCTGTCTCGAAGCATGCTTCACGTAACGTAATGTAGTCAGAAGAAAACGTTACGGCACAAAACAAAGGCCCCGATCTACGTTTCTTCTTCTTCACGTTTCAGTGCACACGAGATGTCTTGTTTTGTTTGTGTTGATAAAGCGGGGTAAGGGGTTATGTCTCGTGTATATCGGATCGTTAGTGCCCAGTCGTAACCGTTATGACTCTTATTACGGCCTTTATGCGATAAGATCAGACGGTTCTCGGACCCCTTCACGGTCGCACCTGATAGGAAGCCGATCAAATTGTGTTTGTCTGTCTGATGTTGTGCAGAGGAGCTGGAGAACTTGGGAGGATGAAAAAGTCTTGTTGTTGTTGTTGAGCAGGTCGATGTGAAGGAAAAGCAGAAAAAGCTGGTGGAGCAGCTCACCGGTTTAATCAGCAGCAACCCGGGACCTCCGACACGGAAGCTGCTGGCTAAAAACCTGGCCACGCTGTACAGCATCGGCGACACCTTCACCGTCTTCCAGACCCTGGACAAGTGCAATGAAATCATCAAGAACAAAGATGATACTCCGGCCTACCTGCCCACCAAACTGTGAGTTTACCTCACGTCGCCTCACGTCGCCTCACCTCACGTCGCCTCACTTCACCTAGCTTCACGTCGCCTCACATCACTTCACATCACATCACCTCACATCACCTAGCTTCACGTCGCCTCGCATCACCTCACTTCAGCAAAAACATTTTTCTAATGAAAGAAACGAATATGTTTTCACACATTTCATTTCACCTTCAGATCAAAAGGTTTTAACATCATGAGAAACATTTCAGTCGAGTGTCCGCAAACTTTTTACTTTTTTTCCACGGATAAAATTACAGTTAGAAAAACTTCCCGTCGCGTCAGAACTTTGCAGTCTGAAATGTTTCGCAATTTTATTCGTTCTTTTATTTATTTATTTCTTTTTGGGAATTGCCGTATGACCCTGCCATGCTGCACTTCCACTCGGTATAAAAGTAGTCCTTTTCCTCTGTTTTTTTTTTTTTCATGTTTTTGTTTTGTCTGGTTCAGGGCTGCGGTGGCGTGTGTCGGTGCGTTTTACGAGAGAATGGGACGTATGCTGGGCAGCTCTTTCCCGGAAACCATCAACAACCTCCTGAAAGCCCTAAAGAACGCCGAGGTAACGTGAAATAACCACACGGCGCCACGACAAACCCCTCCAGAGTCAGAGATGCTTACTGGATTTCTCGCTACTGGATTTTTTTCGCAAACTGAAAAACGGAAAGCGAAGCTAATTTATGATCCGTAACGATGACGAAACTTTATGGTGATTTAAAAAAAAAAAAGTTCATCTTTTAAATGAATCTGAACCTAAACGAGTCTACAGTGTTGAAGGCAGATAAATGTTGTGCTATGTGTGTGTAGTTAGTGTGACTCGTGTGTGTGTGTGTGTGTGTGTGTGTGTGTGTTTGGCAGTCGCAGGGTCGAGGTGAGATCCTCCTGAGCCTGCAGAAGGTGCTGAGCGGTCTCGGAGCTGCAGCCGCATCCTGCCACAGAGACATCTATAAAAACGCCCGCTCTCTCCTCACAGACCGGTCCATGGCGGTGCGCTGCGCCGTGGCGAAGGTCGGGACTTGACTTCCACCTCTTTATCGTCTCTCTTTAACTTCCTCTCTTACTCGGCTCAAGTGTCTCTCCGTGAAGGAATAAATAAATAAACCGGATTTTACTTTGTTTAATCGTCTGAATTTGACTCCTACGCAATTTCGAAGCATTTCAGAAAGGTTTTAATAACTGAAGTAACTGATGTAGAGTAATTATATGATGGATAGATTGACAGATGGATGGATGGATGATGGATAGGTAGAGGGATGGATCAAAGGCAACACAATAGATATAACAATAGAGAGAAGGATGGATGAAGAGTAGGCCGATAGATGGATGGATAGATTAACACAATAGATTTCTCATATTGGTTTAGACAGTACTGGACATGAACTCCCTCTGTTTGTCTATCTCTCTCTGTTTCTCTCTCTCTCTCTTTCCCCTCCTCCCTCTCTCTATCTCTCTCTCTCTCTCTCTCTCTCTCCCTCCATCTTCCTCTCTCTATCTCTCTCTCTCTCTCTCTCTTTCCCTCCTCCCTCTCTCTATCTCTCTCTCTCTCTCCCCCATCTTCCTCTCTCTCCCCTCTCTCCCTCTCCCCCCTCTCTCCCCACCTCTCTCTCTATTTCTCTCTTGCTCTCTCTCTCCCCCCTTTTCTCCCTCACACACTCTCTCTCCCTTTCTCTCTCTTCCTCTCCCCTTCTCTCGCTCCCTCTCTCACTCCCTCTCTCTTCCCTTTTCTCTCTCTCTCTTTCTCTCTCTCTCTCTCTCTCTCTCTACCTTTCTCTCTCTCTCTCTCCACCCTCTCTCTCTGTAGTGTTTGTTGGAGCTACAGAACGAGGCTGTGTTCATGTGGACAGCGGAGTTGGAGAACGTGGCCACGCTGTGTTTTAAAGCTCTCGAGGGTTCCACGTACGGAGTACGCGTGGCCGTGTCCAAACTGCTGGGGACCGTCATGGCCACCGCGCTCATGGCCAAACAAGCTGCAGGTCATCATAATCACCATCGCCATCTTCATTTACAGCACCGCAGTGTCTTTTAGATTTCAGGTGGATGAAGAACGATCTGCTGCTATATTTGTTTATTTCTTCTCTTTATTCTCTTGTGTTAGTTATGAGACAGAACGTGAAGCGCGCTACACTCGACGAGGTCTTCGAGCTGATGGCCACGGGCTTCCTGCGCGGCGGATCCGGCTTCCTGAAGAGCGGCGGAGAGATGCTGAAGGGAGGTGCGTCTGTCAGCAGGGAGGTGCGCGTAGGAGTCACTGAGGTGAGCCAGCCGGAACGCAACTCGGGGATAAACGTCCACGCTCGCATGCGAAATCTGTGTCATTTCAGTCCGATCCGATACTGATACTGAAAAACCAGACGAGGTAGTGAGAGTAAATCTGCAGAAGTATTTTCTCTGAAGTAGTGCCGTGTGTGTTTGTGCGTCTCGGTCGGACCCGCAGGCGTACGTGGTGTTCGTGACGGTGCTGGGCGGTCAGTGGCTGGAGCGTAACTTCGCCACCTTCCTCAGCCACCTGCTGGAGCTGGTCGCTCACCCGCGTGCCACGCAGAGCCACGTGGAGGCGGTGTACTCGCGCCGCTGCGTCTCTTTCGCCCTGCGCGCCACACTCGGTGCCCTGCTGGGCGAGAAGGCTCAGATCGCCGCCGCCAAGGACATCTGCCAGGCCATCAGCAAGCAGATGAGGGCAGTGGGTAAGGAGCAAAATGGGGGGGAAATGTCCAGGTTCAGAGCACTGCAGAGTAAGTACTATAGGTTTGTTTTTCGTTCTTTGTGTGTCTCTCTCTTTTTGTTTATTAATCCTGATTGAGGTGGTTTGGATGATTATTTTTCCCCAAATTGAATTAGCTTTGCTCTTCCAATCTTTTATATATGGCTCATGTCATGCTGTCACTATTACAAACAAACACAAACAGTCGAAGTTATAGATCACCATCAAATAGGGACGACCTTAAATTTATGGAAAGGTGGAAAACCGGGCAAATTTTGTGAATTTGTAGTTTTTGGTGGTCAAATGAATAATTTCTTGCTGGCTGATGATCGTCGCTTAAAGCCTGCGATGCGCCGAGATGAAGATTCTTGTCTAAAACTGAAATTCGGGACACACCGGACCCGAAGAAGTACGACAGGAACGGAACCAAACAATCAGACCAAAAAACAGAACAAAATCTAATTCAAACATTTAAACAAAAATATAAGCAAAAAGAAAGAAAACTAAACCAATACAGGAAAAAAATAAACGATAAAACCTAAAACGAAAAAACGAAAAAAAATCTAAACAAAACCAAGTAAAATAAACAAAATCAAAATACATTAAAACACAACAAAAACAAAATGAAAATAACAAATAAAATAAAAACAGAAACAAAAGCAAAAATAACATAATAAAAACAATATAAAATGACAAAGAAAACAAAATCAATACAGAAAAAAAACCCCAAAATAAAAACAAAATCTAAATAATGGGAAAAAAATTACAAAATAAAAACAATTAAAAAAAAATTTTTTTAATACTTTTTTATTTTTATTTTTCACATGCTAAATTGACATCTTATGCATCTTAGTTATTTCATTAAAGCCTAATTGAATTAATAATCAAATGAATTATTCAAAATTCTACTAAATCTGACAATAAACAAAAAAATTATAACACCTAAAACTTTCTAAAAGCGAGATATGTTTATTAAACCCCGAGGTGTATAATAAAGCGTTTTTTAAGAATCCGCAGTAGAACAGAATACTCGGTTAAAAAAACTAGTTTTATTATGATTTATTTAATTTATTTATTAGTCATTTTACTGTCACTTTAAAATGTAGCGGATTTATCCACTGTTGTTACCGTGGTGATTAAGTCAGATTTGGTGAGAGAGTATTTAGTATCGTACTCCTAGCTGTAGACTAGAACCCAGATGGATGGACTGGGTTATAGTGAATAATACGTAGCGTGTGACAGCATTTCATCCAGTCAGATTTCACACTGAAACGAATCCCCGCCCACACGTGCACACATTTGTAGCTGCTCTTTGCTTTGATTTCTTTCTTTTTTTGTTTGTTTGAAGACATTTTGTGTGATTTTTCTGTTGAACTCTTACTCTGTGATTGCTTTGAGCTAAAAGATCAAACCTCGTGCTTTCATCTTCCATTATTCTACCCTTCACTGCCTATACAATAAATACCAAATATAGGGAGCATTTTCTTTGGCCATATGTACGTACATACGTAATGAACTATGAACATGTTCATAACATGTTATAATGCATGCAGGAAGCATTATACACACTGGGCCTAAACGGTGAACGGCAGAATAATCTAAACTGACTGGAGAGAAATGAAAACGATCTCTTGATTCATTGTAATACCTGATTATAGATTTGAATAGAGACTTGAATTCCAGACCTGCGATGTTGAATAGAGGAGACTCAAAACCTCCCGTTTTTGTTCTTCCCGTGCCGTGTGTTTGGGGTCACAGAGGCGGTGGTGAGCGACAGCAGCGGGGAGAGCAAGGGCACCGCGGCCGACGTCTCCGCCAGTCAGCACGTGATGGTGTGTGCCCTTAAAGAGCTGGGCAGCCTGGTGCAGAGTCTCAGTGCTACGGCGGCGCCCCTGATCCAGGAGCCTTCCATCGGTAAGAAAAACACGTTATTGTGTCTGAGCTGTGAGTCATCGTGAGCTCCGTAGCAGCGCCCAAGGCATCAGTTTATCCAGAAATGAAATAGAGCTCCAAAATCGGCTAAAACGCTCCGCCTTTCTCAGGTGCTGCAGATCGCAGTGGCATGGCGCTGGTGTCGTTATAACGTGCTCGTGTAACCATATTACACATACCGCGTGTCGGTTCTTGTGATCCGGGGCTAATGGGCACCAGTGCATGCTCGTTATATTTTAAGAGTGCGTTAGGTTAGTCTTAGATCTAGTAATATTAGTCACCTGATCCTCTTGGTGAAGCAGATCTTTGTAGTGATGTGCAGAACGTAGCTTTGGCGAGAGGAGACAGCGAAAGAGAAAATGACTGACCTCTGCTGGACAGTACAAATACTTACACCACTCCCATGTTAGCTGAGTGGATCAACATACAGCCATCACAGAGGCTTGTTTATCACACGGTTCTTGACTAAAAAGAAATTATGGACCTCTCCAGAGAGAGAAAGAAACGAGGCTGTTGGCTGTTGCGACGACAAACGGATAAAAAGTGCGCTCGTTCTTTAACGCAGGAAAAAGTGTAAAGCGTCATCGTGAGAGGCATCAGTACGAGAGGCATCCATCGCATCATGCCGTCGTTGATTATTTTCCTGTAACAGTGCGACGCTGTTTTAATTCTGTGTGTAAGTGTTAATACGTGAAACCCCGCATTGACGCCGCAGGTCTGTTGGAGACGGTGATGTCGGTGCTCCTTCATCCGAGCATGGCGGCTCGTCTAGCGGCAGCCTGGTGCCTGCGCTGCGTTGCCGTGGCGCTGCCCAATCAGCTGACTCCGTTGCTGGACCGCTGCGCCGAACGGATCAACGCCCTGAAGAGCTCGCCCGAAGCCGTGAGCGGTTACAGCTTCGCCATGGCCGCCCTGCTGGGCGCGGTGCACCAGTGTCCGCTGGGTATTCCTCACTCCAAGGGCAAGGTGTGTGTGTGTGTGTGTGTGTGTGTGTGTGTGAGAGTTTTTTCACTCGTGCATTTATTCATTTTAGTCCTGGTGTTGAGCTTGTGGCTGGTTGTGATGATTATTTTAGATGGTGGTGAGCATAGCGGAGGATCTTCTGCGCTCTGCGGCCCAGAACAGCCGTCTGTCTCTGCACCGTACGCAGGCCGGGTGGCTGCTCCTGGGAGCGCTTATGACTTTAGGTAAACCTCGCTGATCACCTGCTTCTCTTCAGGAATAAAATAAATAAATAAATAAACTGGACTGTACCCGTGAAGCAGTGCAGAGATGAGGTACTTCTATCACCGCTGCTGTTCTTCCAGAGCGTTTCCATGCGAATGAAGGACCTCTGAACATCTGGTGCTGTTGTAAGACAGTGTTTAGTTCCACAGCTCGACTCCCTGCATGCTGCCGTGCCATAAAAATATATCACCAGAGCTCAGTTCACTCCGTGTTTATATCCGGTTTAAAATCAATTAATAATGCAATTCAAACCATTTCTGGTTCTTTCTTTCATTTCCTTTCTTTCTTTTGATCTCTTTCTGTCTCTCTCTCATCTATCTTTTCATTTACTTTTTCTTTTGATCTCTTTCTGTCTCTCTCTCATCTATCTTTTCATTTACTTTCCTTTGATCTCTTTGTCTCTCTCATCTATCTTTTCATTTACTTTCCTTTGATCTCTTTGTCTCTCTCATCTATCCTTTTCATTTACTTTTCTTTGATCTCTTTCTGTCTCTCTCTCATCTATCTTTTCATTTACTTTCCTTTGATCTCTTTGTCTCTCTCATCCTTTCTTTTAATTTACTTTTCTGTCTCTCCCTCTCTTTTCATTCTTTCAATTCTTTCTCCTGTTGACTTTCTTTCTTTCTCTCATTTACTTTTCTTTCTTTCAAAGTTCCATTGTTCAACTTTAATGATTCAGTGCAGAATTTCAATGTCTGATCATCCGCTTCCAATCCGATGTGTTGTATCTGGTTCTGAGATACCGATCAGATTTAGGTAGGGAATGAGATTGTATGTTTTGATAATCGGACTGATGAATAGAACACCTCCACAGTCACAATTTTTTATTCCAGCGATATAAGCGCGGTATAATTAGGTTATAAATGGATAATGAATAGGATGTGCACTAGGTTTGGTTTCAGCTGTGAACCTGTAGTGACATTGTAGTTCAGAGTGTAACCGTGTGTTTGTTTCTAAACTAGCTGTGTGTGTGCTCAGGCTCCTCTCTGGTGCGCTACCACCTGCCTAAGATGCTACTTCTGTGGAGGAACGTGTTCCCTCGCTCTCAGAAGGAGCTGGAGGCGGAGAAGGCCAGAGGAGACTCCTTCACCTGGCAGGTGACGCTGGAGGGCCGAGCTGGAGCACTCTGTGGTAATCACACACGTTAATTAGCTTTGGCTACATGCTTATTAGGTCATGAAGGTAGTGGTGTTCTGGGTGAAGCTCCAGATGTCATTGCTCTGACGTTTTGTCGTAAATTATGAATCGTTGAATTCTGATTGGTCAGAAGATGTTCATTTACTTAATTAATGAGTTAATTAATAATCGGGGCATTAAGGGAAAGTGAAGTAATGACTATTTACAGTGGCTGAGTGTTTACGGTTGCTATAACATGAGTGATAACAGCGACCAACTTGCGCGTAACAACAAAGTATGGCATGGTTTCTTACCTTCTCTCGTCAGCCATGCGGAGTTTCGTGGCTCACTGTCCCGAGCTTCTCACCGAGGACGTGATCCGGCGGCTCATGACTCCTATTGAATGCGCCATGACCATGATGGCTCAGTGAGTGTTTTTACAAAAGCTAACATTGCTCTAATATTAACACCTCACCTGTGCACCTCACATACACCATTACAATTTTATATACCTCATTTTAGAAATAAAAATAAGAGTTTTATTTATTAGGTGGGTAGTTGTACTGATTATAGTTTGGGATCAGGGGGTAGTTGTACTGATTAAGGTTTGGGATCAGGGGTAGTTGTACTGATTATGGTTTGGGATCGGGGGTAGTTGTACTGATTATGGTTTGGGATCGGGGTAGTTGTACTGATTATGGTTTGGGATCAGGGGGTAGTTGTACTGATTATAGTTTGGGATCAGGGGGTAGTTGTACTGATTAAGGTTTGGGATCAGGGGGTAGTTGTACTGATTATAGTTTGGGATCAGGGGGTAGTTGTACTGATTATAGTTTGGGATCAGGGGGTAGTTGTACTGATTTATGGTTTGGGATCAGGGGGTAGTTGTACTGATTATAGTTTGGGATCAGGGGTAGTTGTACTGATTATGGTTTGGGTTCAGGGGGTAGTTGTACTGATTTATGGTTTGGGATCAGGGGGTAGTTGTACTGATTTATGGTTTGGGATCAGGGGGTAGTTGTACTGATTTATGGTTTGGGATCAGGGGGTAGTTGTACTGATTTATGGTTTGGGATCAGGGGTAGTTGTACTGATTATGGTTTGGGTTCAGGGGGTAGTTGTACTGATTTATGGTTTGGGATCAGGGGGTAGTTGTACTGATTTATGGTTTGGGATCAGGGGGTAGTTGTACTGATTTATGGTTTGGGATCAGGGGGTAGTTGTACTGATTTATGGTTTGGGATCAGGGGGTAGTTGTACTGATTTATGGTTTGGGATCAGGGGGTAGTTGGTACTGATGGGTCACTTTATTTGCAGCGTTCCTGCAGTTATAAAGGTTCATGGTGCTCACCTGAAGGCCAGTGCAGCGATGGTACGACTCCGACTCTACGACATCCTGGCCCTCCTTCCTCCCAAAACATACGAAGGCAAGTCCACCGTGCGAATTCTCACCTCGCTCCTGAAGTGCGTGTCTGTTTCCGATGTACACCACTACTACATTCGGTGTTGGCTGTATGGAACTTGGATCCACGAGTCGCCTGATCTGTTTCACGTCCACCTGCAGATTCATCAGATTCATAAACGTTGTTGTTGTTGTTGTTGATGATGACGAGCAGGTAGTTTCAGCGCTCTGCTGAGGGAGCTGGTAGCCGAGTTCACTCTGACGGACAATTCGTCCAACACGACCACGTCCCTGCTGCGTTCGCTCTGTCACTATGACGACAGCGTCCTCATGGGCTCGTGGCTGCAAGAGACGGATCACAAGTCCATCGAAGACCAGGTGAAACAGAAAATGTCTTTATTTGTTATGGAAATGTGTTTCTTGCTGTAAATTAAGGTCTAGTGTCTAATCGTATATAAATCCTGGTTTACGTGCTTCAGGCGTATTCTGAGCTGCGTTTTAAGGTGTTAAAATGCTCGCGTGTGTGTGTTTTTATCAGTTGCAGCCTAACAGTGCTTCAGGCAGCGGTGCCCTGGAGCACGACCCCTCCTCTATCTATCTGCGAGTTCCCGTAGGCGAGGCCGTCCCCGGGCCGCTGCCGCTCGGAGTGTCTGTCATCGACGCCTCAGTGGCTCTTTTCGGTGTCGTCTTCCCCCACGTCTCCTTCAAACACAGGTGAAACTGCAAAATCGCCCCCTAGTGGCACGTGATTGTACTGTCACAGTCGCAGTCCGAGCACCATCATGGATAAAAGTTATTAGTGTGTGTTCGTGTTAGTGAGGGTGTACACGGGTTTATTTTGAAATGTTTATTTTCGACACGTGTCATCCGTGTGTGAATAAGTTTACACGTACTGCTGTACCATCAGCTAGCTAGCTTAACAAATGCATTGAATTGTCTGATGTGTTCTTCAGGCTCCAGATGCTGGATCACTTTGCTGAGTGCATTAAACAGGCCAAAGGAGTGCGACAGCAGGCTGTGCAGCTCAACATCTTCACCGCCGTGCTCAGTGCCCTGAAGGTAAATCAAAACGAGCAGGGTTTGAGGAACACCACTCTTAGAGGATTAAGTTACAGAGTGAAGCTGGAGAGTCGAGTCGGAGGGTCGAGCCGAGTTAGCGCGTCATGTCAAGTGAGTTACAGAGTCGAGTCGGAGAGTCGAGCCGAGTGAGTTAGCGCATCATGTCAAATGACTTAGAGAGTCGAGTCGGAGAGTCGAGCCGAGTGAGTTAGCGCATCATGTCAAGTGAGTTAGAGAGTCGAGTCGGAGAGTCGAGCCGAGTGAGTTAGCGCATCATGTCAAATGAGTTAGAGAGTCGAGTCGGAGAGTCGAGCCGAGTGAGTTAGCGCATCATGTCAAGTGAGTTAGAGAGTCGAGTCGGAGAGTCGAGTCGAGTGAGTTAGCGCATCATGTCAAATGACTTAGAGAGTCGAGTCGGAGAGTCGGTGTGTGAGTTAGCGATCATGTCAAGTTGAGTTAGAGAGTCGAGAGTCGAGTAGTACCGAATTGAAGTAGTGTGTTGGATTAGTTAATTGGAACTAGAGATTGAGGTAGTATCGGTCAGTTAGAGGAGTTGGACTGTCGAGTTAGACTCGCATGTTGCCTGACTCGTGCCTCTTAACCAAAGATGTGAAATTTATGCCTTTTATTCTTGAGCCGACTTTTTTCCTTGCCCTGAAAGAAGCACGTTCCAGACTGCATTAATATTTATTAGCTAATTGTCTTGTTTTTCTATATTTCTGAGACTTTGGTGACATGCGTTTGCAGGGTCTGGCTGAGAATAAGAGCACTCTGGGCCCCGAGGAGGTGCGGAAGTCGGCCCTGGCCCTAGTGATGGGAGCTCTGGATAACCCGAACCCCATCCTGCGCTGTGCTGCGGGCGAAGCCTTGGGCCGCATGGCGCAGGTCGTCGGAGAGGCCACGTTTATCGCCAGCATGGCTCAGCACAGCTTCGACAAGTAAAAACTGCTCAGGCCATAGCTTACAGAGGAAACACCCTTGATTATGAATGAAACATGAGCCAGTGCAAAGAAACGTAAACATGTATCCCAACGTGATCTTACAATATTTCGATAATTGTGTTACAACACCCGATAATGTTATTAAAATTTCCTCTTTTACATGACTATACATAGTGATGGATGTGAGTCTGGACTTGACAGTACGAGTTCTGGTGATATTTAGGCATTTATGCAACGCGTTACTCTTATTCAGGTGGTAGTGGTGGTGGTGGTGGTGGTGGTTGGTGTTTGTGTGCATTTTAAAAGCAGAATACATTTTTTCCAACAGGCTAAAGTCCGCTCGAGACGTCGTCTCCAGAACCGTCACTCTCTGGCTCTGGGTTGCCTGCACCGCTACGTGGGTGGCATCGGTTCGGGTCAGCACCTCAAGACCAGCGTCAGCATCCTGCTCGCCCTGGCGCAGGACGCCACCTCTCATGAGGTCCAGGTGAGAGATCACAGGTCTGCAATAAAATCCTGAGATTGGATGAGCGGCTAAACTCGACAGCCGGGATCAGGGGGGTTGGGTTTACGTTAGTGTTCCAGACGGTTTCCACTTTAGGTTCTCCGTATAGAGCGGCCAGCTGCTAGCTTGGTAAATCGTGAGCTTCGGTTTTTCGCAAGAACAGATACGTTAAAGCCTTCAGTAGCAACATTATGCGAGGAATGATGGTTGGGGCCGTGTGTGTGTGTTGCAGACGTGGGCTCTGCATTCTCTGGCTCTGATCGTGGACTCAAGCGGCCCGATGTATCGGGGCTACGTGGAGCCGACTCTGTCTCTGGTGCTGACTCTGCTCCTCACCGTGCCCCCCTCACACACCGAGGTGCACCAGTGCCTGGGCCGCTGCCTCGGAGCCCTCATCACCACCGTCGGCCCTGAGCTCCAGGGTAAGCACCACGACGACCGGTCGGCGGAAAAGACTAAAATATCATGTACACTCTGGGTTTAAACGTTTCTCTTTTTTTTTACGGTTCTGAAATCCCGCCTCCTTTCGCTGTGTAGGCAACAGTGTGACGATCTCGACCATCCGCTCGTCGTGTCTGGTCGGCTGCGCCATCATGCAGGATCACTCCGACTCGCTGGTGCAGGCGGCCGCCATCTCGTGCCTCCAGCAGCTACACATGTTCGCACCGCGCCACGTCAACCTGTCCAGCCTGGTGCCCTGTCTCTGTGTAAGACTCGCTCATAGCTACTGTGTGTGTGTGTGTGTGTGTGTGTGTGTTTTGGCTAATCGTGTGTGTGCACGTGCATTAAGAAGGATGGATTGCATTTGTATTGTTGTTTGTGTGTAAATAGATATTGTAAGTGTAATGTAGAAGTGTGTGTGTGTGTGTGTGTGTGTGTGTGTGTGTGTGTAGGTTCACCTGTGCAGTTCTCACCTGCTTTTGCGGCGTGCGGCCGTGGCGTGTCTGAGGCAGCTGGTCCAGAGAGAGGCGGCAGAGGTGTGCGAGTACGCCATGAGCCTCGCCAAGAAGGCCGGAGACAACAAGGACAACGCCGCTATCAGTACGTCCCCACGCTGACTTCCTGTTTGAACAGGAAACACACATTCACGGACAGAACCGAATCAGGACGCTGTGTGCTGCAAAGATTTGCCGTTTTTTATTTTACAAACCAGTATTGACGTTTTATCTGACAGGTTAATGTCCTAAAACGTCTTGTTATAAAAATAAAAATGATCCATATAAAGTGGGGACGGGGTGTACAAACTTCTGAACCTTAGACGAACCCAGACTTTTCAACCAGCTAAAAATGTGTTTTGTTAATCGGTGATCAAATGCGTATTTGTGGAGTTTAAATATGAACAACCTCTTCACTGCTCTAGATCTGAACATCGGCGAGACGGGTCTGGAGGGCGTCCTGTTCGGAATGCTGGACCGCGAGACGGACAGGAAGTTGTGCTCGGACATCCACGACACGCTGGGACACATGCTGTCTTCTCTGGCCGTGGGCAAACTCTCACACTGGCTCAAACTGTGCAAGGACGTCCTCGCTGCCAGCACAGGTACACGTTTATCTCTGGTCACCTAGCAACGGTGTCAAACATCATTTAACGTCTGTTTACTTTCAATCAAACGTTCAGTTTAAATCATTTTAATGCCGTTAAAATTCTTTCATAACCTGATGTGTGCGCATCTCTCTCTCTCTCTCCCTCTCAGAGGTCGGAGGAGGCGCCGTGGCATTCGAGGTGGAGAAAGAGGAGGAAGACTCTGAGAAGAAGGACGAGATGGACGATGACATCATGTTCAGAGGGCTGGGCGAGGACGACAAGTCGAAGCCGTCCGTCGCCCCGCGCTGGGTGACTCGCGTGTTCGCCGCCGACTGCCTCTGCCGTATCATCCACCTGTGCGAAAACGCAGACAAAACGCACTTCGACCTGGCTGCAGCTCGGACCGCCAAAGCCAAGAATCCTAAAGGTGAGGACGTAGCGATGCTCGAACGCTACAACACGCAGGCTCCTCTGTAGACGGATTTTTCTAACCGCCTCCATCGTTTTCCTTCAAGGCGATCTGCTGGTGTTGCATCTGTCCGATCTCATCCGGATGGCCTTCATGGCCGCCACGGATCACAGTCACCAGCTGCGCATGGCCGGCCTGCAGGCTCTCGAGGACATCATTAAGAAATTTGCCTCGGTGCCCGAGCCGGAGTTTCCTGGTCATGTGATCTTAGAGCAGTACCAGGCCAACGTGAGTCCGACGTCATCGTCACGATTACGGAAGTTTCTAGATCGTAATCCGGTTTAAACGATCCAGCGCAAGTCCCTGTGAATGAGCCGTTACTATAGAAACGATAACGTATTAGAACAAGTGCATTAATAGAAACCTTTTAATGTTTGGGGGGGGGGGTTTTCGCCTTCAGGTTGGTGCAGCTCTACGTCCCGCCTTCTCCCCCGACACGCCCTCTGACATCACGGCCAAAGCCTGCCAGGTAAAGCGAGAGAGAGAGAGAGAGCGTCACACCTCACTCCTTTAAAGCTTGAGATTAATATAAACAATCCCATCTCCGTCCTGTGTCTCAGGTGTGCAGTGCCTGGATCGGCAGCGGCGTAGTGAGCGACCTGAACGACCTGCGCCGCGTCCACAACCTGCTGGTGTCTTCTCTGGACAAAGTGCAGGCGGGTAAAGGCTCGTCCAGCCAGCTGTACAGCGAGAGCGCCACCACCATGGAGAAACTGGCTGTGCTGAAGGCCTGGGCCGAGGTGACGACCGCACGACTACGCCCCGCACGCGTTCATCAGCAAATAAAATCATACGCTAAATGGTGGCTTTCATTTATTTAACATCTCCAGGAGATACAGTTACATTCCTCACGCTCAAACTCCTCACCTTCACTACTCCGTTCTCTGAACTGAATAAAACTGAGGAGAATTCTCCATTATTATCACTGTCACTTGGTCATGACTTCCTCTGGCTCCGTCAGGTCTACGTGGTGGCTATGAAGCTGAAGAAGGAGGCGGAGTCGAGGCCAGCGCGCCCCGCACGCAGTAGTGAGGACGACGACGACGAAGAGGACACGGGCGATGAGGGCGACGTGCTTCCTGCAGACAGTCTGATCACGCTGGTGCAGCCCGAGCTGCCGTGTCTGAGCCGCCTGTGGCTCGCCGCTCTGAGAGACTACGCTCTGCTCACGCTGCCAGCCGAGTTCGCCAGCCAGCTGCCTCCTGAAGGTAGAGCTCACCTCACATCCACACTCTCAGTGCTGGCGTCTCTCATAGATTCTCTCCTGACCCGAACCGCTTAGAGAATCTACGAGAGTCGCCGGACCCGACAATACAGACGAGCCGAAGGCCGCTATCAAAGCGACCTGGGCTTCCAGAACACCTCAGCAGTGCGACATTTCTGTATTATAAATTCTTTATTCTAATATTTGGACGTACAGGGTTGTCGCTTTCCGTGAGCTGTAATTCGTAATCATCAAGATTAAATCAATCAAAAAAAAGCCTTGAACACGTATATATTTTATTTTATTTTGTACACTGAACTACATACATTCCTGAAGCTAGAATGTAGCCCCGTTTTCTAAATAAATCCGAATATGAACTCGTTCCTCAGCCGCGTTTTGTTTAAACGCTGTGTGCAGGCGGAGCCTTTTACACTCCCGAGACCATCGACACGGCACGTCTGCACTACCGCAGCTCGTGGGCTCCCATCCTGCACGCCGTCGCTCTCTGGCTCAGCACGACTGAGTTTGGAGCCCACGAGTGTCCCGAGGAGCCCCAGAGCGCCACCAGCACCGGGCCTGCCGGGTTTCCTCAGGGTCCTCCTGCCCCCAGCAAGAGCCACGACGAGCTGGTCAAAGACAGAATGCATCTGCTTTTGGGTACTGAACACGCTAGATCAAATAAAGCGAATAAATAAACCAATAAGAAAACACGTGAGATTAAATATAACGTAACGTCCTGTTCACTGGTTAAAAGGTCACTCTAGGTCGTTCTCTTCCAGAAGTAGCGTGTAATAGAAGCTTGTTCTCTCTTGTCGTGGCGCTCAGGCATCAGTATCGAGTTCCTGTGCTTCCCGAGGCCCGAGGAACCCATCGAGCGGGTGATGTCGTGTCTGCAGGCCCTGTTTTTTTTTTTTTTTTTTTTTTTTTTTGGGGTTGTGGTTTTTTTTTTGTGGAACGTCTCTGCACAGGTTGTTGTTAACACGTGACCCTCCCAGCGTGCAGCTGCAGGTGATGGCCGTGGTGCAGGAGACCATCCGCTCGGCTCACGAACATCTGGAGCGGCTCAGGAGCTCAGGGAGTGAGTTTACACTGCGTGTGTTCAAGACGTCACGTCGTGCGGCGTCACGTCTGTCGCGCGGCGTCACGTCTCGTCGCCGCGGCGTCACGTCCGTCGCGGCGTCACGTCTCGTCGCGCGCCGCGTCACGTCCGTCGCGCGCTCACGCTCTCGTCGCGCGCCGTCACGTCTCGTCGCGCGGCGTCCGTCTCGTCGCGCCCGCTCACGTCTCGTCGCGCGCCGTCACGTCGTCCGCGCGCCGTCACGTCGTCGCCCCGCCGTCCCGTCTTATCCGGCGGCACAATATCCAGTATCACCCGGTTCACATGATATGACATCACATCACATGTGACCCTGTTGAGATGTCACAAGGTCTCCTGTCTCCGTCTCACAGGTGCTGAGGAAGGTGGGGAGAAAGAATGGCCCCGCCTCCTGGGAGAGGGCGGAGACTCGGGGGAGCTCCAGCCGGGGAAGTCTCTGGTTTTTGCCGCCATGGAGCTGCTGGTGTTCCTCCTGGTGCGTCACCTTCCTCAGATCAACGCCAAAGCGACTGACTCGCCGAGCCACGTTCCCACCAAACCCCAGCAACTCTCAGAGCACAGCACCCGCCTGCTCGCTGTCACTGTGGGCATCCTGGCAGAACTGCCCTCTCTGTGTTCTCCTGCAGGTACACACACACACACACACACACACACACACACACACTGCTCTAACACGACCCACTCTGTAGTGAGACAGTGTTAATAACACTCTGCTCTACACACAGGGAGCATGACCATCCTGCCCACGGTGCTGTTCCTGATCTGTGGGGTTCTGAGGGAGACGGCGGTGAAGACGGCAGTGAAGACAGCAGACAGCACCGTGTCTCCGCCCGTCTCCGCCTCCCTGCAGGCCATCAAGACCATCATCACCTCTCCTCTCAGCCGTGTGGAGCACATCCAGCAGCAGTGGAGCAGCCTGGTGAGGAGCAGCCTGGCGTCGGTGCTGGAGTACTCCCAGCCTGGTGAGATCATCTCTCTCTCTCACACACACACACACACACACACACGCACATACACACTCTCTCTCTCACACACGCACATACACACTCTCTCTCACACACACACACATACTCACTCTCTCACACACACCCACACAGTCTGTGCTCACGCACATACAGTCTGGTGAGAGGATTTATACGATACAAAGAGAGAGAGCGAGAGAGAGACAGATACACACACTCTAACAGAGCAAGAGAGAGAGACAGACAGGCAGAGAAACAGAAAGACAGATCGAGAGACAGACACACACAAAAAGACAGAGACTGACGGAGACACACGCACGTAAAAGCAGACCGAGAGAGACACGCAGACAGAGAGACACACACACACACACACACACACACACCCTGTCCTTTAACATAGTCATTTATATCTTTTTAATGTCCCCCAGATGAGTCCAGGCCCGGTGTGGATGAGGTCAGCATGCTGACGGCCGTCACCCTCTTCCTGGTGTCCTCCGGCTCTGAGCTGCTCGGGGTCACCAGCTTACAGAGGGGCTGCATGGAACGCTTCCGAAACGCCCTCAACTCCACCGACCCTCTGGTACGTCACACACACACACACACAACCCATTAGGGTCACAAGCCACTCATGACCTTCTGGGTGTGAATTCAAGACTGGTTTCCATGGTAACCAGTTTCAACATAGATTTTTTGTTTTTTGGAGGCAGCTGATGATTCATATATATTCAGACACTCTGCTATTTTTATTTTTTATAATGCTGTGTATATGATGTGTGTGTGTGTGTGTTTGTGTGTGTGTATATATATATATATATATATATATGTATGTGGATGTGTGTGTAGGTGCAGGCACGGTGTTACCAGCTGCTGCTGTCCGTGTTCCAGCACTCCGTGCGCGCTCTCTCCACCCCCTACATCCACGCTCTGGCTCCTGCGCTGGTGGAGAAGCTGAAGGCGGCGGAGCGGTCGCGGCCCTCCACCCCGGCCGAGCTGCACGCCCTGCAGGAGGGGGTCCGAGTGCTCGAGGGCCTGGTGGGGCTTGGCGAGGAGCAGAACCGTGAGTCGCACCCTGCTCCGATCCACTCTGACATGCACGTGTAGAGTCGAGTGCAAAAGTTTGTGCACCCCTTTGTATTACAGCTGTGCACCCGCAAAATTAGAATCCTGCCTCAAAATCGATGAGGTTTTACACATTCGGAATTTTATCTCTATATATTAACCAGCTTGAAAGTCCCCCTACTTAATTTCATTAACTCATTAAACACAACGCAGGTTTACATCGTTAACCTGTACATACGTGAATCGAAGAAGGCTTCGGCTGAACGCGCGTCGTGACGACGTCACGTGACGCGTCTCAGCCCGCGTCCGCGGGAATTTAGAAAATTTACAAGCTCCTCCAAATATCGCGGAGTTTCTTCGATATTGCATTCATTTCCACGATCGCAAAAATCACCAAAAAAAGAGAGTTCTTTGGGACAATAAGAAATTTGTCAGAATGAGAAAATAGAATGAAAGAAAAGGAAGAGGAAAAAAAACTGAAGGGAATTTTAAATTAATAATAAAAACAATTAGTAGAGAAACAAGAGGAAAATGTATGATCAAACACTGTTCTGATTATTGGGTTTGTTTTTAAAGAGAAAGTGAATAAATAAAAATAATAATATAAACAATTCATTGAATGTTTTATTATTTTTGTTAACGCAGGTGTTCAGCTGCTGGCTCTGCTCGTCCCCACGCTCATCTCCTACCTGCTGGACGAGAACACCTTCTCCTCGGCTCCGCCCACTTCCAAGGCTCTTCACGAGTTTGCCCTGCAGAACCTGATGCGCATCGGTCCGCTCTACCCCGCCGCCTTCAAGACCGTCATGGGGGCGGCGCCTGAGCTCAAGCCCCGCCTCGAGGCGGCCATCAGAGCTGATCAGGCCAGCAACAGAGCCAAGGCCATGGCCAGACAGGCCCAGCCCACCGTACAGGCCACGCCCACTATCAAACTCAAGACCAGCTTCTTCTAGGAGATTATTCATCAATGTTTTAAGACCAAACTGCTATAAGATGGGGTTTAAATGTAAAAATCTGAAGTCGTGTATGTTTGTAAATGTCCTCGTAGCCGTCGTAACGAACAAGCCGAGTGTCGCAGATTTCACCTGCACCTTAATCACAAAAGATCGTCATAGAAGCACTTTTTCATGAAATCAGAAAGCGTACACATTCATTCCAGCCGCTTTTTCTTTCTTATTGTGCGACTCTGATTAAACTTTGGGTCTCTCCATAGCTGTTTTTTGTTGTTGTTGATTGTTGTTGTTGTTTATTAAGGCATTATTGCTGATTGTGAAACACAGCACAGAGATGTGTCCGACCGCTGCTTCGTTCAGACTCGTATGTAAACGTTACTGTAAATATCAGCGGGTGTTCGTCTCCTGTCTATTATTTATTCCGGCATTAATGAGTTACAGCGACGCTGTACAGATGTTACAGTTTATTGTTTTAATATTCGATGGTTTTTAGCGTCAGTGTGATGAATTAACGCGACGCGTCGCTCGAGTCATCCTCAGACCCGAGCGGATCAGTAAAAACCCTGCTGTTAAATCCAACATCACAATAAAGAAAATATTACACATCCTGCATTAGTGTTCTCTCTCTCTGTGTGTGTGTGTGTGTGTGTGTGTGTGAGATTCACTGAGGCATCTGATGGCAGCTCGGCGAGCCTCGACCCATCCTTCCTTGCTCTTGAAGAATTAGGCCTTTTGTGGAGACTCCTTATATAGTATGATTAGACTGTTGTCCCACCTGTTTCACATCACCTTCTTATTTCAACTTCTCGCATCGTTGTTAGTCTTAAATTGCCTCTGTCCCAACTTTTTTGGACCATGCTGCATGTGTGAATTTCAAAATAAAAGTTTACCTTCAAAATAAACTGCAGTCGATTAGATAAAACATCAAATACCTCTTCTTTATACGTTTTTTTGTTTTGTTTGTTTAAATACAAGTCAGAGTACGTTTACACATCTCTCCTCTTTGTTTTTATTCGCGTTTTCCACGCGGTCAGAATTGAGTTTGTAATTAAATTAGTTATTACATCACATTATTCAGCTTCTATTGTGTTATTGTATTGTTGGAATGTAGATATTTTTCTAAAAACCTTCGTTTTAAAATCTCAAAACACCAAAAAAAAAAAATTTAAATACACATTTACATTTGAATGAGGTCAATTGAAATGTAAAATAATGTCAAATAAATCTATACAGATGCTGTGGTTTTCCGCGTGAGGTATTTCGATAATAAAATTTCAACTGCTTTTAAGAATTATGCTTCCGTGCATAATTTATTAATTTATTTATTATAATCTATGTTCTTTTATATTTTCATTTTATATATTTATATATATATTTAAAACTGCATGATTGATGAATTATAACGACTACATTCTGTCTAAATATGACCTGTTTAAAAAGGAAAAGTTTATGTTCTACACGTTTGTGCTGAACCTAAAACATTTATTTAAAAAAAAAAAGAGCCTTAAACTGTCTGGGAACTAAAGCATGAAAGGGTTCAGTTAGAAACTGTACACACGCGCGCGCGCACACAAAATAAATAGAAATGTTTGTTTTTTGTAGGCTAATAATAAGGTTTAAGCAGAACTACAAATCCCACGATGAGTGAACGTGCACTTCCGGTGTGTGGTTTTATGGGCGTGGCTTGCCGTGGCTTTAGCGTCACTGAGTGACAGCTGGCTGTCAGAGAGACATGAGTCGGCTGGAGAGGAGCTGAGACAAAAGCGGAACCGCTGAAAAACACGCCGTTTTAACCGGAGAGAGAGAGAGAGAGAAGGAGGGAGAGAGAAGGGGGGAGAGAGAGAGAGAGACTGAGAGAGAGAGGGAGAGGGGTTCGTGTTGTTGGGAGGGAATTTTTTTGGTCGAAGAGACCCGCGGCCACGCAATGGACGAGCATGCAGGGCCCGGTGTGTTCTTCAACAACAACAATAACTCGGTGCTGCAGAGCGGCGGAGCAGCGAAGAGTGCTGGGGCCGATGGGAGCGGCGCGGAGGCGGGCAGGGCGCAGTACAGCATCCCGGGCATCCTGCACTTCCTCCAGCACGAGTGGGCCCGCTTCGAGCTGGAGAGAGCACAGTGGGACCTGGAGAGAGCCGAGCTGCAGGTCTGAGACTGAGATACTCTCTCTCTCTCTCTCACACACACACACACACTCTCTCTCTCTCTCTCTCTCTCTCTCTCTCTCTCTCTGTTTAGAAACAGAACATTAAGTGCATTAAGTGCATCTACAGATTCCTGTATTTATTCAGAGTTCAGTTCACCACAGCAGGCTGGTCTCAATCTGACCTTTTTAAAGAATTAATCAGTAAATAACCTCTTCTTCTTTTCCCCCTAAACGATTAAACAGCAGTGTGGGGTTTTATCCTGGATTTTTTATTTTTATTTTTAATACATTTATTCGACCTAGGTTTATTCTTTAAACCTTAAACAGCTCGTGCTTTATGTATTATTATTATTATTATTATTATTATTATTATTATTTGCACGACACATTTATAAATCATTTTTATATTAATTCCATTCGTTTACTCAAGAACCTTAAAGCTCGTGCTTGAAGTATTTTTATTATTTATTTATTTATTTTAAAAATTTGCACAATATTTAATTATTTTTATAGTTGGTTTAAATGCTTGATCTGTTTGCTCCACTTATTTATTTTTATTATTTATTATTATTATTGTTATTATTATTTGAATATTTGTATTTATTACATCGTGCATTCGGTCTGAATTGTTTTTGTAATATTGATATGTATGTGTGTATGTATGTGTTTTTGTTTTTTATATATATATATATATATATATATATATATATATATATATATATATATATATATATATAGAAATGAATACATGATTTCGATGTAAATGGTGAATGAGAGGTTAGCACGCTAGCATGTGTGTTAGCTTTGGATGGTTTAGGCGGAAAAAAAATAAGGATAGCAATGCTAAAAATGTTGTTGTTGTTGTTATTATTATTAAGTAGCATCAGTATTAGTTCTATTTGTTACATTAGCCTGAGATTAGTAAAATTATTCGCTACATTTCGCTTCCTGTTGACATTCCTGCGGCTATGCTAACCAGGTACTGAGCAACCTGTTGCCAGGTTGAGTGGAATCCCTGACTGTGATAGTTTTTTGTTTGTTTGTTTTGAAGAATGATAATGTACAAATATCCTAGGATACAAGAAGTACATTTGTGTTTGTTTAATGTTTGAGTATTTGAGTATTTATAGATTGTCTAATGTGAGATTTGTTTTACTTTTAATCTAATAGTCGGTGGAGGGTGTGTAGTAATTCAGTCTGGCAACCCTGAGAAAAGCTGGTCGAGCTAGTATACTGCTCTAACGCTAGCATGACATAGCTAACATAGCTAGCCACCGCTACACGAATGTCCAGAAAACGAAATAAAATAATGAACCATTTTCTGTACACTCCATGTCCCTCCGTGTTGCACATTGTTGGGGTGTTCTAATATCATTAAAATGAACAGAAGTGGTCAGAAAAGACGAGTGACGGAGCAGGGCTAATCACGCCTAGTTTCCCTCGGCTTCAATGAGCTCATGAACTTCTCACGCGTTCAAATACAACAGTGTTTATAGTAACGTCCGATAACGTCTTTATTCAAGAAATGACTCTTCAGATATTATGTTTATTGTTTAAAAACATCATCATAAATTCGCTCGAGAGAGAGAGAGTCAGACAGAGACAGACAGAGAGAGAGAGAGACAGAGAGAGAGTCAGACAGACAGACGGAGAGAGAGACTCAGCCAGAGAGAGAGTCAGACAGACAGACGGAGAGAGAGACCGGGAGAGAGAGAGGGAGAGACAGTCAGACAGACAGACAGACGGGGAGAGAGAGAGAGGGAGAGACCGAGTCAGACGGAGAGAGAGACAGACTGAGAGAGAGAGGGAGAGACCGAGTCAGACGGAGAGAGAGACAGACGGAGAGAGAGAGGGAGAGACAGACAGACGGGGAGAGAGAGAGAGAGACAGACGGGGAGAGAGAGAGGGAGAGACCGAGTCAGACAGAGAGAGAGACAGACGGAGAGAGAGGGAGAGACAGAGACAGACAGACGGGGAGAGAGAGAGAGAGACAGACGGGGAGAGAGAGACAGACAGAGAGAGAGCTGTTCACTTGCTTTATGTTCATTATTCTGAGAGATTTATTCACATGAAGTTATTCACATCTGATTATCAGATCAGATCAGGATCAGATCAGGACCGCTGTGTTCACGTCGGTAATGCTGAAAGGTTTCATTTGCTGGTTCGTGGACTGAATGACTGGAGATTAGTTTATTTGCTTCGTTAGTAATCGATGTTCTGTCATGACATTTAGTTTGACTTTTATCACGCTTCACGGTCTTACCGTGGTGTTTCATTTAAAAACGGAAACGAGGACCTTACACTTGGCGGTAGGAGAGACTTGGAACTATAAACCTGAGGCGTGTCTGACAGTAGTGCGGCTGAAGTTTACATCACTGTGTTCGCTCTGATCGGTTATCGGCTCGTTCACTGGCGTTTGAACACTTATTTAACATTTTCTGGAAGGAGTCTCCAATACCAGGCGGAGGTAAAGCAGCTGTAACTGTGTGTTTTCTGAGCTGGCGCTTTGTTGTTTCTCGGTAACAGGACAAGCTGCGACTCCGGCGGAGGAATGGATGTTTATAGCTGCTTTAATGCAGGTTTTTGTAGTTGTTCCCACAACGTTAGACGTAGAGTGGGAGGTGTAGGTGGGAAAAATAAGATTGCAAGAGGTTGTTGTGCGGCTGTTATGGTTGGAAGAAGACCAGCAAACGCTTGATGTTGACGAGCATCATGGTGCTTTCTGTGAGAATAACACTCAAATTATTGATGGATCTCAGTATTTCCCAGATGCATCGGTGGATAGATGTATGGATAGGTGGCTAGGTGGATGGATTGGTGGCTGTATGGATGGATGGATAGATGTATTGATTGGTGGCTAGATGGCTGTATGGATAGATGGAAAGGTGAATGTGTGGACAGATGGATAGGTGGCAAGGTGGGTGGATGGATTGGTGGCTAGATGGATGTATGGATAGATGGCTAGATGGATGGATGGATGGATGGATGGATGGATGGATAGATGAATAGATGTATGGATAGGTGTCTAGGTAGGTGGATGGATGGATAGATGGATTGGTGGCTAGGTGGATGGATGGATTGGTGTCTAGGTAGGTGGATGGATGGATAGATGGATTGGTGGCTAGGTGGATGGATGGATTGGTGTCTAGGTAGGTGGATGGATGGATAAATGGATTAGTGACTAGGTGGATGGATGGATGGATAGATGAATAGATGTATGGATAGGTGTCTAGATGGATGTATGGATAGATGGCTAGATGGATGGATTGATAGATGAATAGATGTATGGATAGGTGTCTAGGTAGGTGGATGGATGGATAGATGGATTGGTGGCTAGGTGGATGGATGGATTGGTGTCTAGGTAGGTGGATGGATGGATAAATGGATTAGTGACTAGGTGGATGGATGGATAGATGAATAGATGTATGGATAGGTGTCTAGGTAGGTGGATGGATGGATAGATGGATTGGTGGCTAGGTGGATGGATGGATTGGTGTCTAGGTAGGTGGATTGATGGATAGATGGATTGGTGGCTAGGTGGATGGATGGATAGATGGATGAATGTATAGGTGGATAGACAGATGAATAGATGGATGGATAGGTGGCTAGGTAGGTAGATGGATGGATGGATGGATACAACAGGTACTCGTCAATGAAATGCAGTTTAGCATCTACCAGAAGTCCATATAGTAGCTGTTCCTGGAACGGGGTTGAAGAGTCTGTGATGGGGATTGGAGGAGTCCCTGATGATGTTGCATGTTCTACGCAGACATCTCCTGTGGTGAAGGTTCTCAGTGGATGGGAGTTGGGCACCAGTGACGTGTTGGGTGGGTTTTAACCACCCTTTGCTGGGTTTATCTTTCAGACATCATGGAACTGCCGTACTACTCTGCGACTGAGACAGTCAGGATGCGCTCTGTGGTGCAGCAGTAGAAACTTGTTCTTGGGAGACAGATGAACTTTCTTCAGTCTCCTCAGGAAGTAAAAACACTGTTGTGGCTTCTTAACCAGAATTGAAGTGTTGTGGTGCCAGGATAGATCCTTGGAGATGTGGACATCCAGAAACTGGAAGCTGGAGACACGCTCTTCTTCAGTCCCGTCGATGTAGATTGTAGTGTGTCTTCTGCTTTTAGAGATCTTTGAGATCTTTGGTGGTCTTGGCGTCGTTTGTGGCTTTGGTAGGCTTTGGAAGAAGAAGCCCTCAGGAGACTCCACGCCGTGAGGGATTATCACCGGGATCTCAGCTGGCGAGATACTCAGCTTAGAGTAGAATTCTGGTGGACGCCGTTTCAGCTCTACACTTCTTTATTTCACCAGGATTCATTTTGTTTAGGAAATTATGACCAATACTTTCGAAGTTTGCAGCACGCACTTTTTCACACTGTGAATTTAGCAGTGGTTCCCACATGTACAGTTCAGCATTCGCGTTTTCAGTCTTTCTGCCTCCCAGTTCCCATGCCCTCGCTAGCTACCAGCCGGGATTCCTTTCAGACATGCGTCTTTTCAGTCTGAAGCTCTGACTCTGAGTGGTGACCCCTGACGTACTGGAGTGGTTGGTGTGAGCGGTCAGCTTTACCTCAGGCACAGCGAGGACCGGTGTTGAGTGCACAAGCAGCTAAAATGTTCCAGCGAATCTTTGTTGTGTCACGTCGTTGCACCACTTCTCGGAAGTTTTGTTTTGTGTGTGTGTGTGTGTGTGTGTGTGTTTTTTTTTTTTTTTTTTTTTTATTTTTTTTTTATTTTTTTTTTTTATACCAGGGAGGGGGGGAAAGAAGGGGTGTTTTTTTTTTTTTTTTTTTTTGTGTCTTTTTTATGGGGGGGGGTATGCATGGTGCATCTCTGCTTGCTGAGCAAAACCGGAAATGCAGAATGCAGCTGAAAGATCGCTGCTGATTAGCCGATACCATCGTGGCGCCAAAAGTGAGCGGCAGTCAACGTTTGAACATTTCCTCCAACCCTCTTCCTCTCATCGAAAACCACAAGAAGCACTCCAGTTTCTGAAATGTGCGCTCTCTTTCTCTCTTTCTGTGTGTGGGCGGGCGGACGGACGGGCGGGCATCCACTTCGTATTGTTTAGCTGTAAAGTCGGCGGAGCTAACTGAAAAAGGCGGTGGTTTTGTATTTTCAAAATTAAACCCCTACATTCATTAGAAAATACTGTGGGCAGGTACAACCAAAAAAGAACTGCTGGTACAGGTGGGATTAGTCAGAATGTCTTCAAGAGTGTGTGGGATTATTCAGAGCTTCTATACGAGTGTGTGGGATTATTCAGAGCTTCTATACGATTATGTGGGATTATTCAGAGCTTCTATACGAGCGAGTGGGATTATTCAGGGCTTCTATACGAGCGAGTGGGATTAGTCAGAGCTTCTATACGAGCGTGTGGGATTATTCAGGGCTTCTATACGAGCGAGTGGGATTAGTCCGAGCTTCTATACGAGTGTGTGGGATTATTCAGAGCTTCTATACGAGTGTGGGATTATTCAGAGCTTCTATACGATTATGTGGGATTATTCAGAGCTTCTATACGATTATGTGGGATTATTCAGAGCTTCTATACGATTATGTGGGATTATTCAGAGCTTCTATACGATTATGTGGGATTATTCAGAGCTTCTATACGATTATGTGGGATTATTCAGAGCTTCTATACGAGCGAGTGGGATTATTCAGAGCTTCTATAACGAATGTGTGATTATCCAGTCTCCACATTGGAGTGGATTATTCAGGCTCTATTACGAGCGAGTGGGATTATCAGAGCTTCTATAACGAGTGTGTGGGATTATTCAGACTTCTATACGAGCGAGTGGATTATTCAGCTTCTAACGAGTGGGATATTAGTTGTGGCTTCTATACGGAGTGGGATTATTCAGTTCTACATGTGTGGATTATTCAGAGCTTCTATAAGCGAGTGGGATTATTCAGAGCTTCTATACGGTGTGAGTGATTAGTAGAGTTATACGGGTATCAGTGGGATTATTCAGACTATAACGAGTGTGTGGATTATTCAGAGCTTCTATACGAGCGAGTGGGATTATTCAGAGCTTCTATACGAGCGAGTGGGATTATTCAGAGCTTCTATACGAGCGAGTGGGATTAGTCAGGGCTTCTATACGAGCGAGTGGGATTATTCAGAGCTTCTATACGAGCGAGTGGGATTATTCAGAGCTTCTATACGAGCGAGTGGGATTATTCAGAGCTTCTATACGAGTGTGTGGGATTATTCAGAGCTTCTATACGAGCGAGTATGCCTGGGAAATCTGTTAAATGAACCAAGTGACCGGCGTCGAAAAAAGGCGTGAAAGTGACGGAGAGACGTCTGTTACACGGTTTCTTTATTTAGCGCGTTCGAGTTTTCCCTCGGAGGCTCTTCCACGACTGCAAACAAGAACGCAAACCTCGAGTCGAAATCTCTTCCACCGGCTTTAGGCAAAATGTTTTTACTCCTGCGTTACTACAGGCGCATCTCAAAAAATTGGAATATCGCGGAAAAGTCCGTCCCCCGCAATTGAATTAAAAAAGTGCTTTCAGAGAGAGTTTTCAGATTCATTACACACACGGTGAAATATTCCATGCCGGTTTTTTTTGTTTGTTTGTTTGTTTGTTTTGTTTTAATACATCTATCCATATCCATCTATCCATGAACGTTGCAGATTGCGGCAGTGAAAACTCACTGGATACACGCGTGCTAGTGATCTAATGATTCAGCTACTTGTTACCATGGAAACAATTTGGCGAAGTCGATGATTCCAACACGTCCTTCAGATTCACACGGGGCTTGTTCGAATTACTTTCTTTAAAAAAAAAAAAAGAATTGAATGAGAAACAGATGCATTACTTCTAGCCTTGTGCTTCAGCCATAATGTGTCTGAGTGACTAATGGACGATCCATGTGTGTGTGTGTGTGTGTGTGTGTGTGTGATCGTGTTTATACGTCCACTCCACACTCCGCGTTGCACGCTTTCGAATCGTGAGACGTTTTATTTAATGTGCACATTCAGGGGAAATCGTACTCGGCTACTTTCTGGTTTCCTCCGGTCCTGTCCGGCTCGCACTCTTTTCAGTGCCATACTTCCTGTTTCCTGCTGCTCTGCCTTTCCTGGAGTCCACACACACACACACACACACACACACACACATGCGTGCGCACGCACACGTGTACGTTGTACAGCATTGGTGATGTCAGACGGGACGATGATGGACATCCTGCTCGGCTTTTTGCTGTCTGGAATTTCCTGAACGCTCCTCTGATACATGAAGAAGCACATCCCATAATTCCGGTGCTGCTGTTTTTTTTGTTGTTGTTGTGTTTTTTTTTTAAACACTAAGCACTTAAGCTAACAGAGTTCGAAGTACACCACATTAGAAGCGCATTAGTTTTGTCCTGATGGTCTTTCAACGCATCGATAAAGCTAACTCGAGGTCGTTTTCCGCTGTGTTCCTCATCTTTCCGTAGCTGCTCCGATGCACGTAGAACCCGGTTCCGACCGAGTAATCAAGGTTTTTTGGGGAGTTTTTTTGCGTCTGGTGAATGTGAAGAATGTCGTTATCAGTGTGCGCTCGTGTCGGCTTCGCTGTTGTCCTATAAACATCCTGTAACAAGCGACTCGACATCCTGTAATAAACACTCCGTGTCGTGCTGTGCTCCCGGAGTCACCCGGAAGTTTCCCCGAAGGGATCTTATTCCTCTTATACCACGTCTTTAAAAAAAAAAAGAAATAAATCTGTTTCATTGTTAAACCGTCCACTGCACGAGTCCTTGTGAATCACCCGTTACTATAGAAACCATCCGAAAGTGTTGATTAGTTTTCTGTGACTGTGTCGCGGGTTTGTATTGTATTGTACCCACAATTCCCTGCGGACCGAGCGTGCGCGTATATCTCCTTTCAGTGGATCTTCTGAGTAAGGGGTGTACGTGCAACACGTTCTCCCGGTTGAAACCGGTACGTCCCAGGGCTGGGAATCGGAATATCATTCATCTGATTCGGGGCTGATCGGATTGAGGTGTTTACATGACTCCGTTATAGTCAGATCATTACCAAATTCAGATTAATATCCGAACGTTTACGTGCATGTAAACGTAGCCGATGACACCCCCCCCCACCACCACCACCACCACTTCTACGCCTCAGCCGTACAGTGAGATCCATATTACTAACGCAGCACTCTCTCCGGGAAAACCTGCTTCGCAAGCTGAAATCCGAGATGGCTGACAGACACGTCCATGGTGGGTGGGTGTGTGTGGGTGTGTGGGTGTGTGTGTGTGTGTAACTCCACACTCCATCCTCAGGAAGTCACCGATCTCGTCACTCAGACCAGACCTGCCGGTTGAGCTCCCGCAGCACATGTGCGTGTAGCAGCAGGTGCTGAGACGTGGACGTGCGTTACGTGAGACACGGCAGCGTCAGGCGAGGTCTGAGTGGGAAATACACGCCGTCTCGTCTCATAAGTTTTTATCCCGTTCATCCTAGTTGTGTTTTATCATTGTCTTATTGAAACGGTGACTCCTCCGTCCTCCTTCTCCGAGCGGAACCGATATATTAACGTTTCTGGGAACCGGTTTAGATGGATCTCCGCGCTTAAGACGTTGGACTTCTGGTCAGAAGGTCGTGAGTTCACATCCCAGCACCACCGAGCCGCCACTGCTGGTCCTATGAGCAAGGGTCAAGACCCTGAACTCCTCAGCTGTGTAAATGTGATGAATATAAGTGGCTCTGGATAAGCGCGTAATCCGAACGACCTAGAAATGTAAACGCTTCCTTTTAGAGCGAGAGCGAGGCTAGTGAATGAGCGCCGCTGTAACCTCGTAACAGACGTTTAAGCATCACTCTAAACGGATTAAAATCAGACACGCACAACCTCCTAATCCCTTTTCTAGGGTGCTATTACTTTCTGCCCTGATCGAAACGTTGCGGTAACGTAATCCGTATACGAATCCTCTCGCCACTTGAAGTCGATTAATTGAGGCCCACGTCACCGAGTCCTTATACGGAATTTCTCAAAGGATCTATCTGGCTTATTTATTTATTTATTGATTGTGTTTGTTTTTTTTTGTTTGTTTTTTTTCCCCCCCAAGTAAACACCACAGTTTGTGTACGTGCCCGCGAACAATTTACGAATAAAAATCCGCTTTGATCAATCAGGCCTTATAGTGATCTCACAGCAAAAATTAGACGTCCCCCTCCAATTTATTCTAGCAATCATTTTTACAAAGGACAAGGAAGCTTCTGGACGTGTGAGAGAGAGGGTGAGAGAGAGAACAGGAAACGGATCCATTCGCTTTGATTCTTCTTTCTGTCTAGAAAATAAACTCGGATCAGGATCTCGGATTCGAGCAGAGCTTCCGTTTCCAGCTGTGTTCATTTTTAGCCTCGTGCCTCTGAGCGCGTGGAACAGCTGCGCTCTCTAATCCGTTACTGCCGTAAATCTCCACGCGAGCGCCAGCTGTAGCGCACGGATACGGCCTCCGTCCCCCATCCCGCTCTTCCCACGAGTCCCACGTCTCGCTAATCCAGATTGTACCGAAAACCCGCTCGTGGTTCGTCACATGCAGCCGGTTCGTTTCCACCGAAAAGAACGTAGGCCGGAATCGTGCCTCGAATCCCAGCCGCAGGTCAGAGACGGAACTCTCGAGTGGAGTGTAGACGGAGGGGAAGAAAATCGAATCTTATTTCAAGACGGCCGTAACGGTTGGACCACGCGAGGATTATTTCAGCTGTGATCGGACAGGAGAGTGGGACCCAGATCCTTCCAGGTGCAGGGGAACCACGGTTTGGTCACGCCACAGGATCCTAATCACGAAGCAGGGCTGGATGAGGAAATGAGCTCGTTCAATCACCACACGAGCTGAACAATGTCTGAACAATTCAACTGATAAGTAAGACGTCTCACTCCTGCGTTAGCGAGGTTTACCGTCCACCGGTTCGACCTTATACTTAACGTTAACGCGTAGGAAAATCAGACGGCACGGTTTTCCCCCTCGGAAACCTCGAGGGTCAGCTGATCTCCATACTCGCCTAACTTTTTATATTTTTATCGTTGTTTTGTTTTGAAAAGATGATGCTGTTTCGAAACGGGAAAATAAACACGTAGCTGAACACGTGACTTTAGCTAGCAAACGCGCAGCAGTCACACAGCAATCGCTTACGTTGCAAATATAATAAAATAAAAAAAAACTACGAAGGATTAATGAATTTTAAAAAAAATCGATCTTAACGCCGGATGAGATACAGTGCAGGATCGGTTGGTGTGGGAGTGCGAGCTCTACGACGCGAGGAGCTCGGCACTGTGCAGAAGGAATGTTCTTTCCTCCCTCGAGTCGAGAGCGCTGAATGACACCTTCGCACCCCGAGGATGATTCATCACCGCTACACTCGGCGGCGTGACCGAGTGTTTGCCAGATCCGGGGAGGGGGAGGGGGGGGTGGTACATCAAGGACTTGTCTGAAGTGAGAAGGAGAATGACTCAGATTTCCGGAGTTCTGCACGCTGCTGTGTTTCTCTTCATGGTGATGATTTCCAAGTTTTATTTCCCTTTCGCTTCTGACCACCACGACCGACCACCTGGGAGTCGAGTAGTAGTCTCGTGGAAGATTCCATTCAGTAAGGAGGGGTAGTTACGGCTTTTTGCCGAGACGTACCACTCTTCGTAGTCGAAGTCTGGGTCTCCCGGAAGCTGCCGTCCTCGTCAAACCAGGCATGGGCGAAGAACCGGTCAGTCCGAGGGTACGCTTACACCACCACGACGACGTACTTAAACCCGAGACGTTTTAATCCTTTTGAGACTTTGAGAAGACGATCCCCGTTCACACGCATCCCCGTAAACCACTGAAACGTATCGTGTATTACGCACGCCAGGCCAGTAGTCGGCGACGTCACTTAAGCGTTCACGTCATTATGTCCGCCGTATCGATCCGGACGAGACCGCACTATTAACAAACACAAGTACAAACGGAGGAGCCGCGGTTTTTCTGGATAAAATGCACAATAACGCTTACGTTCCTCAAAACCATTTCAACGCGTTCTGATCGACGTGAAGAACAAAAACCGTTCCGTCTCCAGTTACTCTCACCGTCCGGGTCCGAATTCCGTCACTCTCACCGTCCGGGTCCGAATTCCGTCACTCTCACCGTCCGGGTCCGAATTCCGTCACTCACCGCCGGGTCCGACTCGCTACTCACCGTCCGGTCCGAATTCCGTCACTCTCACCGCCCGGGTCCGAATTCCGTCACTCTCACCGTCCGGGTCCGATGTCCAGTTACTCGCACCGTCCAGATCCGAATTGTGTTAACAAAGCTCATTCGTTTTTAAATACTGGCGAGAATTGAAATGGTGCGTGGTTAAGTAATAATAACTGACCGTCGCTGCACCGAATACGGATCACGCGGTGAGACGCTGGCGGTCCGTCTGCGTTCTGTGTTTTATTAGCGGTAAAAGGATACAGATTTACTCCCACAGACCGTTCGAGAGATGACGATGAGGTTGTGAATACGCTCCGTCGGTGTAAACGTGGGGTGATAACGTGGTGTACGTAAGGAGCGCGTCTCCGCCGGTCGTCGTAGCGATGCGTTAAATCCACACGGTTTCCACCTGTACTCCGCCAGTGTAGTTGTGAAGTCCTCGCGCGCGCGCCTACAGACCGAACACGTAATACGCACGACGTCATCGTTTTCACAGATCCTCGTTGCCCAAACTCGCACTTTCAAACCAGCTTTCAAAAGTTCGCGTTTAGAAACGCCGTCGTCATCGTCGTGGAAACGAACAGGCGGACCGCGTAAAGCGTTTCCCGCTTTTTAGTTTCGTGTGGTTCCTGAAAGCAGTGTGTCAATAACGGTCGCTTTGTTTTCCCGACTCGAACTCCAGGCCGCAAGCTTTCTCCCGTTTTTTAAATTTATTTATTTATTTTTAAACGCACGCACGCGTCTCACTCGGTGACGGCCCGGACGCTGGAATGCCTGGAATCCTCTCGGCTGTTTATCAAACCCAGGCATCGGAGCGCTGGCGCACTAGTGTGTCTGCGGAGCCTGCGGGGTGTGTGTGTGTGTGTGTGTGTGTGTGTATTTGATGCTGGTGTAACTAGAGAAGACCTCACACCCTGCGGTGCGCCACCCCTGATCCGACATGGGTCGAACGTTTTAAAGGTGAGGAAGGGAATAGTACGGGTGCGTAATTATGTAAGAGGAAAGATTAGATTAGATTAGACCGGTCCGGTTAGTCACAGATAGTCACACGATCTCTGAAGTAGTTTTCATGATCGGCATCGGTGAAATGGTTCCCACCACAGCGCTGTCGAATTCTCGAGTCTGATTCGTCAGGGACACGCGGCATAACAGCAGCTCGGGCGGTACCGTCGGCTGGAATCCGGACCACGGGTTTATATTTACACGCTCGTTCTAATACGTTATCGTTTCTATAGTAACAGATCGTTCACAGGGACTCGTACGCTGGACACTACACAAGCTGTGTTCATTATTATTAATTTGCAGAGCGAATGAGATCTGTTGGAGTAGGTAGTGATGACGAGTGATAACAGGAAGTACTCCACAACATTAACCATTAACCTTGTTGGCGAGTTTCTGTGGCGTAAAAGATCAAACGGAAATAAACCTGGACAAGAACCGCCAACTTTCACAAGAAGAACTGCAAACGTTTCTCATCAGCAAACGCGTCACGTCACGTCACGTACTCTCGTTTATTTGACGCCAGCTGCTGCAAACAAACCTTTTGCCAATATTCCGACTCCATCTTCCTCCAAAGCAAACATTGTTCAGTAACCGCTAGCGAAGTAAAGGCCCAGAGTAGCGCAGTGTGCGGTGAGGGAGCGTGTAGCGATGTCCGTGAACTGGTTTAAATCGCCGAGTTGGCTCGAGAGCGATGGACGGATGGAGAAAAACCAGAGACTGAGAGCCCCTTATACACTTTCCCTCAATAATGCAGTCAGTGTCTTCCTGGAATAGAACGCGTCCTGTCCTCGGCTCGTGTGGAGGCATTCTTCACCCGGCTTTTACGTGACCGCGAGCACTGAGAGAGCACTGTTCACGCCGAACGCCGCTGAACCCGAGCGCTCGGAGATTACTGATGAATTACGCTTGAAGGTTTTTAGCGCGCCCGTCTTTCCCTTCTCTCCCCCCACCCCCACCCTCCTCTTCACGTCGAGTCTCACCAAAAAAATGCCTTCTGATCTATGTCTCGGTCGAGGTTCTGCTCGGTTCTCATCCCAGTTCCACAAATTCCGCTGTGTGGAATTTTTTAAAAAAGTGCAACGAAGAATTCTTGATGCTTCCGGAGCGTCTCGACGAGGTCTCTCCCGATTGTAGGTTGCGGGCTGAGCGAGCGAGTGGGAGGAAAGAAGACCATGTTATTTAAAATGTCAATTTAAAGCTCGTGTGCGAGTCGGTTGTGTCTCGGGCGTGCGCGAGGGGGAAACGTGGGAGAGTGACGTTACGGTCTCGCGGTCGTCCGGCTCGGCTTGTTTACCTAGAAGGTTTATTCATCTGATAAACATCTGGCGTGTATAAATTGATCAAGCGAGGATAGGTTTGTGGAAACGAAGAAATTCTCAGCTTCCGAGCATCATGTGTGACTGTGTTAACGTGAAATAGTTTGGGGTTGTACTCTGATCGTGAAACGAGAAGAAAAACCCCAAAACAACACGAACAACAAATGACCCGGGTCATGGGATGAAACCGCGCGTCTCGATAAACCTTTTGGGTTTTTAACCAATCGGTGGTCTGCGCTATTTTTTAGCTCCACCCACCTGATACCTGGACAAGAAGGTTAACCAAGTTCGGTACTTTAAATACAGCACGACTCACTTTACGATGGAAACGGCGACAAAACGACGGATCGCAGCTGATTTGCGGAGTGCCCCCTGGTGGACAAGCACAATTTATTCAAAAAATTTAAAATAAATTTTTCGTTGTAGACGTTAAATACAGTTTTGTTTTTTTATTACTATTGAAATCTTATCTCCTCCCCAGCTAGTCAGTATTTTTTTTTTTTTTTAAATATAAAAATCTAATAAAATGATATAATGATGTCTACAGTATCTCAGAGAAGTGTATAATGACCTAATATCATATCAGAATTGTTATAAATAGTCATATCTCCCAGCCCTGCCTGAAAGTAGTGCAGCCAAGGACACGCCCTGAAGTTCATTTAAAGATCGACTAAAGACAGGCATTCATCACTGTGTTGGTCTCTCTCTCTCTCTCTCTCTCTCTCTCTCTCTCTCTCTCCAGGCCCAGGTTGCCTTCCTTCATGGCGAGAGAAAAGGCCAGGAGAACCTCAAGAAGGACCTGGTGAGGAGGATCAAGATGCTGGAGTATGCACTGAAGCAGGAGAGGTCTGAGCGCTTCACACACCATTTTATTTATTTATTTATTTATTTTCTTTCCCCTTTCATTTACATACTCTCGTGTATCCTACATGTTTATTATGGGATGTAGTCTTTTTTTTTTTTTTTTTTTTTGCCTGTGTAGCGAGTCTTTGAGGAAATGAAAGAAAATGGCGGTCTGTTGACCGTGTCATCAGGTGCAGGATAAACGAGGATGTAGATAGATAGATATATATTTGCATGAAAGATGTTCGACAGAAAATGATTTCCTGTCTGTTAAAAAAAGAAAAAAGAGAATTCAGAATGGGACTAAAATGAAAAGAAGTTAAAGGTTTAATTACTCGTCGTAATTCTAGCCGTTCCTCACGTTCTCATGTGCGGTCAGGTTCTTTAAGGGCTTTATTCCGAGTTCTTCTTCATTTTGAAGGCGTCCGGTAATTGAATAACTGGAAATGATTCTGAATGCAGTGTTTCCATGGCAACAGGATGGCATGCGTCAGCGTTCTTCAGCTCCGGTGGCGATGCTGGTGTCTCTTTCGCGCTCTCGCTCACGCATGTTGACTTTGTAATCTGATCAGTCAGGTGCTTTATTCGGGGTCTGCTCAGTGGTGTACCTGTACTTCCTGACTGGAGAAATGATGCTTAGGGACAGTTGCGGAAATTATTGAGGACTAACGGAGACACGGAGTGTGTAAGACCGCCCGGGGGTGCTGAGTGTAGAGCTCGGGATGGTTCACAGCCTGGGTTTCAGGAGCGCTTTGAGTCATGGGGTTCGAGTCTGGAGTGTGGGTGAGACAGACGGAAGTGGAAAGACGGGAATAAATCCGGGACTGGACTTCCAGAAAGTTCTGGATGCGTTCGAGGGGAACGACAACACAGTGTCGGTGTGTGAATGAGTTATTCAAGCTCAAGCATTTCAATCAATTCAATCAAATCGTAATCATAGTAATTATATAATAATAATATCTCATCTAAAAATCCCTTTTAGGATACGAATAAATACGTTATTGTTCATGACGGATGAAAAGCGACGTCTAGATTTATTTCATTCAGTTTTAGACGAATTGGGAAGAGAAAAGAAAAGGTGGGGGTAAACCTTTTAATCCCAAAGGTTACGGAAACACTTCTGCGTTACGTTTAGCCACGCCCACAAAACTCCATTAAAGGCAAAGCTCGCAGAGAGCCGAAACGAACACTAACCGGAGAAAGAGCGCCTCCTAAGTCCATCGCTTTGCGCATTAATTTGTTCGTCTCCAGCTTTACGAATAAATTTGCGAACAGAACCTTTCGTATCCGTGTGATAAAACCAGGCCGAATGTACGTGTTCGTTTCCAGTTTGATATCGCGTCTCGTTTGTGCTCGGTGCTTTTCCTAGATTCTTCGTCTGATTCATTTCCAGAAGTCCGCTCAACCATCACAACATCGTGTCGCAACAGCTGCTTGTACTCGGGTGTTCCCGAGTCCGTGAGACCGATAAACAAACGTCTCCTACCGGTTTTCCCGGACTACCGGGCCTCGTCGTCATGTTGTAAACGCGATTGCTTTCTTTCTTTCTTTCTCCTTCTTTTCTTGGCCAAGCTCGTTCTATTTCAACAATGATTCAGTCATGCTGGCTTTCTCGCCGGCCCCGCCCTCTTTGTGTTTGTCCTGGTTTTGTGCCTCCGTCTTCCCAGATAAGAGGCCATTCATAGTCTTAAAGAGACCGTGTTGACCTTGATCCCGCTGACTGCTATGGCAACACACAGTCTGGTGACATCAGCCTTCACATCCTTAACCGTGAGTCATCTGTACAAAAAAAGGGCACTGCTTTACAACGTCCTCTCTTTCCTCTTTCATCAACAATGGCTGAGTCGAGGCGTGTCTGGACGTATCGGCTGAGTTGGCAGCCTTGGGGTTTTTTTGTTTTGTTTTGTTTGTTTTTTTTGGTGTCTGTTCAGACATGCGGGAGATTTTAACATGTCACATTCCTTCTGCACATGCCCAAACCTCATCAGGGATTTCTGATCGAGCACAGCGGATCACCATTCCCTTCTGCCGTTTGAAAACCTGCAAACATCCAAACGGATGCAAGAGACAAAACCGGACTGATATAAAAACCACACCTGTCCAATAAAATACAATACTAATGTTGAGGTTGAGAAGCTCGGTGTAGCACAGAGCTGGTTTAACCCGTGTGTTTATCTTCACCTTGGTTATTGTTACTCCTTCTTTCTCTTGATTGTTTCTTCCTGCAAACCATCTGGTGCTGAGGAAATGAGTAAAAATGCAGAGGAATAGAGCACCGTGTCATGCTTTAGGAGAATAATCGACAACAAAGTGGTATGAGGAAGCGGTGTTCTTATTACTACCACACAGTTTTAATCAAGATCATTATTTTTTTATAGCATCACTGAATTGTTTTATTCCTCTTACATCACAGCGGTCTGACACTGATTACACACTGTACTTTTACAGATTACTTTTATGGTTTTGGTTACACAGGATTGTAAATGTGGTTCAGTTTGTTGCATTGACGTTAGGGGCGGGAGCTGCGGTTTGATCGGTTATGTCAGGGATCAGGGAGCTGGGGGTCGATTGGTTATGTCGGGGAGCTGGGGGTCGATTGGTTATGTCGGGGAGCGGAGTGATTGGTTATGTCGGGAGCTGGGGGCCATTGGTTGTGTCAGGGAGCTGAATGGTTGGTTGTCGGGGAGCTGGGGGTCGATTGGTTATGTCGGGGATCAGGGAGCTGGGGGTCGATTGGTTATGTCGGGGAGCTGGGGGTCGATTGGTTGTCGGGGAATCGTTCTACGATTGGTAACCGTGACCTAGGAGGCAGAAACTGTTGTCTAGTAGCAGTTACATTAAGGATGGTGTTTGTCGTTTGTTTTAGTTTCTGTGGGAGAGAACCGAGTTGTGATTGGTTACAGTGCACATTATCTCTAGTACCTCGGTGACTAAACAGAATACACATGTAATAATAATTTATTGGACTTCATGTTGTATTTTTCTCTCAGGGCGAAGTACCACAAGTTAAAATATGGAACAGAGTTGAATCAAGGTGACATGAAGCCGCCAAGCTACGACTCCGGTAAGTCTCGCTTCATTCATATTTTAAAGTTCAGCAGCGACGAACTAATAAAAGCTTCCGACCCAGTCCTGCTGCTGTACGGTTCCAACGCTGCAATTAATCCTGCCTGTTTACAGACAAGGTCATATCGCTTCCGCTTCTCGCCCGCCATCACACACGTCATCACGAGCGGCTTTTCCCTCGACATGTCTGCTCCCTTGACGTGTCGAGGAGGCGCTGCTGTCCCACTCCTGCCCTCCACCTCCTGAAATCAGTCCTGACCCAGTTTACACACAATCTCTGTCTCAGACCCGGAGATGGTCTCGTTAACACAGAGCGAGGACGGTGTGGGGAAGAGAGCGGGCCTTTTCCTGTACACGTGCTCGTTGTGAATGGTTGGGATGTGATTAACCGTGGTGTAGAGGAAGCAGATCACGTGTATGACGGCTAAGTCTAATTAGCCGGTCAGTATTATCTCATACAAAAAGAATGTGCCAGGGGTCTTGTTGCTATGGCTACGGTGTACAGGTTACATGCATATTGCTATATGAATAATCAGTGCATCGTTTAACCCGGGCTTTACGGAGTGTGCCTCTTGTCTCTCTCGTTTCACAGATGAAGGGAACGAGAAGGATGCTCCCGGCTCCCTGAACAATCAGCTGTCGTGGAAACAGGGTCGTCAGCTCCTCAGACAGTGAGTACTGATGATGCACTCGACTTTTCGGCTCGGGCGGATTCGCGGCCGTGTTCACGTTCGTGTCCGTTCAGTTGCCGGATGCTTTTAGGCGAGGTGGTTTTGTTTGAAAGTCCTTGCTGATTGCGGTTTAAGCAAGTCTTAGAAATGCATTTCCTTGCAAAAATAGCAACCTGGTCTGCAATACCTCCAGTACACACACAGACCATGCCTCCTTCACTGAGACTGACACACACACACACAGGCCACGCCTCCTTCTCCGAAACAGCACTTTTTCCTCCTTTGTGCAGAAACACAGTCCCTCTGTCTCTCTTCCCCCCCCCCCTTTCCCGAGAGCAGGTTCAGTCCTGGAGCTTCACTTAGTCCAGCTCAGTGATCACACAGCTCACTTGCGCCCTCTCCTGGACGCATAGCAGTATGGAACTGTTGCCATGCTTTTCATTCATAAGTGTTTGTCACACCCCCTTTATTCCAGCCAATAAGGCGTTCTGTAGTGGACAGTGAAGGGCTAACCTGGGAAATCTCTCTCTCTCACACACACACACACACACACACACACACAGAGGTTATCACAGTTCAGATACACACAAATACCTCATTCTCTCAGAGATTTGCACTGATCTGGGCTCTGTGGAGAAAAGTGTATTTTTCACATTCTGTTTTCAAGCGTCTGATATAAATGGTGTAGCTGATAAAGTAATAATGAATATTAATATATAATATAACGATTTAAATGTGTGCCAATATTTTTTGCTTATATGTTTGAGCCAGAGAGTGTTTATTAGAGTGTTAATGTCTTGGCATTATAACGAGAGAAGTGGACGTGACGGTGAGTTGGGATGAAATTATAGCTGTATTGTGTGTGTGTGTGTGTAGGTACCTGCAGGAGGTGGGCTATACGGACACTATCCTGGACGTGAAGTCTCAGAGAGTCAAGTCTCTGCTGGGGCTGATCGGAGACTCCAGCCGGACCAATCAGGAGCCTCTGATCAATGGCACGGACTCGGCGCCTAAAGGGGCGAACACAGGGTAATAAAACGCCGCCGCAGCGCCTACATCATATCCATAACCTCATCAGTTACATCACAATACACTTCACAGGTCTCATCAGTGTTTTATTACACTTACAGTTATGATCAAAACTGTATCGGGGAAAAACTCCTGATATTTTTAAAACAATGCTCTATCATCTTACACACATATGTATGCATCTTCTTATATTAATATTAGTGTGGGATTAATTGTGGGATTATTGTGTGTTGGGGATTAATTGTGTGGGATTAATTGGTGTGGGTTAATTAATTATTGGGATTGTCCGGGACATGTGTGGTTTGTGGTATTATTGTGGGGTTAATTGATATTATTATTGTGTGTGTGTGGGGTTAATGGGATTAATATTAATATTAATAGGTTAATAATAATAATTATTATTAATAGGATTATTAATATGTAATAGGATTATATTAATAATGTATTATTATTATTAAGATTATTATTATTAATAGTAATGGTAATATGGATCTGTCTCCGGGGTTATTAATGTGTGGATTAATTATGGGTTGTGTGTGTGTGTGTGTGGGATTGTGGCTGGGTGTGTGTGGGATTAGCTGTGTGTGTGTGGGATTGGCCATGTAATGTGTGATGTATGTATATATGTGGATTAATATATATCTTATCCATAATAATGTGGATTAATTGTGTGTGTGGGGTGTGTGTGGATTAATGTGTGGCGATTGACATGTGTGTGTGTGTGTGTGTGTGTGTGGGATTAATGTGTGTGTGTGTCATATGTGATGTATATGGGATCTCTCTCTCTCTCCCCGGATCTCTCAGGTCTCATCTCTCATATGGGATGTAATATGTCTCAATAATATTGTAAAATTAATTGCAGATTAGTGTGGATTAATTGTGTGGGTTGGTGTGTGGGTTCATTGGTGTGTGGGTGTGTGGTTGGTGTGGTGGCGTTGGTGGTGGTGTGTGGTGGTGTGTGGTGTGGTGTGTGGGGTTGTGTGGGGTGTGTGTGTGTGGGATGCACATTAATAATAAATTAATAGTAATAGCCAGGATGTGTGTGGATTAATTGGGATTAATTAATTAGTGGTGTGTGTGTGTGTTGGTGGTTCGTGTGTGTGCACGTTTTGTTGTGATGGTCTTGGGTTCAGTGGTCAGTGTGTGGGATCGGTGTGGTGGGCAGTGGTGGGGTTGTGTGTGTGGGTTGTGTGTGTGTGTGGGATTAATATGTTGGATTAATATATAAGTTAATAATAATAATAAGGATTAATTAATAATAATTATTAAGGATTAATATTATTATTGATATTATTGGATTATTGTATTGTTAGGGATTAATTAATTGGGGTTAATTAGATATGTCGGGATTAATTAAGGTCGTGATGTGGTGTGTTGGGATTGGTGTGGGTTGTGTGGGTTAATTGATGGTGGGGTTAATTGATGTGGTGCATGTGTGTGTGTGGGATTATTGTGTGTGTCATGTGTGTGATGTGTGTGTGTGTATGATAGGATTAATAATAATATTATTATTATTAATTGCAGATTAATTAATTGGGATTATTGGTGGTGTGTCGGTTATTGTGTGGTGTGGTGTGTGTGTGGTGGGTTGATGGGATTGTGTGGGTTAATTAAAATCTGGTTCAGTGTGGGTTGGTAGTGTGGATGGTGAAAAATAATGTGTGGCGTTAATTGTGTGTGGGATTAATGTGTGTGTGTGTGTGTGTGTGTGTGGCCAAATATTATGTAATAATTAATGGATTGGTGTGTGTGGTCATGGTGTGTGTGTGGTTCATTGTGGGTTGGTGTGTGTGTGGTGGGTTAATTGTGTGTGTGTGTGGGTTCATGTGTGTGTGTGTGTGGGATTGTGCATGGCGGTGTGTGTGTGTCTTCATTAATAATATAATAATAAGGTCATATTAATAAGATTAATATTAATAAGGATTAATATTAATGATAGGATTAGTATTAGTAATTAATTAATTCGTTTGTGTGTGTGGTTCAGGTTCATTGTGTGGTGTGGGATTAATTGGGTGTGTGTGTGTGTGTGGGATTAATTATGTGTGCAGGATGTGTGGCCATGTGTATCTCCCTCTCTCTCTCTCTCTCTCTCTCTCTCTCCCTCTCTCTCTCTCTCTCTCCGTCTCTCTCTCTCTCCGCCTCTCTCTCTCTCTCTCCTCTCTCTCTCTCTCTCGTCTCTCTCTCTCTCTCTCTCTCGTCTCTTCGCTCTCCTCTTCTGTCTCACTCTCCGTCTCACTCTCTTTCTCTCTCTCTGTCTCTCTCTTCTCTCTGTCTGTCTGCATCTTTTGCTGTCTCTCGTCATTATTATTATTCTGATTATCGTGTGTGTGTGTGTGTGTGTGTGTGTGTGTACACAGTAAAGCAGAGCTGTCCGAGTCGAGCGCGGTGCTCGAGGCGTTTAAGTTCATTGAAAGCGCCACTGCTGAGTTCAGTGATGAGGATGATGAAGAGGACAGCGACGGGAGAGAGAGGACCATCATCGATTCACGGACGGTGAGAATTACACACACACATTGTCTTTTTTATATATATATATATATATATAACATACACACACACACGCGCGCACTTTCTGCTCCGTCTTTATGCACCGCTCCTCGTGCTGTCTGGTCAGATTGTGAGGAAGAAGCCGTCCTCCTCTTCTTTCTCTCCGGCTGCTGATGTGTGCGATGACCTCGACACGGAGGACGCGCTGAAGGACTTTGACTTCCTGTCCACTACCGAGGACATGGACACATCACCCGAGTCCAGGAGTGCAGGAGACGGTACGGACTGGGGTGAGATACACACACACACACACACATTGTAAATGTAATGCTAATCACCTGTCGTGTTATTTCATTGTGATTTGTTGGATTTGTGTGTGTGTTGTTTGTCGTTGCCGTGTCCTGCGTGTCCGTGTCAGACCCGCTCCTGTTTCAGCGGTGAAACCATATGGCCGCTTTAAGTCTTAAAGATGTGGGGTGGGGACGACTATGATGCTAGTACAGACTGACCCTTAGCTGTGTCCTGAACTTCGAGAACCAAGAACTGTTATTATTGGATCATTTATCAAAAATGCATTGGTTTTAAAAAAAAAAATAAAAAAAATAAAAAAAACCTTTTTAATTAAAGGTGCAGTATGTAATATTTCGAATAGTTCCACGCTGGTAAAAATTCCGTTTTGTGATCCCTCTGGAGAAATGGCTTCAGCCTCGTTCGCGTGGCTAGTTTCTTCATTTCAGGCTTGCCTTATTTTCCCAAGTGACTGATGGGAAATGTGGAGCAAGTGACTGATGGGAAATGCGGAGCGTTGACCGAGGAGGCGGGGTTCTGCTAGAGGGAGGGAGGGCGTGAAGGACTGTAAATATTACAGAACGCTGCTCTAATGTTGATTAGTGAGGATTCATGACGCTTCAGCAGCTCACAGGTTCGTTCATTTGAACGAGCGAAGGATGATGGGAGTTTGGGAATTAAAGCGGCTCTCTGTGATGAGGCGTGGCGTAGGGAGAAGCCCCGCCCTTGCCGTGACCCGATTGGCCGACTTGAACCTGGTGCTGTGTGTTGTCCCCGTGTAGAGAAGGACAAGCAGTGCGGCACGTCTGAGGCCTGGGACGTGGATCAGGGTCTGATTACCAAACTCAAGGAGCAATACAGAAAGGAGCGCAAAGGCAAAAAAGGGGTGAAGAGTAAGTGGACCAGGCCACAAGTCTCTCTCTCTATCTTTCTCATTTTCTCTCTCTCTCTCTGTTTATCTCTTTCTTGCTGTCTCTCATTTTCTATCCCTTTGTTTATCTTTCTCTCTCTCGCACGCGCTCTCTCTCTCTCTCTGTGTATCTCTTTCTTGCTGTCTCTCTCTTTCTCTGTTTATCTTTCTCTATTTTCTCTCTCTCTCTCTCTCTCTCATGTGCTCTCTCTCTCTCTCCCTCTCTCTCTCGGCCTGAACTATGAGGAATGTGCAAAAAAAATGAGCTTCTTCCTACAGTTTCTTTGCTGCAGCTTCTTTTCCCTGAGTTAGAGCTTTTTACTCTGTGAGGAAAGTGTGTGTGTGTGTGTGTGTGTGCGCGTGTGTGTGTTTGTCTTTGTCTTACACTTTGTCTCTTCATTTCTCCGTGTCATTTCATTTTTCACTCACTTGTGTTGCGGTTATTTGTATTTCAGAAGTGTTGATCCTTTTTTATTATTATTCTTCTTCTTCAGTGCCGCTGTTTCTTCTCTTCTGTCCTTTCTGCCGAGGGAATCTCTCTCTTCCTTTTATTCTCTCCACACCGCACAACCCCGCACTCTCTCGCTCCCATCACTCCCTTTCTGTTTGCTTCATATTTTTATCTCTCTCTCTCTCTCCTCATCCTTTTTTAGCTTCTGTTTTCCCTCTTTTTACTGTCATTTTCTCATCTCTCTCTCTCTCTCTCTCTCTCTCTCTCTCTCTCTCTCTCTCAGGGCCGAACCGCACCAAGCTACAGGACATGTTGGCTAATCTGAGGGAGAACGAGGACGCGAGTCCACTGCAGTCGTCCATCAGTCCTCCGTCTCGACCCAACGCCAACCGCTTCATTGAACACGATAGCAGCCACGCCGATGAAGGTGCTACACACACACACGCACACACACACACACACACACACACCATGAAAAATCCTATTATCTTCAGCTCAGTGTTCATTTTGGAGGCTCGGTTTAGTTTCAGTGTTGATCTAAAACAGATCATTTGATCAAATAAATAATAAAAATAACAATAATAATGCAGAGAGTCACTGGATGAATTAGTGCTTTATTAACATGTGTGTGTGTGTGTGTGTGTGTGTGTGTGTGTGTGACAGTGGAGGCCATCACGTTCCCTCCCTCCTCGGGTAAGTCCTTCATCATGGGAGGAGATGACGCGGTGGATTCGGGTGAGCTGGGTCTGGGAGAACTGGCAGGACTCACCGTCGCCAACGAAGCCGACAGCCTCGCTTACGACGTGAGTGTGTGTGTGTGTGTGTGTGTGTGTGTGTGTGTGACCGCGGGACGGATACTCGGTACGGCACACCACCCCGACGCTGATCGTTTTCCTATAACAGGAAACACGTCCTAAAGTGTTGTGTTCCTCTTTGATCTCTGCGGTTCGCCATCAGTTACAGTTTCTACATGTGATGTAGCTGTAACTAGTTACTTCCTGTCTTCACTTGCGTTATAGCAGCTAGTCTTTCCCTCACCAGCCTCTCTTATTATCTCTTAAAAAAAAAGAAAGAAAACACACACACCCCACAGTTCCTCTAGCCTGTGGACCTTTCTCTCAACGATCCGGTAATGAATGTTAGCGTTCCGGGTTGCCAGATCGAACAGAGTTTAGGACGTGAAGTGCGTGAGTGACAGCGGATTACTTTTGCTCAAAAGTACTCAAAAGTGCTCAAAAGATGGATATGAAACAATTATTGGCACCCTTAAGTCAATAATTTGTGCTAGCTCGCTTTGCCGAGATAACAGCTCTGAGTCGTGATGTTGGAGAATACATGGTGAGGGATCTGAGACGGTTCCTCCGTACAGAATCTCTCCAGATCCTTCAGAATTCGAGGTCCACGCTGGTGGACTCTCCTCTTCAGTTCACCCCACAGGTTTTCTATGGGGTTCAGGTCAGGGGACTGGGATGGTCAGGGCAGGACCTTGATTTTGTGGACAGTAAACCATTTCTGTGTTGATTCTGATGTATGTTTTGGATCCTGCTGGAAGATCCAACCACGGCCCGTTGGAAGCTTTCTGTCAGAGGCAGTCAGGTTCTCATTTAATATCTGTTGATATTTTATAAAGTCCATGATGCCATGTATAATAACAAAATGTCCAGGTCCTCTGGCAGAAAAACAGTCCCAGAACATTAAAGGTCCACCTCCATATTTAACCGTGGACATGAGGGACTTTTCCACACGGCTACCTCTCTGTGTGCTCCAAAACCTCCTCTGGTGTTTATTACCAAAAAGCTCTATTCTGGTTTCATCTGACCATAGAACCCGATCCCATCTGAAGGTCCAGTCGTGTCTGAAACTGAAGACGCTCGAGTTTGTTTTTGGACGAGAGAAGAGGCTTTGTTTTTTTTTTTTTCTGAACAGTTATTATATCGATAACCAAATAAAGAAACGTTAAGATGGATGACTCTGAGTCGGCTTTGTGTTTAACGCCACGGCGATTTCGATTTGTTCTCGCTCTCAGATCACTAACAATAAAGACGCCCTGCGTAAGACGTGGAACCCCAAGTTCTCCCTGCGCAGTCACTTCGACGCCATCCGCGGCCTGGCGTTCCACCCCACCGAGCCGGTTCTCATCACAGCCTCCGAAGATCACACGCTCAAGATGTGGAACCTGCAGAAAACGACGCCCGCTAAAAAGTAAGCGCGCCCTCTGGTGGTTGGCGAGCAGAACACCGTTTCGTACGCTGTCTTAGATGGTGACAGAAGAATCATTTGAACTTGTATATACGATGTGACGTGTGTGTGTGTGTGTGTGTGTTTTTCTTTTTATAACAGGAACGCCTCGCTGGATGTGGAACCTATTTATACCTTCAGGGCTCATAGGTGAGATAATGAATGGTGTGTTTATGTATATTGTGGAGTTTTCTAGTTTACATGGTGTGTGTGTGTGTGTGTTGGTCACAGGGGCGCAGTGCTGTGTGTGGTGATGAATAACACAGGAGAGCAGTGCTACAGTGGCGGAGTGGACGGCACCATTCAGTGCTGGAACACACCCAGCCCCAACATCGACCCCTACGACTCGTATCGTACGTCTCGGTGTCCGTTATTCATTCGTCTCCAGTTATAGTCCCTGGTTTCCTTTTGATTTTGACCTGGTCTCGTGTGTGTTGTAGAGCCGTGTGTCCTGCGTGAAGCGCTGACCGGACACACGGACGCGGTCTGGGGTCTGGTACACAGCAGCGCACACCAGCGCCTCCTGTCCTGCTCGGCTGACGGCACGGTGCGGTTATGGAGCGCCTCCAACAGCGAGCCGGCCATCGCCGTGTTCAACCAGAACAAAGGTAGAGAAAATAAAGCTGCCCTCTTTTTATTGTTCTACTTGTGAATATAATGGCCTCACGTTTCGTGTGTGTGTGTGTGTGTGTGTGTGTGTTACAGAGTTGGGCGTGCCCTCCTCAGTGGACTTGGTGTGCAGTGAACCCGCCTACATGGTCACGTCCTTCACTAACGGCAAGATCGGCCTCTTCAACATGGAGACACAACAACTAGTGCAGAGCCTCGAGTCTACTACTGAGTCTGGTACACACACACACACACTCTCTCTCTCTCTCTCTCTCTGTGTGTGTGTGTGTGTGTGTGTGTGTGTATTCAGGCTTAATTCTGCATGACTAAATAATTCCACCGGTCAGGATTAAGAGCTCTTGTGTGGTTATTATTAAACACATCCTGGTTATTATGGTTTCCCCCCGTAGGCGCGTCCTGTCACGTTAACAAAGTGCTGAGTCACCCGACTCTCCCCATCACCATCACGGCTCAGGAAGACCGCCACATCAAGTTCTACGACAATAACACGGGTACGACTCCACGCTTTTACTACAGGCGCAGTTCAGCTCACAGCCAGCAGAGGGCTGTCTAAATGGATTTTTATTTATTTATTTATTTATTTATTTCTTCCTTCTTGTAGTTTTATCTGAAGAGCTGACGTGCTGTTTTTTTATTTATTTATTTATTTTTCGTTTACAGGAAAACCCATCCACTCCATGGTGGCCCATTTGGACGCTGTAACGAGCCTCGCCGTGGATCCGAACGGATTGTATTTGATGTCTGGAAGTAAGTGCTAGAAAGCGGATCGACTTCGGCCACGTGGAAATGTCCCGCGAGACGTTTCCGATACACGATCTATATTACCAAAGCAAATAATTCCCGAGCAGCGGGGGGTGGTGGTGGGGGGGAACGAAGCAGTTTGATACGTAATTCAACGTTTACAGACGGTATTTTGTGGGTTGTTTTTGTTTATTTAAAGTCATTTAAAAAAAAAAAACAGCGAAAGGATTGAGTAGAATAAGGAGGGCGGGGTTTCACGGCGTAACGTTTCTGTTTCACTTGCCTCGTCTTCAGGCCACGACTGCTCCATCCGCCTGTGGAACCTCGAGAGCAAGACGTGCATCCAGGAGTTCACGGCCCACCGCAAGAAGTTCGACGAGTCCATCCACGACGTGGCGTTCCACCCGTCCAAGTGCTACATCGCCAGCGCCGGAGCCGACTCCCTCGCCAAGGTCTTCGTATGAGCCGGGAACGTGCCCGCCGTCTTTAGCCCCGCCCACTGGCACGGACTGACCAATGACAGCATGCCAGGAATCGGGCCGGGGACCAACAAGCGGGACCCTCCCAGCCTTCTCCCAGCCGCCTCCTCTGCTCTGCTCTCCTCTCCCGTCAGTTTAAACGGACGCCTGAGCCGTTCTATGGCGATCGGAGACGGGAGAGGCACGCTTCAGGGCCCCCGCCCCCGAGTACCTCCTACAGAATCCAGGCAGGCCTGGGTGTTCTCTACACGCACGCCCCGGCGTGTCAGTCAGCGTGTATAAACGGCGTAACCGCGTAGCATTAGCGACATGTCTGTCTGTCTGTCTTTTTTTTTGTTGTTTTTTTTCCTCCATCGAGGTGAAGAACCTCGTCGTACCGGTTCCTCGACCCCGAGGATCTGCGGAATCAACGTGTGTGTCGTGGAGCACGTTTCCTCTTCCTCCTCTCTCAGCTTCCACGACCGATACACAACGATCTGCCTACCTTTTTCTTTCTTTTTAAAAAAAAAATAATAATAATAACAATACATTGACAAAATGTGCCTTTGCTTCTGAAAGGTCTTGAAATTATTTTACAGATTTATTATCATTTTTTTTTTTTCCTGTTCGATGAGGGCTTGGGGACAGGGACGATAGGGAAGGACAACGGCGTCCATTTTAACCGTCTAGAACATTGGATGTATAATTACAAATGCGTATTAATAAACAAATATATATATATTTAGTCTTAAACCTTAACATTCAGTGGGGAATTTTGAGTGCTTTTTTGATACCTTGTTGATGAGAGTGTGCGCGATGTGAGAGTGTGTGTGCGAGAGCGTGCGCGCGTGTTGCGAGTGTGTGTGTGTGTGTGTGTGTGTGTGTGTGTGTGTGTGTGCAGTGAATTTGCAGTGCTGGTTTTAGAAACCCTGATATAAATCTAAGAGAAGCGTCTCTTGTTGTGATTGTTGAACGCAGGTTCTGTTGGAAGTCGAGTCTCCTGTCTACAAATAAAACCCGGGTTTTGTCGAGACGTCTTTTTCTTTCCTAGTGTTTTATACCAAACCCATTTTACTGACCAGTCGTCAGACACCGACCCGGCTCCGGCGAGTCGAGCGGTTCCGTGCGGTTCCGTGCGGTGACGACTTCTCCACGGCTCGCTCTCACGACCGTTTACGGCTTCTGAATTCTGATCGGATTGTTTGGGAATGCTCTGCATGTGACCGCCTCCTGAAATGTGATCATGAATGGTGGTTTTTTTTTTGTTTTGTTTTTTTTAAATCATCTTATTAATAAAGACTCTTATTTAAAAATAAAAGCACGCGAGTGTTTTAGAGTGACGTACTTTCATTTAAACGACGGATTTAGATCCGAGACTCCGCCCGTGTATGCGGAAGAGGGCGGATAGACACGTGCCGGGAGCTGAGGTACGATATCAAACCCACACGTGAATCCAGAATGATTGAGAGAGCTATGTGAGGTGTTTTAGCTCCGCCCCCTTTCCCTCATCTCCCCTTCATCACCTCTACATGAAAACGACTGGACTGGAGAAAGCATTTCATTTGAGGCAGAAAAATAAAACCAACGCTACGCGTGACGTGTTTGATCCGTTACGGAAACGTTACCGGAATGTTTTGATTCTGAAATAAAGCCTTTTCAAAAAGAAATAATGCTAAAAGCGATAAAGTCCAGCGTTCGTTTTATTCTACATCTTTTTCCTGCATGATCCTTTTTAATCCAGCGCACATGGGCCGTGACATTTCTTCATCTCGCCGGGTTCCCATGAGGAATTCCCTTAATTCTCTTTCCATAACACGTCCACAGAGGTTCCTGAAGGTCACAGGAGACCTCCTCCGGTTCCTCACTGGTGGTTCTGGGCTGCTCTTCTCACGGGATCAGATTGTTTGGGCGTGGTCCAGGTTTCTGTATTCACTGGAAGAGGTTCTGTTGGTATCGTGCCAGTGAGATGACGCCGTAACCTCCGGCCGCGCATCAGCTCCGACATCATCTCCCCGTGTTCCAGTGTAGAAGCAGTTACCTTCACCTGGTGAGCTGGGGTCCGGAGTCGCTCGTCACGTTCCCGAAGCGACTCTCAGGTGTCGGTGATGGACAGGTGAAACACCGCGGCGACGGAGCTGAGCGCTTCCTGCGGTCCTTTCCACATTAAACACTGTTCATTACGTTTCTTGTAGTAAGTGAGGAGGCTCAGATTCATGTCTAGATCATTCCAAAAAATGCTTTAAATGTAAAATAAATTCCCCAAAACTCCGTCAGTGTGGAGCGATGCTGACGAAATCAATCCAGACTGAGGGAGTTCTCCGTGGAATTTATTTTAAATGAACATTGTTTCTAAACAGCAGCTGGGAAACAGCTTCCAGATCATGTTCTCTGCTGCTGCATGACGCACTGAGTGATTGGAGAGAGTGTGTGTGTGTGTGTGTGTGTGTGTGTGTGTGTGTGAACAGTATGACAAACTGCTGCACTCTCTGTCTGCTGCACCACCACAGCGCCTATACAACTCCTCCCATGTTGGAGTAAAGAGAGAGAGAAAGAAAGAGGGGGGGGGAGAGAGGGATATGGTGGGAGATGGGGGAGAAAGAGATGGAGAGAGAAAAAGAGAGAGAGAGAGAGTGGAGGGGGAGAGATGGAGGGGAGAAATAGAGGGAGAGATGGAGAGGGAGGGTGAGATGGGTGAGAGAGTGGAGGTGTCGATGATGGACAGGTGGAGAGAGAGGGAGGAGAGATGGGGAGAAAGGGTTAGAGGGAGAGAGATGGGGAGAAAAGGGAGATGGGGATAATGAGATGTAGAGATGGAGAGCGAGAGGGTGGAGGAGAAATAGAGGAATATGGAGGGAGAAATAGAGGAGAGGAGAGTGGAGAGGGAGAAATAGAGGAGATATGGAGAGGGAGAAATAGGGAGGGAGAGATGGAGAGGAGAAATAAGAGGGAGAGAGGATGGTGGGGAGAAATGGAGGGAGGGAGAAATAGAGGGAGAGAGGGAGGAGATGGGGAGGAGATGGAGAGGGAGGGAGAGATGGGTGAGAGAGATGGAGAGGGAGGGAGAGATGGGGAGAAATAGGGAGAGATGGGGGATAAAGAGATGGAGAGGGAGAGAGATGGAGGGGAGAAATAGAGGGGGAGGGAGAGATGGAGAGGGAGAAATAGAGGGAGAGAGATATGGGGGAGAAATAGAGGAGATGGAGGGGAGAAATAGAGGGAGGGAGATGGAGAGATGGAGGAGAAATAGAGGGAGAGAGATATGGAGGGAGAAATAGAGGGAGAGATATGGAGGAGAAATAGAGGGAGATGGGGGGAGAAATAGAGGGAGGAGATGGAGATGGAGGGAGAAATAGAGAGATGGAGAGATGGAGAGAGAGAGAGATGGAGAGAGAGATGGAGGGGGAGAGAGATGGGGAGAGAGATGAGGAGAGAGAGAGAGATATGGAGAGAGAGATATGGAGAAGATGGAGGGAGAGAGATATGGAGGGAGATAGGGAGAGAGAGATATGAGAAGAGAGAATATGGAGAGATGGGAGAGGAGGAGAGAGAGATGGAGGAGAGAGATGGAGAGGGAGATGGAGGAGAGATATGGAAGAGAGATATGGAAGAGAGATGGAGGGGAGAGAGAGTGGGGAGAAGAGAGAGATGGAGAGAGAGTATGGAGAGAGGGGAGGAGGAGAGAGATGAGAGGGGGGAGAGATGAGGGGGAGAGAGAGATAGAGGGAGAGAGAAATGGAGGAGAGGAGATGGAGGAGGAAGGGTGTGGAGAGGAGAGAGATGGAGGGGGAGAGAGAGATGGAGGGGGAGAGAGAGATGATGGAGAGAGAGATGGGGAGATAAAATAAATGAAATGAGAGAGAATTTGAAATGGGAATGCAAAGGAAAGAATGCGCGAGAGAGAAAGCTGGAAGATAGAAAAGGGATGAAATGTTCAATAACATAAAGCAGAAGAGAGAAACGAGAAAATGGAGCTAGAAAGGTGGAGAAAGAAAGAATAGAGAAAGAGAAGGATAGAGAGAGAGAGAAGAATCGCAGATCAAAAGGAAAGAAGGAAAAGAGTGATTATAGAAAGGGGTAGAGAGGGAGGAAAATGGAAGTGGAGAGAGAAGGACAAGTGGACGAAGATTGAAAGAACGAGAGAGATTGATGTCGATGGAAATGGAGAGAGAAAAGGGGAAAAAGAACAGAGTGTGTAAGTCATGAAGTGTGTGTAAGGTGAGGGCTGGTCAGGGGTGTGTGTGTGTGTGTGTGTGTGTGTGTGTGTGTGTGTGTGTGTGTGTGTGTGTGAGAGAGAGAGGAACCCTGGGGCTGCCTGGAGGGGGTTAAGGAAAGCGCTGTGGTTCTGCAGCACACACACACACACACACACACACACACACACACCACACACACACACACACACACACACACACACGCGCGGAGGAGTGGAGGTGGAGAGTAGCTGCTCTGTTGATCATGGAGCTCCATCATCAGAGTCGTTTGAGCACCGCGGGTTTAGAGTTGAGACCCGACTTGACCTTTAACCCCGGGGGCCGAGGGGCGAGCACCAGCGTCGTCCAGCAGCAGGATTATCTGTCCAGCGTGTGGCTCAGCAGGAAGGACAAGCTGGAGCACGTAAGTGTCTGTCTGTCTGTCTGTCTGTCTCTACCTGTCTGTCTCCGATTGTCTCTCACCCATGAACCTGCGCAATATCCGCTGTCTGTGTACAGACCGTCTGTCTGTCTGAATTACAGAGCGTCACGCGGTGAGGAAAGTTCTACACTTCAAACAGAGCAAGGGGAAAAGAGATGGCAGAGGTAGAGAGAGACTTAGATAAAACTAGAGAAAATGAGAAGGGAAGAGAGGGATGAAGAAGAGGAGATGCATAGAGAGATGGAGAGGGGGAGAAAGATGAAAGAGGTGAAGGGGAAATGGATCTAGGGAGGAAAAGAAGAAAATAGAAAAAGAGCGTTCGTGAGAGGGGGAAAAAGTTGAAAGGTGGGGGGAGAGAGCGCAGGATGAGAGAAAGATGGATGGACCGTTTCAGGAAAAAAGAAAGATGGACTTAAGGAAGAAAAGAAACAGCAGAACATGAGAGAGACAAAATGGCAGAGGTGGAGAGAGAGAGGTAGGAAGAAAGAGATGGATGAAGAGCGGTTGACTGAGATGGAGAATGAAAGATAGAAAGATGACGACATGGGAAGAGAGGAAAAAAATAGAGGCAGGAAGAAAAAGAGAGAGGGAGAGGGAGGGAAAGGGAAAAAAGATGACTTGTTGAACAGAGATTTAGAAAGGAAGAGAGGGATAAAATGAGGTAGACCGAGAACAAGGGGGGGGGGAAGAAAGAATGGACATGGAAAGGAAGAAGAAAATAGAATAGAAAGCGGGTGATGACGAAAGTGAAGAGAAAAGGATGATGAATGAGAGACGGAGATGGAGTAAGAGAGAGAGATGGAGAAAGCGTGACAGTGAAATTGAATAGAAAGAAAGTGAAAATGTGTGAGAGAGAGAGAGAGAGAGAGAGAGAGAGGCAGGGTGAAGAGGGGGGTAGAATGAAAGAGAGATATGAAGCGAGGGAGACAGGAAAAACTCTGTCTCTGTCCTGACTGTTGGTCCTAACTCTGACCCTGTCCCGCTATCCTAACTCTGCCTCTAACTCCATTTCTCTCTGTAACTCTGTGTCTGTCTGTAACTCTGCCTCTAACTCTATTTCTGTCTCTCTATTTCTGTCTGTAACTCTCTCTTTTTCTGACTTTGTCTCTGTCTATGAATCTCTGTCTGAGTCTGTCTCTCTTTCTGTCTCTCCTTCTCTGATTCCATCTCTCTCTGACTCTTTTTCTGACTCTGCAGTTCCAGACCTGTCAACAGTGCTCTCTCTCTCTCTCTCTCTCTCTCTCTCTCTTCCCTCTCTTCTCTCCCTGCCTCCTGTCTTTCTCTTTCTCCCTGTTCCTCTCTTTCTACCTGCCTCTCTTTCTCTCTCTTTCTCTCTGCCTGTCTCTCTCTCTCTCTCTCTCTCTCTCTCTCTCTCTCTCTCTCTCTCTCTCTCCATCTGTCGGTGTCTCTCACTCTCGCTCTCTTTCTGAAAACTCATTTCACACTTCGTCGCTTTTATCCCTTTCCCACCTCCCTGATTATAATAAATAATCCACGGTGGATGGAGACGTTTTAATTCACCAAATAAATCATTGTTTAAAATTTGCAAACAGCAACTTTAAAGTGAAGTTCTGACTGGTTCTCCTGTTCTGGACCGGGTCGGAATGAGGCTGTATTACTGAGGCAGTAAACCAGTTCCTGTAATGCTGAGAGTGTGATGTTTGGAGGAAGGAGGCCATGTCTTGCCTCGGTCTACAGGAAGTGAGGAAAGGAAGGCGGTTGCCAAACTTCAGGTTGGGACGGTTTGCTCCTCGAACCCGGGGTGCAAGTCATGATTATATCATGTCCAGGTGCACTTCTTCACGCGCTCGACTCGATCTTTAATTGAACCTGGAGTACTTTGTGATGGAGACAGTAATTACTCAGCGCTACCACGAAAAACAAATCAAAAGATAACGACTATTGATTTATGCTAATTTATGTAAATAGCTTAACGAGCTCTCGCTCAGTGATAAATCATCATCCCTGTTAAATAATTAGCTTTCGCGTCACGCCACACCTTCGACTCGCCTGCGTTTTCATTCCGCACACTCGTGCTTCCTCAGCCGTGAGCCGAGTCATTTGTTTTCAGCCGGATGTTCTCCGGACTTGAGACGCCCTGTTGCCATGGAGATCGATGGGACGAGCCTAATTTGAGCATGAGGGAGTTGTCGGCCTGCCGCTTAACACCCGTCCTGTTTAATTAAGAGGATTAAATCTCGAAGTAGAGAGGTTGGGTACAGATATTGGAGTGCTTTTTAAAGCAGCAGTATGTAATGTTTAGAGCCTGTCGGTGTGACCGCAACAGCCTCTCTGTGCCAGTTAGTGCCTCGTGAGTCGCGTTTTAAAAACCGCTCCTCTCGAATCGACAGGAGGAGTCCGTTTCCGGGCCGGAAAAATGCAATCCGAAGCTCTAAACGTATCGTTTTGCTGCCTCTGAGGTCAATTACAATCAGAAGAATATAAACAAGCTTTCTGACCAACTCCACCCACTGAGCGGCTGTGCTACAGGAAGGGGTGGGGCTAAGTTTTTCCAGGCCAGAAAAAAATATACAAAACACATCCTTGAAATGAAATCGATTAATAAAATTCAATTCCGTCGTAGGGAACTTTTGTAATAATCACGGTTTTCAGAGACACATTAGAAAAACGTACAGAGTTTAAAAACAAACGCTTTGCAAACTGCACCTTTAAGTTTAGGGTGAGACGCAGGATCCGTAGTCACAGTCTTTAAGGAAAAGGGGACGCTTGTTTTCTGGGCCAGAAAACGCATAACCAGTTTAAAGAAATGTTGTCATTCTAGTTTGTAATTTTACAGACTTATAAAATAGTAACGATGTCTTCTTTACCCTCAACCCACCTCTACTTCGCTCAGTAATACGGCTCCTCCGGTGGCCATGAGATGAGCTACAGCGCAGCGAGACGCGCTCGACCAGCTTTATCGCTTTAATTACATTGATAGACTGACGACGTGATGTGCTTCTATAAACACGCTATCATCATAAACTGTTGAGCAGACAAGCGCTGTGTGAAAGTGCAATTAGCATAAAATTAGCATAAATCTCTTCAGCGTTTGAGGCTTTCATGGAGAAATTCTCGAACATCATTAAAAAAAAAACTCCTGTCTGTAGGGATCGTGAAGTAAACGGTCCAAGACGAGCAGGAGAGCACAAACTTTCAAGCACGACTGCAGATTATTTGGCTCGAAAAAAATTGACGACGACGATGATGATTTGGACAGCAGGGGGTGCTGCTATCCACATCTCCAGCTCTCCAAGACTCCGACATCATCACAGTGTAGAGTTAAAGAACGGTCACGCCGGTGAAGCGTGGTCATGGAACGTCGTCCGTCAGAACGATGCAGAGTTTGGCCCGTTCACCTGCGCTCGTCCACTCAGCGCTTCCTTCTGCCGTAATTCAGTCGCGCGCCTGTCATCGCCCGGGAGCTGTATTGACCGGGTTTGAGTAATGGTGGGGTCCAGTCGTTTGTTCTGAAGGTTAATAGAGAGGGAGAGAGAGAGAGGGAGAGAGGGAGAGAGAGAGAGGTGTTCCGCTATAATGATATCACACTCCTTCATAAAGCACTGATAAACTCTAGATCACTCTGTGAGTTTAAGGGGAATTTGAAATCTTTACAAGGCTCGGTATCTCTGTCCTCTTGCCGTATGTGTGTGTGTGTGTGTGTGTGTGTGTGTGTGTGTGTGTGTGTGTGTGCATCTTAGTACCTAATACTGCTTACTCAGTGCACTTAGCACATATAGCTCGTCAATTCCCCGTTATCGGATCCTCAAGGAAGCATTAAGCAATACAGTGCTGCTGGATTCTCTATTCTGATTGGTCAGAAGGTGTTGCTTGCGTCTTCCGTGTCAGCAGTCCGTCCAGGAAATGAGCGCAAAAAAAAATCGAGCAAATAATCGGAGGAGCTTGCGATTTTTTTTCAGAATTACGGCGGATTTTCCGCGGATTTGGACCGAGACGTGCTGTGTGATGTCGTCTAGTTGCTAGTTAGAGAGCAGGACTAGACCACCGGCATCAAGTGGAGAACTGAGGAACATTTTTAGCCCAGATCATGGTTTAAAGTGGCGAAGGGAAAAAAAAACGGACACCCTATCTTTAGGAGATTTTAGGAGATTTAAAAATGGCCAGGATTCAACGGAAGCACAACTGACCGTGCTCTCTGGGTGGGAGGGATGGCGTGCTCTGTTTAACCAATCGTGGGCATCTGTGTGCATCATGTATGCGGAAGAGGGTAGATAGCGTATTCCTCAAAGTGTCTAGAATACGTCTTGGAGGAAGCACGTGTTCGCCTTCACCCGTAGCGTTTCGTAGCTGTTGTATGACTGCTGAGAGCTAGCTAACGGGTCGGAAATGGCGAGTGACCAAATTGGGAGAAAATCGTGACAAAAATCCGCAGCAAGCATAACACAATATAACCCAAGCGTCGAGAACTGCGGTCCTCCAGACGCTGTACTGTATTTTTCAACATCTACCAGGAACCGAAAATAATCATGTGATGCCACACCAAGGTCTGCACAGAGTGACTAAGAAATTCTGAAAGCAGACAACAGGATAAAGGCGTGGGTCTTTCCAGGAATACACTCGAACTCTGTCTTGCCAAGATCCAGCGTTCTATGATCATCTACACCCCATGAGAAGATGCTTGCCAAACGAGCTAGGATATAAATAATCCTGGCTGTCTGATGGTGTGAAAGGTCAGTTTGATGTCCTCTATAAAAACAAATAAAGCCAGTTGGAGATCACTGATTGTGGAGGGAAAAGGAAAGGGGTCCAACAACCGACTCTTGAGGGACAACTGTAGAGAGTCTGTATGGAGGAGACATGGAGTGTCTCATGGGTGGATATTTAATATGTGTTAGGTGTTTAATGTCTATGCCTATAAATATCTCCCATAATACTTTGTGTGATACAAGTTACTTCTTACAATACTGCCTACACCAGAAGCAACCATTAACTTTTCATATTCAAGGCTCTGGGCCAATAATATCTGCAGTCAATTCTGTGTGTTTAGAGAAGCACTCTAGCTTCTGCGTTCTTGCTCTGAAATCCCTCGGTGAATCCTTAAAATTGGTATCTTTAGTATAGGAGACTCTGGCTTCCATACATCTAGGCTAGACAGCTTGTGTTTTGATATTTCTGTGATCAGCTTAATGTGGCAGCTGCTCTGAATTCAGCTCACAGTCAGAAGAGCTTTGGTGGATACGTCCGTTTGATGTAGTCCTTGTTTCCGTCTCTCAGCCAGAACCTCTCTAATCTCGTCTCTTTCATCTGCTAATCTCTGCCCTAAGTGCTTCTGGCAGGTGGCCTGCAGAACTTATGATGTTTCTGTTTGTCACTCAGTGCTGGGGCTCTTCAGGAAAATCCAACATAACGTGTCATAGGAAGGTGTTTGGCCAGCAGCAGCTTCAATGCATCTTGGTGTAGCTTCTACAAGTCTTTGGAACTGTACAGGAGGCACGAACACCGTGCTTTCAATAGATATTCCCTTATTTCGCAAGTATGAGGAAGATGTATGGATGATGAGGAGGCTGAAGTTGAGGAAGATACAGGAAGGAAGACAGTGAGGTTTATGAGGCAGATGAGGATAAGCACAATGATGATGATGAGAAGCAGTGTATGGTTAAGGAGAGTGATGAGGAGGCTGAGGATGAAGATGCTTCACATGATCATCTACATGGGAATAAGGAAGATTATGAGGATAATCATTTTCAGGTGGTTGAATAATGAACATGATGAGCTTGAGAATGAGGATTATGATGATGGTGTAAGTAAGGTTCATGGTACAGTTATGGAGAATGATGAGGATTAATATTCTGAGGCTGATGGCCTGTGATGAGAATAAGGAGGATTGTGAGGATGATGAACATGATGCTGAGGATGAGGAGGATATGGATTATGAAGTTTATGAGGCTGAAGAAGGCAATAATAGGAACGTGGAGGTTGATGACTAGTATGGAATGGTAAAGGATGATGAGGAAGATAATGAGGAAAAGGATGATTAAGTTGATGAGGATAATGTGATTAAGATAATGAATGAAGATGGGAATGAAGATGATGAGGAGGTTGATGAGGATAATGATGAGGAGGTTGATGAGGATATAGTGATGAAGATGGAGGAGGATGATGATGAGGAGAGGTGTGATGAAGATTGGAGGAGGTTGATGAGATAATGAGGCTGTGGATGAAGATGTTGAGGAGGATGAGTTGATGAGGAATGAGGCTGTGGATGAAGATGTTGAGGAGGATGAGTTGATGAGGATGATGAGGCTGTGGATGAAGATGATGAGGAGGATGAGTTGATGAGGATAATGAGGCTGTGGATGAAGATGTTGAGGAGGATGAGTTGATGAGGATGATGAGGCTGTGGATGAAGATGTTGAGGAGGATGAGTTGATGAGGATAATGAGGCTGTGGATGAAGATGATGAGGAGGATGAGTTGATGAGGATGATGAGGCTGTGGATGAAGATGATGAGGAGGATGAGTTGATGAGGATGATGAGGCTGTGGATGAATATGATGAGGATGAGTTGATGAGGATGATGAGGCTGTGGATGAAGATGATGAGGAGGATGAGTTGATGAGGATAATGAGGCTGTGGATGAAGATGATGAGGAGGATGAGTTGATGAGGATGATGAGGCTGTGGATGAAGATGTTGAGGAGGATGAGTTGATGAGGATAATGAGGCTGTGGATGAAGATGATGAGGAGGATGAGTTGATGAGGATAATGAGGCAGGGAGTGAAGATGAGGTTGATGAGGATAATGAGGCTGTGGATGAAGATGTTGAGGAGGATGAGGTTGATGAGGATAATGAGGCTGTGGATGAAGATGTTGAGGAGGATGAGTTGATTAGGATAATGAGGCCTTGGATGAAGATGATGAGGAGGATGAGTTGATGAGGATGATGAGGCTGTGGATGAAGATGATGAGGAGGATGAGTTGATGAGGATGATGAGGCTGTGGATGAAGATGATGAGGAGGATGAGTTGATGAGGATGATGAGGCTGTGGATGAATATGATGAGGATGAGTTGATGAGGATGATGAGGCTGTGGATGAAGATGTTGAGGAGGATGAGTTGATGAGGATAATGAGGCTGTGGATGAAGATGTTGAGGAGGATGAGTTGATGAGGATAATGAGGCTGTGGATGAAGATGATGAGGACGATGAGTTGATGAGGATGATGAGGCTGTGGATGAAGATGATGAGGAGGATGAGTTGATGAGGATGATGAGGCTGTGGATGAATATGATGAGGATGAGTTGATGAGGATGATGAGGCTGTGGATGAAGATGATGAGTAGGATGAGTTGATGAGGATAATGAGGCTGTGGATGAAGATGATGATGAGGATGAGTTGATGAGGATGATGAGGCTGTGGATGAATATGATGAGGATGAGTTGATGAGGATCATGAGGCTGTGGATGAAGATGTTGAGGAGGATGAGTTGATGAGTATAATGAGGCTGTGGATGAAGATGTTGAGGAGGATGAGTTGATGAGGATGATGAGGCTGTGGATGAAGATGATGAGGAGGATGAGTTGATGAGGATGATAAGGCTGTGGATGAAGATGATGAGGAGGATGAGTTGATGAGGATGATGAGGCTGTGGATGAATATGATGAGGATGAGTTGATGAGGATCATGAGGCTGTGGATGAAGATGTTGAGGAGGATGAGTTGATGAGGATAATGAGGCTGTGGATGAAGATGTTGAGGAGGATGAGTTGATGAGTATAATGAGGCTGTGGATG
>CM022778.1:3188871-3221371 GCA_012411365.1 Ameiurus melas | reverse complement strand
CCGTTCATAGTTACGTACGATGTTACCGTGACGTTCCTTCACCAGCGTCTCTTTATTTCTCTCTCTTAAAGTTAACTTAATATATATATATAAGTTTCACTTATTAGGAGAGCTTTAAATGTGGGGGGGGGGAAACCCCTGTGATTTGTGTAAAGAAGCCGTCCAGCCGGGTCTTGCTGCGTTCAGGACGACTTTAAATGTACAAGCGATCATCGTGATGTAGTCTGTGAGAATCGCGGTCTGAAACGACGGCTTGACGGGCCGAGTCTGAGCTCCGAGACCGAGTGAGCCGAACTGTAGTGACACGACGCTTCAGCTCTCCCGACGCCGTGAACGGCGAGTCAACTTTCAGCAGCATCAGCTCTTCCCGTCACGCTACGGTTGCTCGCCGCTCGGCCCCAGGTGCATGCTGGGACGGCTGGTCGTCAGTGGTGCCGAGTGGCAGAGCTGGTCTGCCGACGGAGCCGTCGTCTCGTTTATCACCGGCGCATCAGACCCAGCCCTAAACAGACAGCGTGATAACGAAATCAAAGGGGACGACTACAGACTCTCGTTAATAAACACGTTAATGGGCTCCGAACACGTGCGTTATTAGTCCTCCGAGCACGTCCAAGCTTCATTAATCATGCATCCGTGTCAAACCGGTAGAGATGTCCCGGAGTGTATATTCATTAACGTGCGATATGTTTATCTCGTGTGGAAAAACGCAATCTTCTACAGACTTCATTTCAATAAGCAGGCGCGTCTTTTTTTTATTATTATTCCTTTTATAAAACACGAACCTCAGTGTAGGAATAGTGTAGGTCAGGATCGTGACACGAGCAACACTTCCTAGTAAAGATGGATGATGTTTATAATCTATACTCTCCAGCCGTACGTATATGTAACCTTCATTTACGACACAAATTCAGATTGTGTATTAATGAAAGATGTAACTGAATACGAATACGTTATCCAGAGCGAACGGATAACGCGTGCTATCGGATACGGACACGGGTACGAATAGGAGCAGTACTCTTTGTTAGGGATTGTTTGTTTGTTTTTAAACCAGTGCCAAAGCCCTACATCGGAGCTCAATGTGTCCTTGAGGCCACGTTCTGCCACTCCATCACGGTCATATTCACGCCAGCTTCAGCCCGTCGGATTCACCCGAGCCTGTCTGACACGCTGACCCGTAACACGTGCCGTCATCCATGTTCGAAAGATCCTGTGCCACTGTAAATCCACCGCGGATGAATTTCTACCAAATATTCCAAGTTTCAGCTGCGGTCAATCAACTTCAGTATAAGGTTTCATTTCTGGTATCTACGTCGGAGTATTTGCTGTAAAAAGCAGAATAATCTGGAGTTTTGTGCGGGACTGAACGAGAAGCGAGCCTGGGGCTGATTTCTTTCTCACGCAGACTGTACACTCATGCAGCCTGACGGCCATGGTCACATGATTGATTACACACAGTGACACGCCCTCTAGATCTGATCTACACTTCCCCGCCCCCGTTGCACGGTACATGTCTCACACATCTACACCAAGCACTGTTCGGTTCACGTGCGTCGAACATGAGTACAGCTACAGTTGCGCTCAAAATGATTCGACCCGCCCGTTGCGAATCAGGTTTATTGTCAGAATGTACAGATTTATCCGTTGTTTGCGTTGATCAAACAAAAACGATTAAAATAGTTCAACACGACGAATACTCTTGAAACCACTTGAAGCATTCCCTCAGGGTCTGAGGTTCTGGGTCTGGGAAAGGATACGCGGGTTTGCTCCCAGCGGACGGAGCGGGTTATCTGTCACCCTGGCTCTTCTGTCACTCTAATGGAAGTCTAAATGTCTTATCGATCACTACGGGGCCAGCCTGTAATCAATAACACACTTCTGGGACTGACGCAAGCTCTTCCCCTCCTGCAGGACTCGGTTACAACTGCAACAAAGCCTTAAAAATCAGAATTGTTCGTTTCAGGTCTGTGATTTAGTGTAACGGTTGTCATTAAATTCTCTCGAGAATGTATACGCCTCGCCCCTGGGGGCGTGTCTTGCTCTACAGGTGTGGCTCGTTCGCATTAGGGTGCGTCTCGATCGGCTCAGTAATCCAGTAGGTGGTGAATCAGTATACGGTGTGTATATACGAGTTCGGACACTGGTAAGGACCCTGGTTCACTACACACGGGGACAATGAATTGATCACGCACATTTTCGGTCACATGACTACGTACTCGCGTTGATTTTTTTTAGCTGAGAGGCTTCAGAAAACATTTCCAGTAAGGGAACATAACAAGCATCGATGCTCCCCGGTTTTTGCGGTGCATTGTGGGATTTTTTTTTTAGGGAGCGAACGTTCCAATGAACTGGAAGAATTTTGCGACCGAGACAGCCCTCGAAATGTCCAACGCCCCGGGTGATCAGCGCCCGGACTACTGAACTAGTACTATTGGAAAACCTTGTAGTAGCAGTCACTTCCTGTCCACTTCATCACGCCGTTCCGTTGTTGATTAATTTCCTATAAAAACATGTTTTCGCTTACTTGTGGATAATACTGTCACTTATAGCGCCGAAAATGTCCGTATGTCACCCGATGTTTGTGTAAAAACTCAGTAAATAATCACTGGGCATCAGAAAAGCGCTCTAGGAACAGAAGCAGGTGAGGGTATTTGTTGTGGTTTTGTGGAAGAAAGTTCAATCAGAGGATTAAAATAAAATCCCGTAATCTACGATTGAGCGTTCTTCATCCTTCATCCCAGCTCGAATTTCTTCTCGGAACAAATTCTAAGGAGTACCTTTGCTGCAATAACTCGAGCGTTCAGCATCTCCCATCAGCACTTTAGCACATTAGAGTCATCTCTGACCTCACCAGCGGGGATGATTGGATATCACATGTAACATGTTGTTTAGTTATTATACTCTCCCCACCTCGCTGGCCCTCTCCGGCTAAAAAAAAAAACCAAAACGTGACGCCCTGGATTATGGACGGACGATAAATGGCTCCTGTGGACACTCGGGGCACTATTTAGCTTCAGCGTGTGGAGGGGGTTGGGGTTTGAAATTGAATAATGTTTCCGATGACGGTGAGCCGGAGCTGAGCGAAGTGGTTAGCACGTTTGCATTGCACCTCGAGGGTTAGGGGTTCGAATCCCGCCTCCTCCCTGTCTGCGTGGAGCTCCTTGTACTGGGGTTTCCTCCCCAGTCAAAAATACATGCGTTGTAGGCATGTCCGATTGGCATTCCCGAATTGTCCATAGTGTGTGTTATGGGTTGGCATCCCGTCCAGGGTGTCCCCCACCTCGTCCCCCGGGTTAGGTTCCAGGCTCCTCGTGACCCTGTGTAGGATAAGCCGTTTGGAAAATGTCCATCATACAGGTCCAGCGTCCTGGAGCTTGGGTTACTGTCCGTGTGGAATTTCTGCACAGGTTCCTGAGTTTCCTACTGGTTTCCTCTCACCTCCCAAAAACATGCCAGTAGGTAGTGATTGTGTGTGTGTGTGTGTGTTCGTGTCCTGCTCACACCTGGGATGGACTCCAGATCCACTGCAATCCTGATCCAGCTGAAAGCGCTTACCAAAACTGAATGAACGACTGTACTTTATGTTGCAAACATCAGGTCCAGATACGTTCGCATCGGCACAGCTGTGTTCCTGTTCTTCAGCCCACGCCGATAGAAACCGGATGAGATGGACTCGATCAGGGCGGTCATAGCACAAAAAAATTGAGTCACCTGGCTTTTAAAAGCAGGTTTTAATGGCGTTTGGAAATCAGGGTAGATTTGTGTGAGTATTTTTAATTAGGGGTTACGTTATGGGATGGGGGGGGTGCCCATGTCTATTAGAGTTCATAAGGATTTTGAGCAACGACGGCTAAGAGAAACTGAGCGAAGACGAATTTCCCTCCCTGCTTCCGGGTGCGGTTCTACTTCGGAAAAATAAACCCCCAACAAAGACTCCCCAAAATGTTTTCACTGTGTGTTGAATTTGAATGATCGTTACACTAGATAATGGCAGAGTTCCTTCAATCAGTTCAGAGCTATTTGCTCAAAGACAATTATAATTAAAACCGTTTTTATGAATATCAAACACCAGAGGCCCACATCGAACAACAGAACAAAGTCTTGCTCTAAGATTAATGCTTGAAGCAATTCTTCTCTTGATTTTTTTTTTTAAGTGACAACAAAGACTGTCAATCACTCCGTTGCTCAGAGACACTGCTTTATACGTCCCTACAGTTTCTAGTACCCGAAAATCACATCAAATCCAGAAAGAAGATTCATTTCTTCATTAAATATCGACATTTATCAAAGACTTAATCCAAAAAAAAACAAAACCTACTTGTATTCTGTGTATTAATGGACTCACGCTTGTCTTATTTTGTTGGTATCTTTATTTACACCATTGCGGCCATTACTACCTTATCAGCTGCTCCTCATTAACGAGTCTCATTGGAGGACTATATAAACAAGTCACAAACACACTCACGTTGAGAAGTCTTGCCAGTGTTTATCATTGTCCTTTGCTGAGATCGTACTACTTACTTCCAGCTCTTGTCTAACCTACATGCCATGCATGTTTGACTAGGACTCTGTCTTGAGCTTGGGAGCGATCCAGACAGCCAATCCCTGGTCCTGTTGAAAACGTTGGAACAATGGTGTGGCTACATCAGGTATGGAGTGGTGAAGGCCAACTTGTCAGGTTGCTTCCTGTTTCAAGATTGGTGATGGGTTGTTATGGTTATTGAGAGATAGAAACCAGACCTTATGGTGCCTTGCACTTAGAACATCGCCATGGGTCCAGAAAGTACCGTTAGAGGACAATCATTTATTTTATTTTATTTTTTAAGTTTTTGCGCAATCGATCCACAACCTGGAAGGAATTCTTTTATGTTTATATTTATCGCGTTTGCCTGACACATTTACCGAAAGTGACCATCTATTGAGACAGTATACGGTTCACCTGAGCAGCTAAGGGTTAAGGGTTTTGCTCAAAGGGGCAGCTTGGTGTTTCTGAGGTTTAAGCCCATGACCTTCCATAACCCAGTAACTCAATACCTCAAGCACTAAGCTTCCTCTGCTTTCACTGTGAAAGCGAAGCTCCGCCTCCAGACAAGCCCAGATTCAGTCCTGGGTGTGGAATCACCCTTGGGATGAACATGTTAGCTCTTCCGAAGTAGAAAACAAAGTGCTGTTTGTTTTGTAAAGTGCGCTGAAGATAATACAGTGATTATTCTATAACAATTCATGAATTATGGATCAGGCGTATTGATAAACTGCACTATAAGCTCTGTATGTCCCAGGGAAAATCCATCAAAATGTCTTCTTAAGAAACGTGTGTGTTTGTGTGTGTATATATAATGATTTCTAGTTTCCAGACCAATGTTCTATGCATGAGCAAGTAAAATATGTACATATTTAATATAATCCGTATGGCTCCTATTCCCACCAGACTGTGGAAAACCAATCCCCACACACAGACTGCACCGTACCACCCTAAAGGAAAAGCTCTCAGCCTGGAAATATCTCCCAGGATGCAGATTTAGCAAGAACACGCCGATGCAGCTTAACACAGCGATATTTTATTACCACGTTTAGTCTGAGTGGAGATACGGTGGGGATTTCATCTGTCTTCTCTTGTCTTGAGGAGAAAATGCAGCCGATCTCAGTAGATCGCACAATAACAATAAGTGCAGATGCTATAAATAAGGAATAAAACACGTCAAGAAACAACATTTTTGTACTCTTATAGGAAACTAACCAACAACAGAATGCAGAGTTACTGTCACCACCCTGAAGTTGATTACTGCTCTATAACATCACGTCCGGAAGCGTTTTTATTCCTCCCACATCACAGTAATTTGCCAATTCATTAGAATTTTTTCGTTAATTAAGGAATGATGTTATACTTCTTATCCATTTGCAGTTATGTATAACATTGTGGAACGTATACGAGAAAAGTTAGTTATTACCAGTCTCTCTCTTTTTTAGATTACACTCACAGTTGGTTAGCAGGACAGCCTTAGCTACAGAAACTAGTAGGTTGGTTAGCTGCAGAAACTAGCAGGTTAGTTAGCTACAAAAACTAGCATATTATTTATCTGCAGAAACTAGTGGGTTAGTTAGCGACAGAAACTAGTCAGTTAGTTAGCTGCATAAACTAGCGGGTTAGTTATCTGCAGAAACTAGCGGGTTAGTTATCTGCAGAAACTAGCGGGTTAGTTATCTTCAGAAACTAGCCGGTTAGTTAGCTGCAGAAACTAGCAGGTTAGCTAACTTAGCTCATTTTAGAGCTGTACAAATGTCTTATTTTGTAAGGTTTATTTATTTATTTTGCAAGATTGGCTGCTGCTAAATAAAAACTGAAATACCAGCAACAAAATCATGCTAGCTTTGCTAGCACTTCTGTGAACAGCTGGCTAGTTGTTGTAGATTGCAGGTGGACGTGTGTGTTTTTTTGTTGCATATTCATATACGTTCGTAAATCCTGCTGGGTTCTTTTTTTTTTTTTAACGAGGCTAAATATGTAGAGGTGATGCTAGGTCGTTTCTTTTTCTACAGAAGTTATGAGTTCAAATTTACACATGCATGCGTACTTCTAGCTTTCAGATGTGACACAATGATGTTCCCTTACGGTGTGCTAAATCCTAATGAGAAAATCGATCAATTCAAAAGAATCATGTGCTCAGTGTGGTGGTGGTGGTGGTGGTGGTATTAAATTTTGGCTTTATTTCATTTCTGAGCACGCCGTCTTGGCGTCTCCCTCGTTACTGTACGATTGCTTTTCTCCTCCACACGAGACAGCTGTTGTGTAATACGCTGAAATCCGCAGTAATTACAGACACCAGAGACCTTTACTTTTGTTTCTCCGAAGCATCGAAACACCTACACTAATCTCCGCGTTTTCCCGCTAACACCGAGCTCCTTTTAGATAATTCGTTTAAGACGGGAAAGCTTTCGTTCCTCCCCCCCAGGTGCCATGTTGATTATTTCATTTTAGCGTGTGATTCACCGGCAGCGTGGCGATGAAGCAGGCGTAAAGTGAGTCACGTATCCTACGAACATCTGTGTGCTCCAGTGAGCAACGTTCACTCCAGCACCTTCTGCGTCCTGAACGTTTATTTTTAGACAGATTGAACCTCCTGGGAACCAGACCTTTGGAGGTGATCCTAGATTATACATAAATCTGGAGGGAGAAGTCGTGAAGAGCCGAGGTCGAAAGCAGCGTATAGCGGGGTCATGTAAAATGAGGTCAGGTCTTCACGCCTGTGATCGATGAGCTCATGTCAGCGCGAAGGTCCTGCAGTGGGAGGTTAATTGGGGGAAATTTGTCGGCTCACTTGAAGCTAGAGACTCAGGTGCAGGTTTATAAGCCATCTGGAGCGCAACAACACCGCACACGGCATCTGTTTCCTTTCTAGTCGCTTTACTGTAATATGATGTGTGGTTGAACAGCCTCCCCAGGCCCCGGCGCTCCTTCTGGTGTAATGTCTCCTCTCTGTAGAACGATCTTTAATTCCTAATTATGTGCCTTGTCTGATGCCAGGAAATTACAGAATTAAAGTGGAGTTAAAGAACATTACCAGCGTTCAATTTACGTCATTTTCAGCAGCAGTTAAATCGTAAAGTCGTAGCAGTCGGCTCTTAATGTATTATGCAGTGACTGATGTTTGGCTACGTCGCACCCGTTCTCTCCTTAAAAGACGATCGATTGGCCGAACGTACAATAATATGCTAATTAAACTAAACCGAGACTATTTTTTGCGTCTGTATCGAGCCTCTGCGTCTGCGAACGGAAAGTCCGATACGCACGTTCGTCATTTTTACACGTGGAAACGTTCCACGTGTCGATTGTTCTAAGCTCCGTGTGTAGTGTGTGAGTGGTGTATGGATCGGCGGCGTGTGCTCGTTTTAAAGATATGTCGTTTCTTTTATATAAAATGTATAATTTTGGCTTATTGACCCCTGAAACTCAGGTTTTATCAGTCAGCTTGGTAATTATTACGTAGTATTCGGTACCTTCGGTATTATGGTAAACTGCTAGCTAGGAGTTTCCCTCGGTTGTTTGCTACGTTAGTGTGATCGCCCAAGCGCAAAACCATAGAAGCAAACATCAGGCACTAGATGTTTTGGTTGATTGAATATATTAGCAGAAGGGGATTATGATGTGTGTTTTACCTTTCGGCTTTTTCAAATCGATTCGATGCAGACGTGTGTGTGTGTGTGTGTGTGTGTGTGTGTGTGTGTGTGTGTGCACAGAGGTGAGTCTGCTGTTCTTGTGCAATAATTACTCATCACTGCGATGGCCTCTGCTACACCCAGGGCTCTGCGTGCTGACAGGATTAGGCCGTGTCTGGAAGTTTGGCGGTATCGATTCTGGCTCCGTGCTGTACTCAGCCAGCGCTGGCAGCAGCTCAGCTCAGGGCAGTTCTATCTCCTGGGCACGATTGTTCAGAGTAAACAATAAGCTGTTCTCTCCACATCCTGTAACTTGCACACAGCCACCAGTTTATACCAAACTTCTCGTGAATATATTTCCATACGTAAATATACGGTGAAGTTTTCTGTAAGGAGAAGTTTATTTTTAACGTCTATGGAAGGAGTCTCCAGTGTCGGTGTTTTTGTAACAGTTGGAGGTAAAGCTGTCGCTTTGCACACAGGGGAGTTTACACTTTGTGGTTTCTGTCTTATTAACGTAAAGAGAGAGAGAGAGAGAAAAGAGAGACACACGAGGGAACAACCGTTTACAGCTGCTATAAAGTAAGCGAGAACAGGAAACTAACTAACTACTTGACGTTACCGATGTATTTTCCGTGTAAAACAGAGGTAACATTGATATTATTTATGTTACGTTATGTTGTTTATGTGTTGTTACATTTACTTACGTTTACGTTATTTGTGTATTTTCCGTGTGGAAAAGAGCTAAAGCCTGTTTACATTATTTACGTTACGTTATTTTCGGGTTTGTACGCCATTTACATGTTACGTTATTTACGTTTACGTTACGTTATTTATGTTACGTAACGTTATTTATGTTTACGTTACGTTATTTATGTTACGTAACGTTATTTACGTTTGCGTTGGGTTATTTGTTACGTTATTTACGTTTACGTTACATTATTTACGTTTATGTTACGTTACTTACATTTGTTACGCTATTTGTTATATTATTCACGTTTGTTACGTTACTTTATTATACGTTTACGTCATGTTATTTACGTTTACGTTAATGTTTATGTTACATCATTTACGTTTACGTTACATCATTTATGTATTCGCCATGTGAAACAGAGCTAAAGTTTTCGTTATTTATGTGTTACGTTACATTCTTTACATTTACCCTAGGTTATTTGTGTTGTTACTTTATTTATATTTACATTACGCTATTTATGTATTTGCCGTGTGAATTTACATGATTTATGCGTTTACTTCTGGTTTTTTGGTGTGAACCGGAGCTGAAGGAACGCGGCCTCGCCCAGAGAGGGCACTAAAATAACTCAATCAATGAATCAATGTGGGGTTTTTTTCTTTTTCTTTCAGTCTCAGCAGAAATGCATCGTGATCTTTGCTCTCGTGTGCTGCTTTGCTGTCCTGGTGGCGCTGATATTTTCGGCCGTGGACGTGTTGGGAGAAGACGAAGAGATCTTTGACGACGATAACTGCAGCAATAACTGCCAGTAAGCACTTTATCTCGATCACATTCAAAATAAAGAAAGTGTTTTTTTATTTATTTTAAATCGTTACGAAACCTTATGCACACACTTACTGAATATTTAATTGATAATCATTTACGAAATTATATATATATATATATATATATACAGTGCCGTCCACTATTATTGGCACCCTTGGTAAATATGCGCAAAGAAAGCTGTAAAAAATTGTCTTTATTGTTTAAACATTTTTTTTTAAATCACATAAATACTCTGGTCTCATGGATATCAAACACAACACAGGTTTATCAAAAGGAAAAAATAAATAAATCTCTATATATATGAAACTCATGAGGCTCAGTGCTCGCAGAAATGAACTTCTCTCTGTCTCTCACTCTCTTTATTGTACTTGTATTAATTATACTATTAATAATTCATTGATATTGTAATAAATTGTCACAATTCACTCGTGTGAGATATCGTGATGTGTGTGTGTGTGTATATGTATTTTTCCGAACATTTTTTGAAAAATAGCAATTTACATACAGATTCGAAGCAGCTCATTTGACGTAAAAATTTCATGGCAATTCATCGTGACCTCCGTCTCATCGTCGCCGTCTCCTCCAGAGCTCACGGCTCATGCAGGTTGTTACCGAGAACATTTTCCAGACTCAGCCATTTCCACAATCCCCACCCCCGAGCACCCTGGCCTCCATTTCCTTCCTAATAAGTGTACAAAATGTCATTTGGAGCTCCAAATTGACTCGGCTCGGGTCCAAGCGGAAGGCGCGTTCTCGCTGGAACGAGGTGGAATTGTGTTCATGAACGACGAGCTTTATACGAGAAATGTCAAAGGGAGCTCTGGTCATGTTCGATAGAAAGCTGAGAAGCTCAGATTTAATCAGGGTTGATTTTGTTTTTATATTACATGATTCAGTGTTGGCATGGAAATATTCATATCCATCATTTTTCTTGTTCACTGTGCGCGCGCACACACACACACACACACAGTGAGAGAGAGAGAGAGATGCCATGTCTTTTTTTTTTGTCTTATTATCCTCAAAACAGAGTTAATAAAAAATAAATGCTGGCGAGGGAGCGTCTGTTTATAGCTGTTACTACTATAACCTAAGTGTAAAAACTCGTTTCCATGCCAATGTAATCTAGATGCACTAAATGTAACCATAAACGGATAAGAAGTACGACGTGTCGATCTTTAATAAATAAAATGTCGTAAACAGACCTTACCGGCGTGCACTTTTCTGTCCAAAATAATGTAACGTCAGCGTAACTCCGCTTCGTCACGCCACCGCGTCGTTGATTTTTTTTTCCTACAACGGCGCGACACGTAGCGTTCTCTCCGTAATAGCTCGGTTACGTGCTGCGACGTGAGGCGATTACCGGCAGGGCGGTAAAACTAATCGTGCGGGTTTGAATATCATCGATGGAGGTTGAGATTGATTCAGAGCCTTTTAATGGCACGGTGTGTAACGTAATATTAAACAGTCTCCGTCGTTCGGCTTTTAAAATAAATAAATAAATAAATACCGGAGAGATCGAGCGTATCGAGTGCGTATGTGGAAATAAAGCCGATAAGATGAGGTCTTTTCATATATGTGTAATTGTATTAATTGCAGTTTGAGGGCGTAATTAGTGACCCAACGTGTTCGTTGGGGGTTTTTTTGGATAATTTCACACGTGTTGAAATAATAATAATAATAATAATAACACAAAAAAGTGTGTAGGATATTAACACATATTGTATGCAACACATATGTAGGATATTAACCACCTGAGGCGAATTGAAACGGTCCACGCTGAGTTGATTTGACCCGAGGAGCTGGGTCGACGCGTCCGGGTGGGGGAGGGGTGCATCGATTCGTCTGCCCCAGTCGCTAACCCGGCGGTTGTGTTCCACAAAACTACCCAAGACTGAGAAAATAACCCAAAAGGCTCAACCCATTATGAATGGATTTGGTTTATTGGATTCTGCATTAATCAGGAACTTGTCCAAACCATCAGGGAAGACGAGCAGCGCAATGCATCGTGGGGAATATCGGAAAACTTGCAAGAGCGAATACGTTGGAAAAATCCCAAAGCGAGAATTAATCTGAGCTGCATGTTGCGGCTCGATACTAACGGCGTTTTCTCTCGCGCGGCTCTCAATCAAAATACACTTCATATTACTGATGAAGCTCACGAGTGATCAATAACGCGCAGGAACACAAATAACAAGCCGTCTGTAAACACGTGCGCGTTTCTTTTCCATTCCTCATATTCCGGGTGATGTGCCCACTTCATCAGTTTGCTGCATCGGTCGGGCGATGAGGTGGAGATCGATGGCTGAATTCGCTTCGCTCGTGTCTGATGAATCAAAGCGCTAGATGGAGGCGGATCCTCTATTAAACGTCTGTTGGGATACGTTCTTGTTTGGCGGGATTTAAAGAGTAAGCCGTTAATAAACAGGATCAGTTGCACGGTAAATGCTCGTTTCCATCTGTAGGCCGTCACCAGACGTTAGTCGGCACCTTCGATATAATAATTGACGTTCAGATTCGACGTAACGTTATTACAGATCGTAGAAAGACTAGAATACAGCGTCTAATATCAAGAAGAAAATAATGAGCGATAATTTGGAGTTCGTACCATAAGATCTCACACAGAACGGGTTCTTCAAAAGTTCTTTACGTTTTTTGTCAGACAATTAAGTGTTCTTAAGCCCGGTTCTCGCTGCACCGACCGACGCCGACTTCCTGCGGTTTCCGAGCTGTATTGCGCCGTACTGTATTGTACGTTCTTGAGCTTAGCTATGGATATTGGACATGGCTTGAATCCAGTCCTACAAACATGGATTTCCGATACTGAGCTACGTGAACGAAATTTGATCTGAGCTGCAGATGTTCAGACGAGTGCACCTGAAATACGCAGTCGCGATAAATTCCCATCGCGTCATGTTTACGCTGTCCGTGGTGTCTCTTGTGTACAGGGTGGTGCTTGTGGAAAATATCCCAGAAGACATCTCCATTTCTCACGAGGGGACGATGTCCCTGACCGCCAGACTCCACGGCCTTCTGGACCTGGCTCAGAAATCGGTGGAGATCGTGTCACCGTGGTGGGATCTGAACTCCACAGAGCAGGACTCTCGATTTCCCCAAGCCAAGCAGGTTCGTTTCGATTTCATTTGAAAGTATCATTAATACCAGTGATGAAAAGTTCCATCAGAACAGCATGTGTTTCATTAAGACCCTCCACTGCAGCGGCGCTTTAGTCTTTTAGTCAGTCCAGATCTCTCACGTCTTCATCAGAAAGCTTCAACTTTCATGCAAATAATAAAAAAAAAAGTAGTAATGTTTACTTGAACCGATTGCATGCTAATGTGGGGGCGTGGCCTGGTGTCTCGATTTGCATACGAGTTCTCAGAACTTTGATTGAATTGTGAGCGTTATAGATGGGTCGTTTTCAGTGTTTCTTGTTTTGTGATGACGTTAAGGCCTTATTATGAAATGTTTTGAAAGGCCAAGTTTGTCTCAGTGAGAGGTGTGTGTGTGTGTGTGTGTGTGTGTGTGTGTGTGTGTGTGTTCAGTCTTTATGAAGGTTGATGTAAGTGCACTTGACTGTAGCAACAGTCTTCATTTCTCACAAGAACTATTGTATTTATACAGCTGGGGAAAAAACAAAAAACCCTCCCTTCCCGGTCCGGAATCTTTATTTGTATTTGGCTTGGCTTCTTGTCAGTCATTTTATAGACACGCCCCCAACACTCTTTCACGTCCTCGGAACTCCTTGCGAGGACAATTTCGAATGTTTACAGAGGAAGTCACGGGTTGTAAATTGGCTTTCACGCCGTTGAATGTCCGAGTGCTCTTGAAAGTGATGTCATGACGGCTATCTTTAGTTGAAGTGTTTTGGGGGCGGAGCTTTGTGTAACTGGGTGAAAATGTGGGTGGGGTCAATGAGTAAAAACAAACAACCAACTAATCATACAAATCGTATCCAGCTCCACCCGTTTAACCGTTAGAGACCTATTTCTTTGTCACAAACGCGCCGTTGCGTGGTAACGATGATGAGATTTCGGTAAACTTACTTCAAATTTGAACGAAAAGAAAATATTTTCAGTCTAATGAGTCCAAACTTTTGACTAGTATTGTACTGAATATCGCAATGTATGGTATTTGTGAGTGTGGCAAACACTAACACTGTGTTAACATCCTACAACAGTGCAGTGTAATGCAATACTAAATCCCACACAACCATTTCTAACACCTTCCTTCCTCAGCCAGCTACAGACTTCATCATTGGATTAAAAAAGAAACTCTATACGTCGGTAAATTTCCTCGAACTGAGATGAGAGTCTTGACCGGTGCTGATAAACTCACAAACTTTCGCACGTTTTCTCTGGAAAACTCTCCTGCTTACACAATGTGACATGCAATAATGGGATATTTCCCTCAGACAAAGCCCTGAACTCGGGTTCTCCGCCCGAGCCGGTTATTACAGTCTAAATCACGTCTCCCGACGCTAAGCTTGTTTGGTGAGCTGAAACGCCGAGCTCATTAGAGAACAGACCCGTGGAGCTCTAATGGATCTCCCTGTAGCTGTTTGGCAGGCAGGAAATTACACTCGGAGCTGCTGGTACAGATCTAATCGCTCAGGCTTGGGTGGGGGGTGTTGTGTGTGTGTGTGTGTGGAGGGGGGTTGGGCACAGTGGGCGCGCAAACTTTTTTCCTTCATTTCTAAACTGCAAGATTAGGATCGATGCTGAGATCTAACTCAGAAAAGTGGTGGTGATTGATCAGAAACACACGCACACACTCATTATTTAGCGAAAAGCACACTCGTGACCGTTTTGACTGCTGAATTAAAATGACCTCACGATGAGTGCTTTTTAAAAAATGTTATGATTTCCTCTAGAAGGATGATTCACAGATAACGGAACAGCTGACTGGATCGATTACTGAACATCCCCAGCGCTTTCTGATCTAAAAAAGCAGTACAGTACGCCGTAACATGAAACTTGTATCAATGAATTCTCACTTCAGTTAAAGGTTTGCTACGTTACCCACAATTCTCAGCCGTTCTACTTACTGATCGTGTTTGGCGTTGGATTGACCCTTTGCTTCGACTCTTCCTAAATAGACTGATGCAGCGGCGCTTTAGTTCGAGCTCTCTCTCACCTCGTCGTCTGCTAACGCTGCGCTAGTCATCTCCGATATCGCCAACTAGTCTCGACTCGTGTAGCCGCATTGCATTCTGGGACGTTCGGAACGCTTCGCCGTCACTCTTTATTTACACGGGTGAGAAAAGAAGCCTTTTGCACGTTCAGGTTTTTTGTTTTTTTGTCAGAGCTAGCACTGTGACGCTAGCTGCTAAGTTCGAGAATACAGTACTAGCTAACGGATTAGCGTCACAGAATCTTTGACGTTTCAGAGGGAAGTTCTGAAGAGAGAGATTTTCTGCGCATTATGTCTCTAAAATGAACTAGTGAAACTTCTACGTTTCTGACACCGCCTGAGGAAAGAACGTCTCTAGCGAATCTCCTTTGCCACATCATGAAGCGTGGGTTTATTATTTATAGAAGATATGACTTTTTTTTTTTTTTTTAATACTGTACCTGCCTCTCGATCCCCAGTGCCTCGTTTTCCTTCCATCTAAGACCTGGACGTCTGTACTGTATAGAAAGCTGTAAATTATGGAGTACAGGGGATTTACCATCCCCCCAACCCCATTCGCTTGATGTATAGCGGACACTCACTTGCTGGATGAGAGGAGAAGAAGAAGACCGTCGAGATTTATTATGAGTACTCTTGAAGATCGAAATTCAAATTTTGAAAACATAATTAAGAAAAAGCATGACATTTCAATAATACTCAAATAAGGATAAATAAAACACAATAAACAATAATGACGTGTAACCACAGCTACTACACGTTAGATCTTTTATATCGGTACGGTTCTACACAGAACCTTTTAAGAGCAGGAGAAACGGCGGCGTCCGCTTGCTGCGTGTCCTCTTTTTCACGCTCGCTCTCGTCCACAGGGTCGACTGTTACTCCATCGGCTGATGGGTCTGAAAGCTCAGCGCGTTCAGCTGAAGGTGGCCAGCGGGATGACGGCGTCGTCTCCGGAGCTCGATCTGCTCTCTCATTACGGTCAGGACAACCGACATCTCAGCTCAGGCGTCAGCAACTTCACCAAAGCCAACTCACCGTGACGGCACTGACGCATGCACCAGTGCTGCGTTCACCGAGATTAACGAAATTCTTAAAAAATAGCCGAAATTCATTCTGAAACTCAAGTTCACTTCCTGTGTTTTCTTTCAGTCTCTATTTGATAGAATCGATCTGAATTCATTGAAGGAACAGTTATCTAGTATAAATATAATCATAATTCAATGCACATTAAAAATGTAAAAACGTCCATGAACAGTACAGCCCAGTTGTTCTTCTGGCCTGCTGTCATTGCGAAAAGTCCTTATAATCTGCAGCTCAGTTCCTAGCATTGGTTCCTAAAAACATTTTAGAGTTTAAGTTCAATCCAAATGTAGTATTATTGTAGGATGTTTACGTTCATTCAATTATCTGAATTAGTTCAAGTAATGAAAATCAGGTTGATAAACCGTTGCCGTATGGCAACAATGTGCACCGCTGGAAAGTACCATATGGTCTGAAATAAATCAAACGTATGAGATTACAATTTCAATTACTGCATTTTCCAGACTATAAACCGCAGAGTTTTGTGCCGCCCGGTAAACATGTAGAAGCGATATCTTCTAGAAAGGATTTACAGGATGGAAAAAGTATGTCACTCAAAGTACGTACAAAACTCCGATCCAGACACGTTTTCGACGGTCAGTTCTTTCTCTTGAAACATAACATTTAGAAAATAACGTGCAGATGCGTAATGTCTGAAATGACAGCAATTATCCTTACTTTGAATGTGAGAAATAATAATAATAATAAAAAATACTATTAGAGGAGTGTCATTTTTGCTGTGTAGGCCTGTTTCCATTCATGAACGCACGTACGTCAGTTCCGTCGTCGCATTTTTGTTGCCATGTGGCAACAATTACGTTTCATTGTTTGATCCAGCTCCCATCCATCTTCTATACCGCTTCAGGAAACCTGGAGCCTATCTCAGAGAGCATGGGGCACAAGGCGGGGTGGGGTACACCCTGGACAGGGTGCCAATCCATCGCAGGGCAAAATATATCAACAAATAAAATGACCGTTAACTTCTCAGACAGTGTTGCAGTTTTTCCTTTAATCCGTTTTGCCTGAATATTGAAAAATGTATAGTTTTGAGAGCCTCTGACGATGACCTTCACCATGTCATGCGATCGCAGAAAAGGACGTGCAAACAGCACTTCCTGGTCATGTGACATGGCATTTTTATTCTTATGTCAACGTTGAAGCTCCTTTTTTCCAGTTACATAGAACAAATTTTTTGTTTTGTTTTACTGCCTATCAAAAAATTGGATATAAATGAATTGTTGCCAAATGGCAACACTATGCAGTAAAGTCAAGTATTATATATATATATATATATATATAATTTACAATTCACCCAAATGCAGATAACATCCAGGAAGTGTGTCAGAACGTTATCCCTTAATCATAGTCAATCAAATACAATAATATTTTATACACCAAATCAAATGTGTTAATGCTTTAAAAAGCGACTGACGGGCACAACGCGGGAAAACACACACTAGTGTGAATGCGTAAATGCAAGGTGGATTTGTTAGCCGGGCTTTCTTGCTAGCTAGCTTCATATCTTAATGCTAATGATTAGATTTTTGACACCCGGTCACGTGGTTTCTCCTGAGAGCTTAATCGTAGCTACGATTGGTCATGCACTGTTTAGGGGGCGGGGTTTAACAAAGAGTCAGCGTGTATGTATTTGGTCCAGTAAAAAGGTTTCTCTGAACGTTTTGCTACCTGACATAGGTGCGGAAGTGCGTTTTCTGAACATGTCGGCCCTCACCAAAGGCGAGCTCCATTCCTCCTTCTGGGTGGTGGACAGGAAACATCTGTACATTGGGAGCGCTGCTATGGACTGGAGATCTTTTTCTACGGTGAGAAAAATACAGCAAATCTGTACGATTAAAACTAACCAGCATTTGATTTATTAGTTCTCATGTTTTTTTTTTGTTTTTTTTTAACCCTTTACTGTTTGGCAGCTAAAGGAGCTCGGCGTCATCGTTTATGAATGCAGATGTTTGGCGGTGGACCTGCACCGGATTTTCAATCTCTACTGGCAGCTGGAGTACAAGGAGTTCGTCCCGACGATATGGTCCAAGCGGCTGAGCGCCCTCTACAGCAAGGAGGAACGTTTCTCTTTTCACCTCAACGGCTCCGAGGCCAAAGCCTACGTCTCGGTGAGCAGGGGCAAAAAACTAACAAACACATTGCTTATGATCAGGGTCATAAGCAGGATCTGGAGCGCTAAAATAAATAAATAAACCTTCCAAAACTATGCAGTGTCCTCATTACACAGAGAAAACACTGTCATTCGTTTGTTTCTTCACGTCCACTGCAGCAGGTTTAATTTGTTAAGCAGTCAGAGAAACTTATGGTTTATGCAGGTTAACGAAGGGGTGCCAATAATTCTGGAGGATACTGTATGCATGCTGAATGTTTTATTTGTTTTTAACGATTTTTATTTTGCTCATTTCAAAAGATAATAGACTTAAATAGAATAAATAGAAGAACATTAGCACTGATCCACACTTCATTGGCTCACTCTCACACACTCACACTCACTCACTCGCACACTCACTCATTCACTCTCACTCACGCACACTCACTCATTCACTCTCACTCACTCGCACACTCACTCATTCACTCTCACTCACTCGCTCACTCATTCACTCACTCACTCATTCACTCATTCACTCACTCGCATACTCACTCATTCACACACTCACTCATTCACACACTCACTCATTCACACACTCACTCACTCATTCACTCACTCACTCACTCACTCACTCATTCACACACTCACTCACACACTCACTCACACACTCACTCACACTCACTCATTCACACACTCATTCACTCATTCACACACTCATTCACTCATTCACACACTCATTCACTCATTCACTCACTCATTCACTCACTCATTCACTCACTCACTCACTCATTCACTCACTCACTCACTCGGACACTCACTCATTCACTCACTCATTCACACTCACTCGTACACTCACTCACTCATTCACACACTCACACACTTGTACACTCGCACACTCACACACTCACTCACTCACTCATTCACTCACTCACTCACTCATTCACTCACTCGCATACTCCTGCACACTCAACAACTCACACTCACTCGTACACTCACTCATTCACTCACTTGCTCACTCACTCACTCGCTCACTCACTCACTCACTCGCACACTCACTCATTCACACACTCACTCATTCACACACCCACTCACTCATTCACTCACTCATTCACACACTCACTCACTCACACACTCACTCGCACACTCACTCATTCACACACTCATTCACTCATTCACACACTCATTCGCTCATTCACTCACTCATTCACACACTCATTCACTCACTCATTCACTCGCACTCACTCACTCACTCACTCACTCATTCACTCACTCACTCACTCACTCACTCACTCGCACACTCACTCGCACACTCACTCACTCACTCACTCACTCGCACACTCACTCACTCACTCGCACACTCACTCACTCACTCATTCACTCACTCACTCACTCACTCACACACTCACTCACACACTTGTACACTCGCACACTCGCACACTCACTCAGTCGCACACTCATTCACTCACTCACTCACTCATTCACTCATTCACACACACACTCATTCACACACTCACTCACACACTCACTCATTCACTCACTCATTCACACTCACTCACTCACTCATTCACACACTCACACACTTTTACACTCGCACACTCACACACTCGCACACTCACTCTCTCGCACACTCACTCGCACACTCACTCACTCACTCATTCACTCACTCCACACTCACTCGCACACTCACTCGCACTCACACACTCACTCGTACTCACACACTCACTCGCACACTCACTCATTCACACACTCACTCACTCATTCACTCGCACACTCACTCATTCACACACTCACTCACTCACTCACTCACTCACTCATTCACTCACTCACTCATTCACTCACTCACTCACTCACTCACTCATTCACTCACTCGCATACTCACTCGCACACTTCACTCGCACTCACACTTCACTCGTACACTCACTCACTCACTCGCACACTCACTCATTCACACACTCACTCATTCACACACTCACTCACTCACTCACTCACTCACTCACTCACTCATTCACACACTCACTCACACACTCACTCACACACTCACTCGCACACTCACTCATTCACACACTCATTCACTCATTCACACACTCATTCACTCATTCACTCACTCATTCACTCACTCACTCATTCACTCACTCATTCACTCACTCATTCACTCACTCGCACACTCACTCACTCACTCACTCACTCACTCACTCACTCACTCGGACACTCACTCATTCACTCACTCATTCACACTCACTCGTACACTCACTCACTCATTCACACACTCACACACTTATACACTCGCACACTCACACACTCACTCACTCATTCACTCACTCACTCACTCACTCATTCACTCACTCGCATACTCACTCGCACACTCATTCGAACTCACACACTCACTCGTACACTCACTCATTCACTCACTCGCTCACTCACTCACTCGCTCACTCACTCACTCACTCGCACACTCACTCACTCACACACACACTCATTCACTCACTCATTCACTCGCACACTCACTCACTCACTCATTCACTCACTCACTCACTCACTCACTCACTCGGACACTCACTCGCACACTCACTCATACACTCACTCATACACTCACTCATACACTCACTCATACACTCACTCAATCATTCACACACTCACACACTCACTCGGACACTCACTCGCATACTTACTCATTCACACACTCACACACTCACTCATTCACTCACTCACTCACTCATTCACTCACTCACTCACTCACTCATTCACACACCTCACTCCTCACACCTCACTCGCACACTCATCCACACATCACTCATTCACACACTCATTCACTCATTCACACACTCATTCGCTCATTCACTCACCATTCACACACTCATTTACTGCTACTTACTCACTCCTCACTCCTCACTCATTCACTCACTCACTCACTCACTCACTCGGACACTCACTCGCACACTCACTCACTCACTCACTCGCACACTCACTCACTCACTCGCACACTCACTCACTCACTCACTCACTCACTCACTCACTCACACTCACTCACACACTTGTACACTCGCACACTCGCACACTCACTCAGTCGCACACTCATTCACTCATTCACACACACACTCACTCACACACTCACTCACACACTCACTCATTCACTCACTCATTCACACTCACTCACTCACTCACTCACACACTCACACACTCGCACACTCGCACACTCACACACTCGCACACTCACTCTCGCACACTCACTCTCTCGCACACTCACTCACTCACTCATTCACTCACTCGCACACTCACTGCACTCACACACCTCACTCGTACTCACACTCACTCCCGCATCACTCATTCACACACTCACTCACTCATTCCTCACTCACTCACTCACTCCATTCACTCACTACTCACTACTCATTCACTCACTCGCACACTCACTCGCACACTTCACTCGCACTCACACTTCACTCGTACACTCACTCACTCACTCCCACACTCACTCATTCACACACTCACTCATTCACAACTCACTCACTCACTCATTCACTCACTCACTCACTCATTCACACTCACTCCACCTCACTCACCCCACACCCCTTTCGCACACTCACTCATTCACACACCCAGTCACTCATTCACACACTCATTCACTCATTCACTCACTCATTCACTCACTCATTCACTCACTCATTCACTCACTCATTCACTCACTCGCACACTCACTCACTCACTCACTCACTCACTCACTCGGACACTCACTCATTCACTCACTCATTCACACTCACTCGCACACTCACTCACTCATTCACACACTCACACACTTGTACACTCACACACTCACACACTCACTCACTCATTCACTCACTCACTCACTCACTCACTCATTCACTCACTCGCATACTCACTCGCACACTCATTCGAACTCACACACTCACTCGTACACTCACTCACTCACTCACTTGCTCACTCACTCACTCGCTCACTCACTCACTCACTCGCACACTCACTCACTCACACACACACTCATTCACTCACTCATTCACTCGCACACTCACTCACTCACTCACTCATTCACTCACTCACTCACTCACTCGGACACTCACTCGCACACTCACTCATACACTCACTCATACACTCACTCATACACTCACTCATACACTCACTCAATCATTCACACACTCACACACTCACTCGCACACTCACTCGCACACTTACTCATTCACACACTCACTCACTCACTCATTCACTCACTCACTCACTCATTCACTCACTCATTCACTCACTCACTCACTCATTACACTCACTCCTCACTCACTCACTCCTCCTCATTCACTCACTCATACACACTCACTCACTCACTCATTCACTCCACTCACACAATCACTCACACAAACACTACTCACTCACTCATTCACACACTCACTCACACACTCACTCCTCATTCACTCACTCACTCATTCACTTACTCACTCACACAATCACTCACACAAACACACTCACACACTCACTCACTCATTCACTCACTCACACAATCACTCACACAAACACACTCACACACTCACTCACTCATTCACTCACTCACACAATCACTCACACAAACACACTCACTCACTCACTCACACAATCACTCACACAAACACACTCACTCACTCACTCACTCATTCACTCACTCACACAATCACTCACACAAACACACTCACTCACTCACTCATTCACACACTCACTCACACACTCACTCACTCATTCACTCACTCACTCATTCACTCACTCATTCACACACTCACTCGGACACTCACTCACACACTTACTCATTCACACACTCACACACTTGTACACTCACACACTCGCACACTCACTCACCCACTCACTCACTCGGTCAAACCTGAAGGCCAGTGGACTTGGTAATAAATTGGAAACAAATCTCCATCGTCCATGATTGATGGCTTCTTAAAAATTCTCAGTAAAAAGCTGTGAGCGATATGATGCACTGTCCTGAACGGCTCGCAGGCTGTAATCAATCTCGTGTTCACAGCCACTCTGCCGAGAGTGAGGACTCTTCTCAGAGATATATTTGGACTGTGAGAAATTTTCAATCTCTTCCCAGAAAGTGCGACTAATTCCTGTCTTTGAAGGTTAAAGGCTTCTGGATGTCACATAGAAGACTTTTTTTTTATTTATGTCTTTTTTGTAAAAGTGTTTAGGAAGATTTTAACAATCGCTGCATTACCAACTGACATGTCCATTATATAATTATTCATTAATGAATCCATGGTCATTATAACTCCATTAGAAGTCCTGGGTTAATGGTAATATTTAAACCACAACACTGGTAAATTCTCGAACCGGAAGGTGTTGATTAGTTTTCTCTAGCTGCAGCAAAAAGCAGGAAAAGGCTCGATCACCTTTCGTCTTAGTACGAGAACATGAGACAGATAGTTGATAGAAGTTGATTACAAGATCTCAGCGTTCTGCTAGGAACCGTAGTTGTTATGGGACAAGCGGAATAACGCGCTTGCTGTAGCTATGCAGATTTGAAGTGTTTTGTTCCAGATTTGTTTAGTCAACAACGCTCAATCTAATCTCCTCGGCTAACGAATCGCTTTGTTTCAGAGCTCTCCGAATATCTTCCGCCCCAAAGACCGGACCACGGACATCGAAGCCATTTTCCGCGTCATTCAGGACGCCAAGCGCTTCGTCTCGATCTCCATGACTGATTATCTGCCTCTCCTGAGCACCACTCCACACAAGTGAGTCTGCCTACGCATACAGTCCGATTCAGCTTGCTTGGCCTCTGTCGTTATTGTCACCTTTAAAGTGCACCTGTTATGGTTTTTCGAATATTACCTTTCACGTAGCGTGTTGTAGAGCAGTTCAAGTCATTGACTCGCAAAAGAAGGAACCGATTCTGAACGCCTGAAACGAGTCGTTAGTAATTCATCTTACTTCCTGAAAGTCGTTACGGTAGTGGGCGTTTCCTGTTCGACACACGCTGACCGAGGTAGACCAATCACAACTGACTGGGACGTCTGAACAAATCAGACCAGAGTATGCGCTCCGAAAGGAGGAGTTTAGAACAAATCCTTCAGAACGGATCCTTTAGAACGGATCCTTTAGAACGGATCATGGAACGAGTCGTTTGTGACACTGGCGGGGAAAAAGGCGACGCTGCGGTTTAAATGATGGGCACGTTAAAGTGTTTTTTGACCTCGGATGCGCGTAAATCTATCGTATGGGAGCTTTAAAGTTCAACTTAGGCACGTTTCAAAACCATAATAGGTGCGCTTTAAAGGCGCAGCATGACAAAAGGTCACTTCTCTGGTTCAGTGTGTGTTTATTGCGGAGCTTCGGTTGTACTCAGGCTGCCGTGTGTTCTCGCAGTAAGTACTGGTCACGTATCGACGGCATGCTACGCGAGGCTCTGATCCTGAAGCACGTCAGAGTGCGTCTGCTGATAAGCTGCCGAGAGCAAACGCACCCACTCACCTTCAACTTCCTGTGGTCCTTACAAAGCCTGTGCGTCCAGACGGCCAACTGCTCCGTCGAGGTGGTGCGTACATGCTCCTATTTAATAGTGCGCCGGTGTTATGAAAGGGTTCTTGTAGCTCGAACAATCAGCAGCTTGGACGCTTTACATGCGTGTTTATGTGATGTGTCTAATAAAAACTGACACGGTGGCGTCAAGAATGATCCAACTGGCCAAGTTAACACATGACATCATTGTTTATTTGTTTAAAAGGCAACGTTTAGTCAAAAATGAAAGAGCTGCCTGACACATAGTGGTCTGGACTTGTAAGCGCAAGGTCTGGTGAGATTTATGCAAATGAAATGTTCACGTTATATGAAATGGACGTTCCGCAACATTAAATGTAATTATAAACGGATAAAAAGTACAATACGTCGTTCTTTAATGAAATAAAAATGGAATCACTGGCAAAACGCTGTTGTGTAAACTGAACACAGCACTAGGGGGCGGTAGCAGTAACCGCTCTTCATCGCACCAGCCCCTCGTTGATTATTTTCCTCTAACAGCACGCCACTGAGTGTCTTATTCACTACACGACGATTTCTTTACCTTTGTGGTTTATATCATTCACGCCGGTTTGTTTGTTCTCCGTACAGAGGGTCTTCAGTCCTCGAGTGAGAGATGACGGTTCTTCTCAAGGCATCCAGCATCACCGATACGTGGTGACCGATAACTCCGTGTATATAGGTGATTTTTCATCAAAACCTCAAATCTTCATAAAACATGCGCTTTACAATAAACAGCAGATTATTATTCATCTCCATGAGCTGAGTCATCGCAGAGCTAAGAAAGAGGTTACTGCAGCATTCTTTGAAGAAACAAGGAAGCTGAAAATCTGAGTTCGTTTCGATCACGTGACAGGAGAGCCATGTGGTGTTGCATCATAAAGTGTCGGAGCCAATCAGGTTGCAGGATGTAATTGACGGGGGAACGGGGAGGGGAATGCATGATGGGAGACATCGATAATTATTTGGATGTTCGTACTGGCGTAGAAACACGGGTTCTTCTTCTTCTTCGAGAGAGAGTTAAGGGTTCTTAGTTTTTCTTAGGGAACCGGTATTGAAGAACGTAGAACCTTTAAGGGAACTATGGTACGACAGCAAGATTCCTTTACGATTATGGATTTTTGAACTATAGAGTGTTTGTATATAAATCTAAAAAAACATTTTTACATTTTAAAAAGATTCTAAAGTTCGAAATTCCAAAATATTTTAAAATTAAGAACATACTACTTTAGATTTTAAAAAGCAAAACCGTTGATATTTTGTAACATTTTTTTAAAATATTCGAAAGTTCTACATTCCAAAATCCTTAGAACCTTTTTATGTAGAACTTTAAAATATTTTATAAATGTTACAAATTTTTTTTTAAAGATTTCAAAGTTCAACAGTTTAAAAATAATAATAAAAAAAAGTAAAATTCCAAACTAATTCTGTATTTTTTATTTTATTTTATTTGGAATTCTAGAATCTTTTTAGATGCGTAGTCTTTTTTTTTTTTAGAAAGAGCATTAAATTCTAAATTCCTAAATAGTAAGAAAATTCAGCATTTACAATAAAGAAATACATTGTGTTGGTAACATTTTAAAAAGATTCTAACATCACACCCGCCTGCTGGTGGCGCTGTTCAGAAGATGGAGACACCAGCCATGTTTTTTGGGGGTGTCGTAAGATCCAAGAATTTTGGTTGAAGGTGCAGAGCTTTGTATGTGAGGTGTTGAACACTCGGATCTCGTTCTGCCCTAGACTCTGTATTTTGGGAGATGGGGAGGTCACAAAGTTGGAGAATAGGTACAAAAAAGATTGGGTTTTGACCAGTGTGATGATTGGTAGACAGATTATTTTAAGGGGATGGAAATCAGATGGAGCACCCAGAATGGTGTGTGGAGACAGGGAGCGTGGCTGCCTTTGAGGAGGGGTCGAGCAGAAGGATTGGAGTTGGGAATTCCATCAGTAAGAAATGGGGCAGTTATTTGGTGTTTTTGGGGGACTCTGGAGGAGGGGCGGTGGAGAGTATAAATTACACTTTAGTCTTGATTATTGTATTTTCCTTTTTTTTAATTTTGTGTTTTTTTATTTTTTATTTTATAATAATTATCTTTTTTTTTTTGGATATGTGAGTTTATTTTCTGTTGACCACAGGGGTGTTCGTGGGGGGACCAGGGTGGGGTGGGAGGTTGGTAGGGGGAGGGGTTATAGTGGGGATTTATGTTAAAATAGTTTGATTCATTACACATGTTGTTTGTCTCTTTGTGTTAAATTGTGAATCAATAAAAGTGTTAATTACACAACAACAACAACAACAACACCAAAAGATTCTAACATTGCAAATTCTTAGGACTTTAGGATTCTGGAATATTTTAATGTTTTTTACATTTAAAAGTTTCTAAATTCCAAAATTCTCAGAACATTTCCATTTTGAAACTTTTAAAGGATTCGAAATGTTAAATTCTATGAAACTTTAGAACTTCCGAATCTTTTAAAACATTTTATGTAACATTGTAATATTTTTAAAAAATATTCAGAAGTTCTGAATTCCTAAATTAGAATTAGAATGTAGGTTGTAAAGTCGGTCCTTTTTGAAATGTTTGATTTTTTGTAACGTTGTAATATTTTTAAAAATATTCAGAAGTTCTGAATTCCTGAATTCTTTAAGAGGACCTTTAGAATGTAGAACTTAATGTAGAATATTTTAGTTTTTTTGTACCATTGTAATTTAACAAAAAAAAAATTTTAATTGAGAAATCTTTTACAATCTTTTAAAAAATTTGACAAAAAATTAAGTATTTAAAAAATATTTAAAAAATAAATTTGAGTTTTATTCCGATAACTTTCTAGACTTTCTTTCTTGCAATGTTTTTGTTGTTTGTAAGATTTTAGAAAGCGAATCTCTTGATGAAGGTGAGACGCTTGTCTTCCTTTTTCTGTAGTCTGATGATTTTATTTATTTATTTATTTTGTACATGTCAGGAATAATTCGATTCAAAGTGAATTCTGCTCTGTGAAAACTGTGTGTGTGTGTGTGTGTGTGTGTGTGTGTCGGTTCTCGGCAGGGAACCTGGACTGGGTTGGGAATGAGTTTGTGTTTAACGCAGGAGCGGGGCTCGTGGTCAGTGAGCCGGGGATGAGCTCCACGCTGAAATCCGTGTTCGATAGAGACTGGCGCTCGCCGTACGCTAAACCTCTGCAGCCCAACAAGATTCCCTCCTGCAGCTCGGGCGCCGGTGTGTTTAAAGGTCACACAGGTCACACGGAGGACACGGGGAGTCCCAACGCCTCTCTGTAAGAGCCTCATGAAGCACTGACGGACCGGACGGACTTGTTTCGTTGTTATTCGTGCCGTCTCTGCACTTTGTAAACTCTTTATTATTATTTTTTCTTTATTTTTTCCCTCTTAGCCATTTTTAAAGAAGTTTAAAAGCTACTGCGTGTGTTTGTTTGTTTGTTTATTTATTTATTTTATTTATTTCTTTTGGAACAGACCTCAGTGCTAATAATCGAGCTTGAAACCTGCCTCATTACCCTATTTATCTTATTTTCTACTTTTAATTTAGTCTCTTAATGCAAACGACAAGGAAAAGTACAGTTTACTACCTTTATTTCTCCGAATGTACGATGAGAAACATTTTAAAACATTAAAGAAATATTTCTGTAGATACAATAACGAGAAGAAGAGCAGTTAAAGTAATATTTACTATATCTAATAAATATAGATATGTACCAGTGCTACACGTTTTTACTGAATAATCATCTGTTTGTTTGTGTTTGTTTATATTTGTGTATTTGTGTATTTATTTGTTTATTCGTCCATCCATTTCTTTCTTTCTTTCTTCATTTATTTACATACTATCTATGTATTTTTCTACTCCTTTATTGACTTTTTGTTTTTGTTCATTCACATACTCATATATTTAATCATTTGTTTGTTTACTCGTTTGTTTGTTTGTTTGTTTGTTTAATCCTGATATCGCAGGTCACCAGCTTAATTTGAATAATCATGTACTTTCTTTCGTTCTTGTTTTCTTTCATTGATTTATTTGATTTATTTACTGTTTCGATGATTTTATTTCATTGTTTGTTTGACTGGTTGGTTTCGTTTGTGTTCTTACTTATCCACTTGTTTATTAATAAATGAAAAATTTAGCAGCTAATCAAAAAATTATTTACTTTTGTTTGTTTTTGTTTGTTTGTTTACTTATTTATTGATGTATTTGTTTGTTGATCCATTCATTAATGTCATTTATTTTGGATATTGCAGGTCACCAGCTTAATCCATTCATCTACTTACTCATTTATGTATTTTAGTCTCTTATTTGTTTGTTTGTTTGTTTGTTTGTTTAGCCTTGATATTGGAGGTCACCCACTTCATTTACATAACCACGCCCCCTTTTGCTGAGTTTTCCCCCCCACATCACTGTACTGTATCTCACTCATACGCTGTATTTTGTAGCCAGCTGGGATTTTTTCTAACACAGAGGTGGTAAAATCCATCAGATCCATATTTATCCATGCGATTGTCTTTTTTCCTTTCTTCTTCTTTCTTCTCTTTCTACATCCTTCTACGATGCACATTTCTACGTTCGAATCACATTAAGGACAGAGACTGTATATTTTTCTAACAAACGACTTGTTGAATTCTTCATCGCAACTTCTTTTTCATTAAATCTTCTTTGATTAATTTTTTTCTAAAGGGGAATTTTTATAATTTTTTTGATACACTACCACTAGGTTCTTCGTTAGTTAAAAGTGTGTCTAGAGCACAGACCAAAGCCTCGAGATGAGTATTGTGATTATCGTCATCCTGAATGTATCTTAAAGCATGAAGCAAAAACTGCTGCTGCTGTGTGTACAGTGTAGGGGTGCCAAAACTTTCTGCTCACGCTGCTCTTTAGTATTGATCTTCCAGTTAATCTCGGGTGCTTCTCAGGTTTTAATTTGAACATTTTTATTCTTATTCAGCGTTAAATTGTACAGAAGTGAAACATCAGCACAAAGTCTATCAGAGAGTTCCCAACAACAACTCTGTGGAACTACGGGCTGCCATGGCAACGGCATAGCAACGTGACAAGAAAGGTGTTTGTGTTTTTATATATATTTATAATTTTAGTTTTCAGAATTTTACAATACTGTTTAAGTTTTTAAACATTGTAACATAAAAAAATTCCAATGCTTTCAATTTCAATTCTTGCAACTTTCGAATCGTTTAAAATGCCTACATTTAAAAAAAATTGTAACAAAGATTCTAAGGTTTCGAATAAAAAAAATGGTCAGAACTTTAAAACGTAGGACTTCCTAATCTGTTAAAAATGTTTTCATTTTGTAACATTGTAACATTTTCAAAAGATTCTAAAATTCCAAAATTGTTAGAACTTTTGGAATTTTTGAAAAAATGTTATAATATTTTGCAAAAATGCATCGAACTTTACCATGTACAATCTTTTAAAATTCTACAGTTTTCAGTTCTAAAATTCGTACCACTTTAAGAACTTTGGAATCTTTTAAAATGTTGAAATTTTCTAACATCATAACATTATGAGAATGTCTAAAGTTCTAAATTAAAAAAAAAAGAAAAAAAAAAGAATTTTATCAGAAGTTTTCAATTCTAAAACTTTGGAACTTAAGAATCTTTTCAAATGTTTTGATTTTTGTAACATTTTAAAGATTATAAAGTACAAAATTTGAGAAAAAAAGAAAAAAAAACAGCTTTTTACAGCTGTAGAATTTGAACTTTAGAATCTTTAGAACTGTTTTGCTTTTGTAACATTGTAACATTTTGTTTGTGATAAACTTCAACAAATTTTGTTTATTTTCATAAACACAAGAAATGAGAAAAAATCTGAGAGGATTAAACCACTCTGTGATGCGCTGTTTCAGGAAAACAATCAGCGACTAACATTTTTTATTCATTGATAAACGACACGTCATTATTCGATCTGTTTAAAGATAGATTCGATACTGTGGAATGTCCACGAAACATTAGTTCCTGTTTTCGCTTACGTTCTCTCAGCTGGAAACGATCGTTCCCTCACCAGCCTTTATTTTTTCTACCTCTTTTGAAGTTAATAGGACAAACAAAAGCAGATAGTCATGTTACAGAGAAACCGTAAAAAGTTTTCTGAAGCTGCTTTACCTCTGACCGGTCCAAAGCGCTGACACTGGAGACTCCTTCCATTAATGCTACATAGACATCTCCTGATAGAAAATGTAACCACATTAACGAGTACACAACGGTGTTTGAATGTTATGAGGAAGTCCCTGGGAACGAGCTGTTACTATAGAAACGACAATGAACATAAACCTGAATCACTTTCACCTTTCGCGAAAGCGCGAAAGTTTTGCGAGTGAACGCGAAAGCATAAAAATAAAACTCTTCCTCCCATCTCATATTTTTCCATCGCCATATCCCCTTCAGGACTCCATAATTTGTGTCTTTGATTGCCAGGAGAAAAAAAAAAATCTTTTTGTGTTGTGTATATAATACATTCTCCTACAACCCCTTTAATTATTGCAAGACAAACAACGATGCTACTGCTCAGTGATCCGACTTAGTTGCTTCTTCTCTTTTTTTTTTTTGGCATGAGAGCTTTAGTGCATGCTCTGCTTTCTAAGCTGTACAGTCTCATGTCCTGTGTCCAGCGAAATCCAGGGCTGTCAACTGTCACGTACATGAGACTCTTGTGTTCTGTACTGTTAAAATGAATTGTCTGAGGAAACTCTTCTCTACACGCCTGCAGAAATATATATATGTATGTAAATGTATGTTTACGATCATTTTGGTAATGCTGACTTTTATTATTGAATAACCTGCATTTGTATTCCTAATAAAGAGTAAAACTTCTACGCCGAACACACAGGTGTTAGACATTGTTTTCTTTTTTCTGCTGATTACAATTTTCGTTATTGAATGAATGGAAATATATATATATACAGTGGTGTGAAAAAGTGTTTGCCCCCTTCCTCATTTCCTGTTCCTTTGCATGTTTGTCACACTTAAGTGTTTCGGAACATCAAACCAATTTAAACAATAGTCAAGGACAACACAAGTAAACACAAAATGCAATTTGTAAATGAAGGTGTTTATTATTAAAGGTGAAAAAAAATCCAAACCATCATGGCCCTGTGTGAAAAAGTGATTGCCCCCTAAACCTAATAACTGGTTGGGCCACCCTTAGCAGCAACAACTGCAACCAAGCGTTTGCGATAACGTGCAATGAGGCTTTTACAGCGTCCTGGAGGAATTTTGGCCCACTCATCTTTGCAGAATTGTCCTAATTCAGTTACATTAGAGGGTTTTCGAGCATGAACGGCCTTTTTAAGGGTCATACCACAACATCTCAATAGGATTCAGGTCAGGACTTTGGCTAGGCCACTCCAAAGTCTTCATTTTGTTTTCTTCAGCCATTCGGTGGTGGACTTGCTGGTGTGTTGAGGATCATTGTCCTGCTGCAGAACCCAAGTTCGTTTCAGCTTGAGTACACGAACAGATGGTCGGACATTCTCCTTCAGGATCTCTTGGTAGACAGCAGAATTCATAGTTCCTTTTATCACGGCAAGTCTTCCAGGTCCTGAAGCAGCAAACAGCCCCAGACCATCACACTACCACCACCATATTTTACAGTTGGTATAATGTTCTTTTTATGAAAAGCAGTGTTCCTTCACGCCAGATATACTTGGACACACACCTTCCAAAGAGTTCCACTTTTGTCTAATCGGTCCACAGAATGTTGTCCCAAAAGTCTTGGGGATCATCAAGATGTGTTGTGGGGAAAGTGAGACGAGCTTTGATGTTCTTTTTGCTCAGCAGTGGTTTTCTCCTTGGAACTCTGCCATGCAGGCCATTTTTGCCCAGTCTTTTCCTGATGGTGGAGGCATGAACGCTGACCTTAACTGAGGCAAGTGAGGCCTGCAGTTCTTTGGAGCGTTGTTGTGGGGTCTTTTTGGTGACCTCTTGGATGAGTCGTCGCTGCGCTCTTGGGGTAATTTTGGGCGGCCGGCCACTCCTGGGAAGGTTCACCACTGTT
>CM022778.1:3166371-3183871 GCA_012411365.1 Ameiurus melas | reverse complement strand
TCTATCTATCCATCCATCCATCCAGGACCTTCTGACCAATCAGATTTGAGCATATATTTGGTAGCTGCCCTATTTCCTGGGCTATAAACAAGGCTGAGGGATATATTTTTTTTCACACTACATATTGTAATTGGATTCATCATTACTGGTGTATTTGTATTTTAGACACACCTTTAACATCGTCCGGAATGACCCGCGGTAATCCCGGTTACATAATAAATGCTCAGCTCAGTTTATTTTAGCGCCACCGTTAATCCATTTACTCTTCTGCTTTTCCCAGGCTCTGTTCCAGCCGGTGCTGGCCACAAATGACTTTCAGATGTTTCGCTCGCTGATGGTGCAGAAGAATGTGGAGCTGCAGCTTCAGGCCCTACGCGTCATCAAGGAGAGAAACGGTACACCATGTCTACAGTTCCGAACCGATCACACATCTGTCGTTCCGATGCTGGAGTCGCGATTCGTGCACTCGATACACTTCACGTTAAGTTGTGTCTGTGTGTTTCCCGTGCGCTCTAGGAGCCCTGCCTGAATGTTTGACCGACGGTACGGATGTGATGAGTGAGCTGGAGCAGCAGGAGATGCAGATCCTCCAGGAGGTCCTCAAGTACGTTCTCTCCGTACAAGCCCCTTCCCTGTCGCTATAGAAACGATAACGTATCGGAACGTACGCATCGATATAAACCTGTGATTTGCGGTCAGAGCCGCTGTTCTAGAAAATTAAACGACGCCGCCTTCTGACCAATCCACGCAGGCGCTCGAAAGAGGAGTACGAGGAGGAGATCGCTCGCAGAGAGCATGTCGCGCTGAAAGTCGGCTCTACGTCCGCCAGCCTCCGTGAAGAACCGGTGAGAAACGGCACTGACCCCCAGGCCGCCGCCCACAAACCCGCCCAGCCAATCAACAGCCTCGGCAAGGTAATGTCACTCGAAGAAACTTCCGATCTGTCATCGTATTCGTGTTGATTGAGGAGAGACCGAGCGTGGTCCTCAATGACCTCTGCTTGATGTTCTTCGCCTTATTACAGAAAGACGACAAGGTGGTTTCTGAGCGAAGTTCAGACAATGCGTCTCCGAAAGCCTCTGGTAACAGCAATACAAGATTCACACACACATTTATAGAATTATCTGTGTGTGTTGTAACTAGTGTATTTGTTTGTTTGTTTGTTTTTTAGATAATTGTAACACAGAGACGAGGACACTACCAGCAGTCCGGGTACCGGTGAAGGGTCCCGCACCGCCGCCGACGTCCCGCGAGAAAACCGCCAACCAGGCAGCAGAGAGCTGGTTAGAGGAGGCGCGCAAGGAAGCTGGAATCTCCAAATCTTTCCGAGTGAGTAAATAAAACACATCCGCGAGCCCCTCCCCCTCCCCCTTCTTCCTTCTTTTCACAGAGTCCGTATTTTTACACCTAAAACACGACCTTGCCATTAATCCACCTTTAAGATCGTTTCATTTCAATCAGTCGAGTTTGGTTCTAAAAAAATAATAATAAATTACCCGAATGCGTATGTTAACCACCCTTTTTAAAAATGTTTTTTTTTTTAAAGCCTCTTTTATGAAAGTGCGTCATAAAAACTCGTTTTCTGACCCGAAGAAATAAATCTTTATCAATCATTTGTCCGTTTCTACGTTAAAGGGGGGTGTTTTGTAAAGTTTAGAGCTTTTTCCAAGCTTTCCGGTCAACTCAAGCCGACCCCTTCCACTATGTTCACACTAAGCTTGCAAGTTAGCATTTAAGGAAAAGGGGCGGGGCTTAGAGAGTTTGCTTAGAGAGAAATGGGTATAATTATTCTGGAAATTCTGGATAATTAAATTCTGGATATAAGTTTATATAAAAATTAATATAGCATGTGTGTGTGTGTGTGTGTGTGTGTAGGAGCTGACGGTGGCGCAGCAGGAGGAGCTGCAGCAGAGAGCTGAGTATCTGAGACAGCAGAGGGATAAACTGCAGGCGCTGAAGAAAGAGCAGAAAGGAAAATCCGTGGCCGCAGAGGAAAGCACCTCACCGACCCCGACGCCCACGCCCGCACCTCCAACTCAGGTAACGAACGCACTGTACGGAATTCGCTTCCCTTGTTGCCAGGATACCATTCATTCCACAGTGGGATATACAAGTACGAATAGCTGCATTGTCATTGTAAAAGCACAGTAAGGTTCAGTCTGCACTTCCACATCACACTGAGTTCCATCTTTTATATAAGAAGGGAATGGATAAGAATAAATGGGTGGAAGTAGTAAAGACCAATCAGTAGTTAATCACGGCTGTGTCCCAAATTGCCAGAGATTCCAGCACATTTTGTATGCAGGCTGTTTGTTTATTTGTTTGTAATCGCGTAGTGGTAGGTCCTGTGAGTAGAAAAAGTTGGAGGGAAAAAAACCCCACAAAATTTTAAATCTGTATGAAATCACCGCTGTTTTCGCCATTCACGCTGCTTCTGTCCTCTTGTCTGCTCCAGGTATGTCAGATTAAGATCTGAACTTCATTGATTTTAAGATAAAAATGTGCGCTATTTTAACATTATATCGGTGGCATAAAACAGTCTTAAAGCGATCATATCGATAATATCGTTTACCGCAATTATTTCTGGGACAACATCTGGTGACAGGCGTAGTGATGCGTGTTAAAAACCTAATCGCTGATGAATCCCGGTTGAGGTCAGAGGACGTGCTGTTCGAGAAAAACATTCCACTCACGCCGTCGTCCATTCTCTTCCTGCAACAGCACGACCGACTGCGTATCGAGGTCTTCATTTCACCTTCTGTACTCGCGTCACGGTTTTTTCGTTTGTTTCTTTTTCTTCTCCCGACGCTAACGGGAGGCGGGCGTCTCGAAAAGGCTCGGCGGCTCGGCTGCAGTGACCGCGAACGGAGCGCAGACTCAGAGCACCGGAGCTGCGGCTCAGAAGGTGACATGAGAAGTAGCTTAGCACTCGTCCTCTTCCTGTTTAACACCCGGTCTGTGCTAGTGTTCTCTCTTCACACACAGCATGTGCTTTAACACACCCCGCTCGGCTCCTCGGGTGTTTATCACACCCTGTACGAGCCGAGTCGGTGTGAGAAAATACACACACACACAGAGCTGAGGGACTGTGCGGCGATGCTCTGTTTTTTAACGCCCGATGCTCCTCCTGTTTTTCAGGAAATCTCAGTGGAGGAGAAGAAGAAGCTGCAGAAGAGAAAACACCTGGCTGAGAAACTGAAAGAAGAAGTCATCAAAAAGTAACGACGATAATAATCTCCCTCGCTCACGAAGAGGACTGAAATAAACACGTGGAACCAAGAGAAGACTGGGACGCGTTCAGAACTCCTGATTAGTTTTCGTCGATGTAACAGCAATACGATACGATACTATATGATATATGATCTGATGTGATATATGATATGATGTATAATACGATACGATGATATGAGATACGATATGACACGATACGATGTATGATATGAGATACCATGTGACACGATACGATATATGATACGATATGACACGATACGATGTATGATATGATACGATATGACACAATACGATGTATGATATGATACGATATGATACGATATGACACGATACGATGTATGATATGATACGATGTATGATATGAGATATGATATGACACGATATGATGTATGATACGATATGATATAAACACATCAAGATGTATCTTCTTTAATAAACACAAAAGTTTTATACATCGTCTGCTTTGCTTCGTTCCTCTTCTCTGTAAAACGATCTTTTCTTTGGAAAAATGCAGTGTTGAGTAAGTTACTTCAAAAAAGTCATTAATTACTAATTACACAATCGTTACTTCTTAAGATCCGTAATAAAATTAAAAAAAAAAAAAAAAAATTTTCCCCACATAAAATTTTTTTTTTTTTTTTTTTATTTTAAAAAAATGTTTTTTTTTTTTAACTTTTAAAAAAAAAAAAAAAAAAAAATTAAAAAAGTTCTTTTATCAGTACGCACTATTACTTCGGGGAGAGGCCGAGGTGTTTTTTACCTCCTTCAGGACATGACGTATATTTTACCGCGATGTTCTTATCTACATGTGCCCCAAAAAAAGTAGCGGGAGAAAATAAATTAAATTAGAAAAGAAATATAAATTTTAAGTTTGATGTTTTATAGAGAATTGTTGCAAGTAGATCATAAGTAACTAATTAAATTGCTTCAAAATGAAGAGTAATCCCTTATTGTAATTTTTTCAGGGGAAAAGTAATTTCATTGCAGTGAATTAATTACAGTACGTTACACCAAACGCTGGAAAGCTGTAGTTTTTTTCAGCCACATTCGTGTTAACTCGTAGTAATACAATAAAAGCCATGAGTGATGCTACAATGTGTTGTACTCTAATCTTGGAAAAACCTGACGTCCGATACGGAGAAGCGCAATTCGACATGGAATTCTGAGTCGGGAACGGAGTAACTTGACGTAAAAAAGATACAACTGACGTCACAACAAAATACCAGTGCTTGGTTTCAATTTCACCTGTAACGACTGTATTTGTTAAAAAGGATAAGCCAACATGACGATCAGAGAGCGGTCTATGGGAGAAAAGCAAGCCATTTTGAAGCTGAGAAAAAATGGGGGAAATATATTCTGCACATTCTGTTTCAGCGTGATTGCTCAGTAAAATCAGTGAACTGACTGATAAAAAAAACGCCAGGTTTTTTTTTTGTTACAAAATTCTTCCTCTTATTATTATTATTACTACATTAAAACTAGTTCTACATGCTTTATAAACAATATTCTTTGAAAATTATATATAAATATATATAAACATTAAATTGCAAGTAACATACTGTTCTTTTTTGTAAAGTAGATCAAATAGAAAATGAATTCTTTATCGTTTATTTTTTTTGTTTTTTGCTCGTGTTGAAGGGTGAAGGGTGAAGGGTGCACGTGCGATATGAACTCTTGTTACACGCGCCGGAAGATAATGCACGACGCACCGCTGCTCAGCCAATGAGCGGCAAGATTCCGTTTCACGTGACTGACTACAATGGCGGCGCCCTGGAGCCTAGTGCTTCAACGTTGATGTGTTCAGATTTATGACCGGGAAGAAACTCGCGCGCGTGTGTCTTTCTTTCTTTCGTTCTTTAAATTCATGTATTAATGATTTGATTTGGAGTGAGAGATGAGTCGGTTCCTGAGACTCGGCTGCTCGCTGTCTCGCGCTGCTCGGCGGAGTGTGTGGTCCAGTCACAACACAGAGAGGAGAGTCGGAGTGGACTTAGAGGGAAGGTACAACACACTACGACAACACACTTCAACACAACACACTACTACAACAACACACTACTACCACAACACAACACACTACACTACACCACATCACAACACAACACACTACGACAACACACTTCAACACAACACACTACTACAACAACACACTACTACCACAACACACTACACTACACCACAACACAACACACTACTACAACACACTAGAACACAACACACTACAACACAACAACAACACAACACACTACAACACAACAACACACTACAACACAACAACACACTACCACAACACACTACACTACACTACACCACAACACACTACACCACACAACACACCACAACAAACTACACTACAGCACAACACACTACAGCACAACACAACACACTACACCACACCACAACACACTACAACAGACATCACAACACACTACACCACAACACAACACACTACACTACACCACACCACAACTGTAGAGTTTACACAAAACGGTGGGAAAAACAAAAAACCCTCGAGATCTTGCTCAGTAGTTCTGTCTGTCTTCTGTCCTGATCCTCATGTTCATCCTCACACTCGGTCCTTCTGTCCTCCTCCAAGAAAACTGGAGATCTCGACGGGGAAGCTTGCGAGATTTGCAGATGGATGTTCTGTTGTGCAGGTGAGGTTTAATCCTGTTTAATTCTGAAAAAAAAATCATGCTTTTCATTCAGTTTGTCCAAGTGTCGTATTTTTTGTGCTCCTGATGGATTATTTTCAGCTGGGAGAGACGTCAGTGATGGTCACCGCCGTCAGCAAGACCAAACCTTCACCCTCACAGTTCATGCCCCTGGTGGTGAGTTATATTATCTCAACCCTGTGTGGGTGAGTGAGTGAGTGAGTGAGTGAGTGGGTGGGTGTGTGTGTGGGTGAGTGAGTGGGTGTGTGAGTGAGTGTGTGGGTGGGTGGCTGTGAGTGGGTGGGTGAGTGTGTGTGTGGGTGAGTGGCTGTGAGTGGGCGAGAGTGTGTGGGTGAGTGAGTGGGTAAGTGAGTGTGTGTGAGAGTGAGTGGGTTTGGGTGGGTGGGTGAGTGCGTGAGTGAGTGTGTGTGTATGTGTGAGTGAGTGAGTGTGTGTGTGAGTGAGTGTGTGTGGGTGAGGGTGAGTGTGTGGGTGGGTGAGGGTGTGTGGGTGGGTGAGGCTGAGTGGGTGGGTGTGGGTGAGTGGCTGTGAGTGGGTGAGTGTGGGTGGGTGTGTGAGTGAGTGTTGTTGTGTGAGTGAGTGTGTGTGGGTGAGGGTGAGTGGGTGGGTGTGTGTGGGTGTGGGTGTGGGTGAGTGGCTGTGAGTGGGTGGGTGAGTGTGTGAGTGAGTGAGTTGTGTGTGTGTGTGTGAGTGAGTGTGTGGGTGGGTGAGGGTGAGTGTGGGTGGGTGAGGGTGTGTGGGTGGGTGAGGGTGAGTGTGTGTGTGGGTGAGTGAGAGTGGGTGAGTGGGTGTGAGTGAGTGAGTGTGTGGGTGGGTGAGGGTGAGTGTGTGGGTGGGTGAGGGGTGTGTGTTGAGGGTGAGTGCGTGGGTGGGTGTGTGTGGGTGTGGGTGAGTGGCTGTGGGTGGGTGAGTGTGTGTGTGGGTGAGTGAGATGGCTGTGAGTGGGTGAGAGTGTGTGGGGGGTGAGGGTGGGTGGGGGTGTGTGGGTGGGTGAGAGAGTGGGTGGGTGAGTGGATGTGTGAGTGGGTGAGAGTGTGGGTGAGTGAGTGGGGGGGTGAGAGAGTGGGTGGGTGAGAGTGTGTGGGTGGGTGAGTGGGTGGGTGAGAGTGTGTGGGTGGGTGAGAGGTGGGTGGGTGAGTGGATGTGTGAGTGGATGTGTGAGTGGGTGAGAGTGTGGGGGGGTGAGAGTGTGGGTGGGTGAGTGGATGTGTGAGTGGGTGAGAGTGGGTGGGTGAGAGTGTGGGTGAGTGGGTGTGTGAGTGGGTGAGAGTGTGTGGGTGAGTGAGTGGGTGTGAGAGTGTGGGTGAGAGTGTGGGTGAGTGGGTGGGTGAGTGGGTGTGTGAGTGGGTGAGTGTGTGGGTGAGAGTGTGGGTGAGTGGGTGGGTGAGGATGTGTGTGGGTAGGTGAGTGGATGTGTGAGTGTGGGTGAGTGGGTGGGTGAGTGGATGTGTGAGTGGGTGAGTGTGTGGGTGAGAGAGTGGGTGGGTGAGTGAGTGGATGTGTGAGTGTGGGTGAGAGTGTGGGTGAGGTGTGGGTGAGTGAGAGTGTGTGGGTGAGTGAGTGGATGTGTGAGTGTGGGTGAGTGGATGTGTGAGTGGGTGAGAGTGTGTGGGTGGGTGAGTGGGTGGGTGAGAGTGTGTGGGTGGGTGAGAGAGTGGGTGGGTGAGTTGGTGAGAGTGTGGGTGAGTGAGTGGGGGGGTGAGAGTGTGGGTGAGAGTGTGGGTGGGTGAGTGGGTGTGAGAGTGGGTGGGTGAGAGTGTGGGTGAGTGGGTGTGTGAGTGGGTGAGAGTGTGTGGGTGAGTGAGTGGATGTGAGAGTGTGGGTGAGAGTGTGGGTGAGAGTGTGGGTGGGTGAGTGGATGTGTGAGTGGGTGAGTGTGTGGGTGAGAGTGTGGGTGAGTGGGTGGGTGAGTGAGAGTGTGTGGGTGAGTGAGTGGATGTGTGAGTGTGGGTGAGAGTGTGGGTGAGTGGGTGGGTGAGTGGGTGGGTGAGTGAGAGTGTGTGGGTGAGTGAGTGGATGTGTGAGTGTGGGTGAGAGTGTGGGTGAGTGGGTGGGTGAGTGAGAGTGTGTGGGTGAGTGAGTGATGTGTGAGTGTGGGTGAGAGTGTGGGTGAGTGGGTGTGTGAGTGGGTGAGTGTGTGGGTGAGAGAGTGGGTGGGTGAGTGAGGTGTGTGGGTGAGTGAGTGGATGTGTGAGTGTGGGTGAGAGTGTGGGTGAGTGAGAGTGTGTGGGTGAGTGAGTGGATGTGTGAGTGTGGGTGAGAGTGTGGGTGAGTGGATGTGTGAGTGGGTGAGTGTGTGGGTGAGTGAGTGGGTGTGTGGGTGAGAGTGTGGGTGAGTGGGTGTGTGAGTGGGTGAGTGTGTGGGTGAGAGTGTGGGTGGGTGAGTGAGTGGGTGTGTGAGTGTGGGTGAGAGTGTGGGTGAGAGTGTGGGTGAGTGAGAGTGTGTGGGTGAGTGAGTGGATGTGTGAGTGTGGGTGAGAGTGTGGGTGAGTGGATGTGTGAGTGGGTGAGTGTCTGGGTGAGAGAGTGGGTGGGTGAGTGAGAGTGTGTGTGTGAGTGAGTGGGTGTGTGAGTGTGGGTGTGAGTGTGGGTGAGAGTGTGGGTGAGTGAGAGTGTGTGGGTGAGTGAGTGGGTGTGTGAGTGGGTGAGTGTGTGGGTGAGTGGATGTGTGAGTGTGGGTGAGAGTGTGGGTGAGTGGGTGGGTGAGTGGATGTGTGAGTGGGTGAGTGTGTGGGTGAGAGAGTGGGTGGGTGAGTGAGAGTGTGTGGGTGAGTGAGTGGATGTGTGAGTGTGGGTGAGAGTGTGGGTGAGTGAGTGGATGTGTGAGTGTGGGTGAGAGTGTGGGTGAGTGGATGTGTGAGTGGGTGAGTGTGTGGGTGAGTGAGAGTGTGAAGAGCGTCTGTATCTGTGACGTGTTGACTGGATGCTTGCAGGTGGATTACAGACAGAAAGCAGCGGCCGCTGGACGAATCCCCACCAACTACCTGCGGAGAGAAATCAGCAGCAGCGATGTGGAGATTCTTACCAGCAGACTGATCGGTGTGTTACACGCAGCAGCGCAGCAGCGCCGCCACAAAGAACACACACGCTAATAACCTCATCATCATCATCATAATAACCTTGTAATAATCATAATAATAATCATAACAATAATCATAATAATAATCATCATAATAATCATAACAATAATCATAATAATAATCATCATAATAATAATCATAACAATAATCATAATAATAATCATAACAATAATCATAACAATAATCATCATAATAATCATCATAATAATAATCATAACAATAATCATCATAATAATAATCATAATAATAATCATAACAATAATCATAATAATAATCATAATAATAATCATCATAATAATCATCATAATGATTTTACACTTTGGTTGCATCAGTGTGTTTTTTCTTCTTCTCCCATTTATTTTTTATTCACTGCTCGATTGCATCTTCTGTGTGTCGTGTATGTGTGTGTCTGTGTATGTGTGTGTGTGCGTGTGTCTGTGTCTGTGTGTGTGTGTGTGTCTGTGTGTGTGTGTGTGTGTGTGTTTTTGTGTGTGTGTGTGTGTGTGTCTGTGTGTCTGTGCTGTGTGTGTGTGTGTCTGTGTGTGTGTGCTGTGTCTGTGTGTGTGTCTGTGTCTGTGTGTCTGTGTCTGTGTGTGTGTCTGTGTGTGTGTGTCTGTGTGTGCGTGTGTCTGTGTCTGTGTGTGTGTGTGTGTGTGTGTCTGTGTCTGTGTCTGTGTGTGTGTCTGTGTCTGTGTGTGTTGTCTGTGTGTGTGTGTGTCTGTGTGTGTGTCTGTGTCTGTGTGTGTGTGCTGTGTGTGTGTGTGTCTGTGTGTGTCTGTGTGTGCGTGTCTGTGTGTGCGTGTCTGTGTGTGTGTGTCTGTGTGTGTGTTCTGTGTCTGTGTGTGTTCTGTGTGTGTGTGTGCTGTGTGTGTCTGTGTGTGTGTCTGTGTGTCGTGTGTGTCTGTGTGTGCGTGTGTGTGTCTGTGTGTGCGTGTGTGTGTCTGTGTGTGTGTCTGTGTGTGCGTGTGTGTGTCTGTGTGTGTGTCTGTGTGTGTGTGTGTGTGTGGGGGGGGATTTGTTGTTGTTATTGTTGTTTAGTTTTTTAAAACAAAAAAAACTGGTGTCCTTTTTATTGTTTTTGTTTGTTTTCTCAATTATTTTTCAGCCACTCTTTGTCTTCCTTCTCTTTTCTTCTTCCTCCACTTCTTCCTCTTCCTCCTCCTCTTCTTCCTCTTCCTTCTCTTCCTCCTCCTCTTCTTCCTCTTCCTCCTCCTTCTCTTCCCCCTCCTCTTCTTCATCCTCCTTCTCTTCCACTTCTTCCTCTTCCTCCTCCTTCTCCTCCTCTTCCTTCTTCTCTTCCTCCTCTTCTTCCTCTTCCTCCTCCACTTCTTACCCCTCCTCTTCCTTCTCTTCCTCCTCCTCTTCTTCTTCCTTCTCCTCCTCTTCCTTCTTCTCTTCCTCCTCTTCTTCCTCCTTCTCTTCTACCTCCTCTTCTTCCTCTTCCTTCTCTTCCTCCTCCTCCTCTTCCTTCTCTTCCTCCTCCTCTTCTTCATCCTCCTCCTCCTTCTCTTCCTCTTCTTCCTCTTCCTCCTCCTTCTCCTCCTCTTCTTCCTCTTCTTCCTCTTCCTCCTCCACTTCTTCCTCCTCCTCTTCCTTCTCTTCCTCCTCCTCTTCTTCCTCCTTCTCCTCCTCTTCCTTCTTCTCTTCCTCCTGTTCTTCCTCCTTCTCTTCCACCTCCTCTTCTTCCTCTTCCTTCTCTTCCTCCTCTTCTTCTTCCTCTTCCTCCTCCTTCTCTTCCCCCTCCTCTTCTTCCTCCTCCTCCTCATCTTCCTTCTCTTCCTCCTCCTCTTCTTCATCCTCCTCCTCCTTCTCTTCCTCTTCCTCCTCCACTTCTTCCTCTTCCTTCTCTTCCTCCTCCTCTTCTTCCTTCTCTTCTTCCTCCTCTTCCTCCTCCTCTTCTTCCTCTTCTTCCTCCTCCTCCTCCTCGATTAATAAAAATGAACTATAGTCTTTTAGGGGGTACAAACCTTTGAGCTTGTTAATAAACAGAACTGTCCATTACTCACTGAGTTGCTGTAACGTTTCTGCTGCACGTGACGGAGGTAGGTTTTGCTCAGATACACGCTCACGCTAATCAGTTGATCGTTTGTGTCCCCGTTGTTCAGACCGCTCCATCAGGCCGCTGTTTCCCGCCGGATATTTCTACGACACACAGGTACGACTCTCCTGCTGCAGCCGCTTGCGCTCGTCCGTGCAGGTTCACACTGACGCAGCTGTGACTGAAACTCCTTTCTTGTCTCCGTGAAGGTCTTGTGCAACATTTTAGCCGTCGACGGCGTAAACGATCCCGATGTCCTCGCCATCAACGGAGGTACGAATGCTCCGGATTCGTCCGCTTTTATGAATTTTTTATTTATTTATCATTCTGTGCAAATGTCTGCAATTTTCCCTCGTTCGTTTTCATTTTATTCCATTACCGCCTTACTTTCATTTCCCCCTGAATAATTATATTACACAAAGCTAGGTTAGATGATCGTTTGACTCCAACCTCAGGCCTACAGTCTTCAGGTCCTGATGGCACTTTAAGTGTAATCTCTTGTTCCTGTTTCCTCACAGCGTCTGCCGCTCTCGCCGTCTCCGATATTCCCTGGAACGGACCGGTCGGTGAGTTCTGTGTTTGGGTTGTGTATGAAAATAAAACACAGCAAAGGTACTAATGTAAAGAAAGTGGAGTTGATCATCTGCAGGACGTCGTCGGCTTCGAGACGTTCAGAACAACGGTCACCTTTCAGTACTGACAGGAACACAGTTATACAGAAGCGCAGACATAGAGAAGGGGTGAAGAAAGATGGGCAGAAAAGATCAAAAGAGACGTAGAAACGTGTGTTCATTTTGGCGCTGGTCTCGCCGCAGGTGCTGTGCGTGTCGGCCTGATCGACGGAGAGTTTGTCGTGAACCCGACCCGGAAGGAGATGAGCTCCAGCTCGCTGAACCTGGTGGTAGTCGGAGCTCCTTCCAGCCAAGTGGGTGAGTGTGAGCACCTGGTGGGTGAGGTCCGACACTCCCAACTCGCTCGTTACGCGCTCGCCCCCTGCGTCCGCTCCCTTTTTACGTCCCCTTCAGTGTGCGGTTCAGCCGGCCGTAACGAATCGCGTCTCCGAGCTCGCTCCGTGCCTTACTCGTTTCCTGCGTTTGCAGTGATGATGGAAGCCGCTGCCGAGAACGTCCTCCAGCAGGACTTCTGTCACGCCATCAAACTGGGAGTGAAACACACGCAGCAGATCATCCACGCCATCCAGCAGCTGGTCCGCGAGCACAAGGTGGTGAAGCGCACGCCGCAGAAGCTCTTCAGCGCCCCGCCCGAGATGGTGGAGTACACGCGCCAGTACGAGCTCCAAACTCTCCCAAACACGATCAGAGACCGTTCCTTCCGATTTCATTTTAAATTCATTTCCTTCGCTCCTTTATTCATTATAACTCCATTTTATTTATTTATTTATTTTAAAACCATAATTCCATTCAATCGGCGAATTAATCACTCGTTAAAGTAATTATATGAGCATTGATTTTTATTTCGTTTGTTTGTATTCGTTCTGTTCATTTTCTTCTTTTCCGTTTATTAAAAAAAAACATTCAATTTCATTCATTCGTTTTATTTTATTTTATTTGTTAAATCTTTTTTTTTTTTCTCCATGTTCTTAGTTTATTTTGTTCATGGATTTATATGATAAGTTTGTTATACTGGGCTTTTAAAAGATTTCTTTATTTGAGAGAAAAAAACAAGTTGGCTTAGAGTAAAGTTGTGTGTGTGTGTGTGTGTGTGTGTGTGTGTGTGTGTGTGTGTGCGCACACAGGCTGGCTGGTGAGAAGATCTACGCCGTCTTTACCGACTTTTCACACGATAAGGTATCGGTAGTGATTATGATTGGTGTTAATAGTTGTTATAATTCATTATTGTTCTCTAACGTGTTCCGCCCCGTCTGGGTTCTGCAGATCTCAAGAGATGAAGCTGTGAACAAAATCCGACTCGACACAGAGGAGCAAGTTAAAGGTGGCTGCATTTTTTATTTTTATTTTTTTATCACAGTAGCATAAAGTCACTTTAAATTTGACAACAATGTCACAAACGGTGGACGTCATTCCAAACAGTACGGAGGTGAAAAGTGACACACACACACACACACACACACATATATATATATATATATATATATATATATATATATATATATATATATATATATATATATATATATATATATATATATATATATATATGTGTGTGTGTATATGTATATATATGTATATATATATATATATATACACCAGTGATGGCACCAATGGCATTAAATGCTTATCAAGTGTGGAGGGAAACTCGGTGGTGGTGGTTGAAACGGCCGCTGGTTCTTCTGCACTTTGACCTTGGAAGCACGTATACACACGTTTTTTTGTGATTTCAAAATACAAGTTTTTAAACTAGCGAACACCGATGACAGTAACACCAGTGACGCATTTCCATTACGGTGGAATTCACAGCATCTCAAAGCACACCGTTCATTACTCGTGTCAAAAAAGCCAACCGTTTCCATGGGGCGTACTTATATTTTTCGCATGACTGTATATACCGTAGGCAAAATTAACAGCAAACCAAAACTAGCCAACGTTTCAGGAATTGTTTCATTTATTTGATCCACGATCGTACAAACGCTACCGAGGAGGGGGAAATAATTTCGCTTTTCCACCTCTTGATCCTTCGTAGAGAGATTTCCTCAAGCCGAGGCGTTTGAAGTCATCGAGGCCTTCAACGTGGTTTCCAAAGACATTTTCCGTAACCTGGTGCTGACCGAGTACAGAAGGTGACGTCTTTTTCTAATCCCAGTCGTATCGACCGTGTGTTATTACTGTAATATATATATGTATATATGTATGTATGTGTATGTGTGTATATATATGTATATATGTATGTATGTGTGTATATATATATAGCCGTTCCATCTCGGCGTTGTTTCAGGTGTGACGGACGAGACTTGACGTCAATAAGAGACATTTCGTGTGAAGTGGACGTCTTTAAACCTCTACACGGCTCTGCGCTGTTCCAGAGAGGACAAACACAGGTCAGATGGGGGTACTGCTAATAAATCCAGTAATACTTAAAAAAAATAAAATTATTTTATTTCTCTGCACTTTATGATTAGAATGATTCTTTTCTTTGTAGGTGCTTTGCACTGTAACTTTCGACTCGATAGAGTCCAGTGTGAAAGCGGACATCATAACCACGGCTCTGAGGTAAAACGAGGGTTTCTTTTGAATTTCGATCCGTCTGTTTAAATTAAAAAGGAATAAATCCGTATACGATCCACCGTGCAAGTCAAAATACTCATTTCCGATTGGTTTTAAGACTATGAAACACTTCTGATGTTGTCTAATTAGGGGGGGATGGGGGGGGGGGACACGACTTATTTGGTATCTGTAGCCACTGTTGGGCAGTTTTAAAAAAATATATACTTATTTCCTGATTATTTATTTCATTTTGTTTGTAATAGTGGGATCAAAGACAAGAATTTCATGCTCCACTATGAGGTGAGTATTCATTACTTCACTGAAACGAATGCAAAATGGCTTTCAGTGACCATTTGCACTGGTGGGCGTGGCCAAGTTTGCTGGTGATGCATTCAGAATGTGCCTGTAAATAAATACATTTCCATCTTGCGTTATAAAAACGTCCTGTAAGTATATCGTGGTACGGAAAAGGACTGGAGGTTAGAACGTAAAGGGTTTGCCCGAAGTTCCGTTTAAACGATTGAAATATTCACCGTGGGAAAGTTCCTCGTATTCAGAGTCGGGTTACGCAGCTGATTGAGTTGAGGTTGCCAGAAAACGCAGACTGAAGAAGTGGGTCACGTTTCGTTTCTCTGTTGTTAATAATGTGATCTGATGCAACTTAAAAGCAAGGACCGGTTTAAAAAGACAAGAAAGACTAATACAGTGACTTTAGGAACGAGAAGATGGTGAGCATTGAAGTAAGTGTTGGTGTATTGTCCATATAGCGCTACCTGAATAGTCCTGGTTGTAATTATCACATTAAACCCTGCAAATGTGCTTCAACACAATGAGTTTCCGCACGCATTCTCCAACAGCTAATAGAATAGCACTTGATCCAGCTTGTTCTTTTCGTCTCAGTTTCCTCCCTACGCGACGAATGAAATCGGGAAAATGGGCGGACTGAACAGACGAGAGCTCGGTCATGGTGAGTGACGGTGGGTCATTACTGTTATGTCCATTATTAAGCCCTCTCTGAGCTCACTACTCCTTTATTTCTTTATTTCTTTGTCTTTGTGTTTAGGCGCTCTGGCTGAAAAAGCCCTGAGACCGGTCATACCTAAAGACTTCCCCTTTACAATCCGAGTGACCTCCGAGGTGCTGGAGTCCAACGGTGTGTCTCCTGAGTATAATCTTATTCATTCTCATCATTACTGACACTGACCTCATTACTGACATCCTCAGTACTGACACTGACCTCAGTACTGACACTGACCTCAGTACTGACATCCTCAGTACTGACACTGACCTCAGTACTGACATCCTCAGTACTGACACTGACCTCATTACTGACACTGACCTCATTACTGACACTGACCTCAGTACTAACATCCTCATTACTGACACTGACCTCATTACTGACATTAACCTCAGTACTGACACTGACCTCAGTACTGACACTGACCTCAGTACTGACATCCTCATTACTGACACTGACCTCATTACTGACATTATCCTCAGTACTGACACTGACCTCAGTACTGACATCCTCAGTACTGACACTGACCTCATTACTGACACTGACCTCATTACTGACACTGACCTCAGTACTGACATCCTCATTACTGACACTGACCTCATTACTGACATTAACCTCAGTACTGACACTGACCTCAGTACTGACACTGACCTCAGTACTGACATCCTCATTACTGACACTGACCTCATTACTGACATTATCCTCAGTACTGACACTGACCTCAGTACTGACATTAACCTCATTACTGACACTGACCTCAGTACTGACACTGACCTCAGTACTGGCATCCTCAGTACTGACACTGACGTCATTACTGACATTATCCTCAGTACTGACACTGACCTCATTACTGACATTAACCTCAGTACTCACACTGACTCAGTACTGACACTGACCTCATTACTGACATCCTCGGTACTGACACTGACCTCAGTACTGACACTGACCTCATTACTGACATTATCCTCATTACTGACACTGACCTCAGTACTGACATTATCCTTAGTACTGACACTGACCTCAGTACTGACATTGACCTCAGTACTGACACTGACCTCATTACTGACATCCTCAGTACTGACACTGACATTATCCTCATTACTGACATTATCCTCATTCCTGACACTGACCTCATCACTGACACTGACCTCATCACTGACACTGACCTCATCACTGACATTATCTTCAGTACTGACATTATCCTCAGTACTGACATTATCCTTAGTACTGACACTGACCTCATCACTGACATTATCCTCAGTACTGACATTATCCTCAGTACTGACACTGACCTCATCACTGACATTATCCTCAGTACTGACATTATCCTCAGTACTGACACTGACCTCATTACTGACATTATCCTCATCGCTGACACTGACCTCATCACTGACACTGACCTCATCACTGACATTATCTTCAGTACTGACATTATCCTCATCACTGACACTGACCTCATCACTGACACTGACCTCATCACTGACATTATCCTCATCACTGACACTGACCTCAGTACTGACATTATCCTCAGTACTGACACTGACCTCATCACTGACATTATCCTCAGTACTGACATTATCCTCAGTACTGACACTGACCTCATTACTGACATTATCCTCATCGCTGACACTGACCTCATCACTGACACTGACCTCATCACTGACATTATCTTCAGTACTGACATTATCCTCATCACTGACACTGACCTCATCACTGACACTGACCTCATCACTGACACTGACCTCATCACTGACATTATCCTCATCACTGACACTGACCTCAGTACTGACATTATCCTTAGTTCTGAGACTGACCTCATTACTGACATTATCCTCGTTGTGTTGTAACTTCCTGTGTGTTAATTGTGTAGGCTCGTCGTCCATGGCGTCAGCGTGTGGAGGAAGTCTGGCTTTAATGGACGCAGGTGAGGTTTCTTTCTTTCTTTCATTTTTCTTATCTACAGTGTTTTTGTCTTTCATTTTTCCATTTTTGTTTTTTTCAGATTCCTTTACTTTCGGTCATCTTTCTTTGCATCTCTATCTCTCTCTATCTTTTTCTTTCCTTCATTCTTTCATATCTTTTCTACTCCTGTTTTTGCTTATTTCCCTCCTTTTCATTTGAGGGATTTTGATTTCATTCTTTTAAAAAAATGTTGTACTTTATGATGTCTCTGTTTCTTTTGATGTTCTTCCTGCTCTCGTCATTGTTGCTTTTTTGTATTTCTTTTTTGGTGTTCTTTATTTTCCTTCTTTTGTCTTTGTATTTATATCTGTAAC
>CM022778.1:3103871-3158871 GCA_012411365.1 Ameiurus melas | reverse complement strand
ATGTTACGGACCTCTGGTCATAACCAAACAACATCACGTGAGCTGAGGAAACATACGGAGGTTTGTATGTAGAATTATAATGATTGTGTTTGTTGTTTCAGAAATATTGGCACCCAGCAAGATGGTAAACAAAAACCAAAAGGATATATTTAAAAGGAAAGTTATACACATTTTCCACTCAGACAATTGAAGAAAGTTTTTTCTTTTCCTATCCGGTAAGAAGGTACCGCTTTTCAAAAGATTTAATGTCTCGAAAAATTATGTTTGGCAAAATTCTTGGCACCCCTATATGACTATAATAAGTGTATAATAACTTTGAGAAAAACCTAAGAGCTTTCGGAGCTGAAGAGATGGGCGGTTGTTGGTCAGTACGAGAGCGTGTGCATGTGAAGGTGTATATTTAAAGGTGTTAAGGAAGAAGTGTCAAACATCTGGAATGGTTGGAAAGTTGTCAGCAAGATGTGGAGTTTTAACACCGGGGTCTCATTGCTCGGGTGAGAAATGGTCCACAGCTGGACATTTCCAGAGAAAAGCAAGCGTTGTGGTCTGAAGCTGAGGGTGACCAGCGAGTCAGGAGTGTGTAATAAAACGCTGAAGGTGTGTAGAACAGGGTTCTCAACAGAACTACAGCACCTAATACAATCCAGAGGTTTTAATCTGAGGTGTGTGTGTGCAACCTCACATTATGTCAAAATAAACAACTTTTTTTTTCAACATTAGGAGTAATAAGTAGTTTTATAGTTTATGGTGGTCGAGTTCCATTAACAACTGTGGTTGAGGAAAGGCTGAAGCATGATTTAGATCAAGAAAACTGATCAAAGTTGCTTTCTATGAATACATTTGTTCTAGTTTGTCTCTGACAGAGCTCTGACTAAAGTCTAAAGGAAACCCGGAAGAGCAGCAGTGACGTCAGAGAACGTGATGTGATTGGCTTAGGACGTTACACGTGACGGCGGATGACCGTTACGTTTCCTGTTCGATTCCGAACCCTTTGAGAGTCGACTCTAATTCTGCTCGGGAATCCATTGAGTCGATTCCTCACAAAATTGTCTCGATTCCAGAAACGAAACCACAGGACACGATTTTGTAAACAAATAAATAGTTCAATATCGATGGAGTATAACATCGATATCGGTCATATGAACAACAACCCACCATACCGACGTCATATCTCACCATTTGAACACTCATGAATGAATAAGCGGATTTTAGTGTTAACGCCAAAGCTGGTTAAATCGAATATCTGTCTCGGATTGTACAGTTCCGAAAGTAAACCCGAACGTCCTTAGCAGCTGTAGTAGCCGTTTCTTTCTCACATCATCGCGAAACCGACTCCCCAAGCATCAGAATCGACTCTCGTGTCTCAACGCCCGTGATCTCCGAATCGACTCCGTTTCAACCCTGTCTCTCTTACAAAGCTTTTACAGACGTGACTACAAAATGGCGGACATTTATAAAATAGTGCACTAAATAGTGGACGGGCTGCGGTTTTGTACATAGCCTCGGGCCGCGCTCTAACAAGCGTTCTAGTGTCCTAGCAAGGGCGCTTCGGTCGCGCGTCGACGCCTTCGGACTGTCGTCGCGAGCTAGGACTCGTAGCGAGAGCACGTGTCGGTGAATTGTAACGCAGCCTCAAGTCCGGGTTACAAGATGGCGCTCGTTGTGTTCGAGCGATAATCGCGGAAAAACGACAGTCGGGTAGTTTTTTTTTTAGATTCGAACAAAACAAAAACAAACAAAAAAGCGTACTTGTCGGATAACGTTACGCGTTTGTAAGTCGTCATATTTATTTATTTATTTATTTAAAACCCGGGAGCCACTTGTAGTCAGTCACCCAGTACCATGTGGTGGTTAAGCGTGAGGTGTGAAAGTAGCGGTTGAGGAGAAACACAGCCGTTGACGGGGAAGGATTTAGGGGAGAAAGAGCGAGCGAGAGAGAGAGAGAGAGAGAGAGAGAGAGAGAGGGGGGTAGGGGGGTCAGGTTAAGGAATAAAGCATGTCGGATACGAGGCGGCGTGTGAAGGTGTACACGCTGAACGAGGAGAGGCAATGGGACGACCAGGGGACCGGACACGTTTCATCCGCCTATGTGGACCGGTTAAACGGTATAGCGCTGCTGGTGCGGGCCGAGGCGGACGGTAAGGCTCCGGAGAGCTTGTCTATGCTATGCTATGCTAAGCTAAGCTAGGAACCTATCCTAGCTTCATCACCAGGCTTATACTCATTTTAAATCGCGGTCAATATAACCCATAAACACCCAGAAACCCCCCTAACTGAAATAACGAGCCGACGGTGAGTAGTTCATATTATTTTCTAATAAACCTGCCCTGACCGCGCTCTAAAGCATTCACCCCGGGGAGATCTTCCCAGCCGGTGGGCTGCGTTTCAATCCCCTGTGTGCGCTTAAGTATGAGTGAAGAACGTTAGAAATACTACAGTGAGAGTGAGAGTGTGTGTGCGAGTGAGAGTGTGTGTGCGAGTGAGAGTGTGTGCGCGAGCGTGTGTGTGTGAGAGAGTCAAGAAGGTCAGATGGTCATTATATTAATAATGCAGAGAATTTATTTGTGTTTAAGATATTTTGTAATGTAAAGTCCTGTGAGAGTTCTTCTTCTTCTTCTTCCTCAGGGACGTGACGAGGTGCGGGTCGAAGTGTGAAAGAGTTGAAAGAAATTCAACCAAAGCGTGCGTGCGTGTGTGTGTGTGTGTGTGTGTGTGTGTGTTTTCGGAGCAACTGTTCAGATTGTGGAGAGAGAGAGAGAGTAGAAGTGTGTAGAAAACGATAAGCGCACGTCGTATCCTCCGACGTATTCTTATTTCCCCTCAGCCGTCAACGTGTGTACGTTTTTCGGCGTGGACCAATCACGACTCGTACATTTTTAAAATAATAAAATCCCTCGAGTCTGACACGAGCCTCATCGATTGATTGGAATCGCCGGGCGATCGTATCCATGTCGATGTGTTGACTGATCACGCGATACGATACGCTCGATTCGGAGAGATCGTCTGGTTTAAAAAAAAAAAAAAACCTGTTCACGTTTGTGATGATTACACGTCGAGAGGCGAGGAGGACTGTCTCCAGCCGCGTTTACACGGACGACGACGATCCGCTCTTAACCCGATCGAGACGATACTCTGATTAAGAAACCAGCACGTAAACAGCCATTTTTACGTACCTTGATCTGATTAAGGTCGTACTCGGATTAAGACGTGCGGAGTGTTCCTGTTGTAGACGCGTCATGGAACGGTGTGTTACAGACGTGTGAGCGTTTTCAAAGCATTCACACACGGCAGCGCTCGACCGTCTTACGGCGCACGAGAGCGCTCGGCCGCGTCCCAAACCGCATACTTGCGTACTATAGGCCTGTCGTGGGGAAAATACATGCATCTCGGATACTATGTAGACGGTAAGTACGCGGTTTGGGACGCAGCCCACGTGCTTCAAGCACAAGCAGTCGTCTGTTCGCACGTACAGCGTGAGAAATAATGAACCGCACTTGAAGCGTTTACGGGACCGTAACGAAGACACGTCGAAGCGTGAAATTCTGGAGGGACGTCTGACGGCGTGGCGCGGTGACGTAATCACGTGTGCTGTTCATCTATGTTCTAGAACATGGAACACGGGGACATGACAGGAGTATTGTAAAAGCGACTCATGTACACACCTTAATCAGATTATTCTCTTACTCAGAGTAAGGTCGATAATTAGGTTCCTGCTGTCCACGTAAACGTCGTCACAGTAGACATGAGAGAAACGTGTCATCGGACTCGGTTTAACCGGGTTGATTCTGTGGTGTTTCGCACACGGTTTGTTGGCCAGATTTGATGCGTGTCGTAGAACGGTCCTCGAGTGTGGCGAGAAAGAGGCCGTTCGGGTCGAGTTTGCGATTCTAACCGCTCTCTCTTCTGTTCGTCTTCCTCAGGCTCGCTCTTACTGGAGTCCAAAATCAACCCGAACACCGCGTATCAGAAGCAGCAAGTGAGTGCCTCCTGTCGTTTTGATGGACCCGCGCGGTCCGGTTCTCTGCTCGCGTTCCGCCAGGTTGGTTTGCTGCCGTGATCCTGATTCACGCCGGTTCTCAGATTTGTGTGTGGTTTGTTTTTGTTTTTAGGACACCCTTATCGTTTGGTCCGAGGCGGAAAATTACGACCTGGCTCTGAGTTTCCAGGAAAAGGCCGGCTGCGATGAAATCTGGGAGAAGATCTGTCAGGTAAAAGGTTCTACGCAGGTTCTCGGCAGCGGAGAAATTCCGTTTAACGATACTTTTTGACGTTGATCAAATTAAACCCTAGCTATCTCCGAACTCCCGCCCGCGTCCAGTCGGAATTAATAAAAAAAAAATGATGTTCCAATACTCGTGATGCTCTTCTCCGGGTCTACGCCTTGTTACCATAACAACCAACAAACGCATCAGACCTGCTCATTCAAATGCGCGCACGCAGCAAAAAAAGAAATGCTTTTGTCACCGTTTAGGTACAAGGTAAAGATCCGTCTGTAGAGATCACCCAGGACCCCATCGACGAGTCTGAGGAGGAGCGCTTCGAGGAGATCCCTGAGACGAGCCATGCGGTGGAGCTTCCCGCCTGCGAGCTCCCGCGCCTGGAGGAGATCGCGGACCTGGTGACGTCGGTCCTGTCCTCTCCGATCCGCAGGGAGAAGCTGGCGCTGGCGCTGGTGAGCGACGGCTACATGCAGAGGCTGCTGCAGCTGTTCAGAACGTGCGAGGAGCTGGGCGAGCACGAAGGTCTGCGCCACCTGTACGAGATCGTACGCGGAGCGCTGTTCCTTAACAAAGCGGCGCTGTTCGAGGTCATGTTCTCGGACGAGTGCATCATGGACGTGGTGGGCTGCCTGGAGTACGACCCGGCGCTGGTCCAGCCCAGGAGGCACCGCGACTTCCTCACCAACACGGCCCGCTTCAAGGAGGTGATCCCCATCACAGACTCGGAGCTCAGGCAGAAGATCCACCAGACCTACCGCGTGCAGTACATCCAGGACATCATCCTGCCCACACCCTCCGTCTTCGAGGAGAACTTCCTGTCCACGCTCACCTCCTTCATCTTCTTCAACAAAGTGGAGATCGTCAGCATGCTGCAGGTGACACGGCTCACGTTGTTGTTATTATTATTATTATTATTATTATTATTATTATTATTATTTCTCAATTTCCACATCTGAGTGCTCTCAAGCAGTCATCTATAACTTCCTGTTTTTGCTGGGTTGAAACAGGAAGTTGCAGACGAGGTGACTGAGAGGACAGATCTCATTCTGGTTTTGTTTGAACTTGTGTACACATTTCTTACGCGCAATATTCTCATCACGAGCGCTTTAGAAGCTGATGAACTCATTTGGAGATTATCGCGTATTAAGGACAGGGTCACGTTGTGGGGGGGTTCGTTGTAAATTGCGGTCGTTTCTGATGATTTGTGATGAGGTTTAGGTAATTATCATGGCTGAACAGTAAACATCAGGTTTAACCCCCAATGATCACTAGGAGGACGAGAAATTCTGACGGAAGTGTTTGCTCAACTCACGGACGAAGCTACGGAAGACGGGAAAAGGAGAGAGCTGGTAGGATTACGATCATTTCCTCTGAGACATGCTGTCTGTGAGCTCTAGAGTAACTGAACTGGTGTGTGTGTGTGTGTGTGTGTGTGTGTGTGTGTGTGTGTGTGTGTGTCGTCAGGTCAACTTCTTCAAAGAGTTCTGCGCTTTTTCGCAAACGCTCCAGCCGCAAAACAGAGACGCTTTTTTCAAGACGTTGGCGAATCTTGGAATTTTACCCGCGCTGGAGATTATTATGGTGAGTTGATTTTTCGCTAGGTGTGAAGGGGGCGGAGTCTAACCTCGAACGTAATCTAATCTAGTGAAATCTTTATTTTCATGTTGTTGTTTTTTTTTTGTTTGTTTGTTTGAAGGGGATGGACGACCTGCAGGTGAGAGCCGCGGCCACGGATATCTTCTCCTACCTGGTGGAGTTCAGTCCGTCCATGGTGCGAGAGTTCGTGATGCAGGAGCCCCAGCAGGCCGAAGACGACGTGAGCACAAACCGCGTTTATGAGGAATACGTGTCCAAATAGTTTATGGATCTAAAGTATCGATAACAAACCTCACCGCCTCACACGTCACACTCAGGAGGAGGATGACTAGGCTAGTTAGTTGGCCGATCCTAGCTCAAGTTGGTGTTGAAGGCTGTTGCTATGGTTACAGTGCGTGCGAGTGTGAAAGCACTCTTAGATTAGATTAGAAACGTAATAGCCTGATTTAAAACTTTAAAAAATAAACTTTTGTTTCAGACAGAAGATGATTTTTAAAAATACGATTACTACTAATAATAATTGCGCCATAACGGAGTGCTCAGAGTGCTTCAGGAGATACCAAACACCTTCATCACCTGAAAGCTCGAGTGTGTGTGTGTGTGTGTGTGTGTGTGTGTGTTCAGGATGTTCTGCTGATCAACCTGGTGATAAAGCAGATGATCTGTGACTCGGATCCCGAGCTGGGCGGAGCCGTGCAGCTCATGGGGCTCCTCCGTACCCTCATCGACCCCGAAAACATGCTGGCTCCGACCAACGTGAGTTCCTCTCTCGCCACGGAGACCAGCGTTTACGCACAATTCTGTACACGAATCTGTAAAATAAGGCCGCTTTCCTATTTGAACCCCGTAGAAAACGGAGAAGACCGAGTTCCTCAGCTTTTTCTACAAGTACTGCATGCACGTCCTCACCGCGCCGCTGCTGGCCAACACGGCCGAGGAGAGGAAAGGTGAGGTGTTCTTGTTTTTGGTCAGTAATCCGGTCGCGATGCGTCCGTCCCCTTCGATCTATCGTTACGTCCGTTGCTGAATGCGAACGCTTAGCGTGGAAATGTGTTCAAACAAAAACGAACCCTGAAAGAAACCGCAAGCGTTTTCACGTTCCAGTCGGATGTGTGTTCACTTTAACGACTCGGGAAATCCCTTTTACGAATGAAAAGCACGTTAATGCTGCCACATAGTGGTGGAAGATATTTGCGTTAATATATAAGTCATTGTTTTTTTTTTTACATTTTCTTTTATTAGTTTTTTTTTTTTATTCCATTTCTGTTTGTTTATATTTTGTAAGTAGATTAAAATTGAAAAATGTCTGTTCTGCCCTACAGTTAGATTCCCGTGACTTTCGGATTAATTCGGAAAGTGCGTTTGTCATTTTTAAACCGCACGCTAAACCTCGAGGGACGTATTTATCTCGCTTTAACGTTTGCGTCCTGTTGTATTGTTCCATATAGACAAGGCTTTATACGGATTGTTGTGGCGTATCGGTGCTACATTTCTTCCCTCTTCACGTGATTGTTCTTCCACAGATTTACCAGAAGGATCTACGAAAGTAAAGCCGGTTTGTCCAGGTAAACACGTCGCGTTTCTTCATCACCCTGGCTAACCCGTTGCTTTCTCGAGTTTCGCTTTAAAACCCGTCCTCTCTTCCGCTGCAGACAACTTCCAGACGGCTCAGCTTCTCGCTCTGATCCTAGAGCTGCTGACGTTCTGCGTGGAGCACCACACGTACCACATAAAGAACTACATCATGAATAAGGACCTGCTGCGGAGAGTGCTCGTGCTCATGAACTCCAAACACACCTTCCTCGCCCTCTGTGAGTCCCCGTGAACCTTGTCACAACCAGGTTAATTAAATGCATCGTAGGACGTGTCCTAACCTGTTCTTGTGTACTTGCGAAGGTGCCTTGCGTTTCATGAGGAGAATAATAGGGCTGAAGGACGAGTATTATAACCGCTACATCATTAAAGGCAACCTGTTCGAGCCCGTCATCAACGCTTTGCTGGACAACGGGACGAGATACAACCTCCTCAACTCGGCCATCATCGAGCTCTTCGAGTTCATCAAAGTGGTGAGAGCTCGAGGCTGCTTTCTGAAAAACGCGCTGACCTAAAGGGAACACGTTAACGACTTTATTCATTTATTATTTTTTACCGTTTTCAGGAGGACATCAAGTCGCTCATCGCTCACATCGTCGACAATTTCTACAAAGCACTCGAGTCCATCGAATACGTCCAGACGTTCAAAGGCCTGAAGGGGCGCTACGAGCAGGAGAAGAACAGACAGAGCCGGGGGCTTGGCAGGTCAGATCCGCTCGCCGTGAATTCTTCGAATTTACTCCGCGTTACCGTAATTCTCGAGGAGTAACACGCCTGCAGTAAATCCCCCTGATGAAGAGTATGTCTGCGTAATCCTGAACTCGGTGTTCGTTCTGAAATCCGCAGGTATCGCCGTGACGCCCGGTCCGTAGACGACGACGAAGAAATTTGGTTCAACGAAGAAGACGACGAAGACGAAGCGGACGCGGGGGTCGAGAAGAGAGTCGAAGACTTTTCGGAAAGCTACGGAAAGTTTATGGGGGCCAAAAAAGGTATTCCGGATATTCCCGTTGTGTGTGTGAGATTCTGACTGGGGTTTTTTTTGTTTTTTGTTTTTTTTTCCCCCTACATCACACACTTCTCTCGTCTCGTTACAGTTAAAGAAAGCGAGGACAAGGAGAACCTCCCGAAGAGGACGCAGTCCGGCAGCTTCAAGTTCACCATCTCGCATTCTGCAGCCGCTGCCAACGGAAACAACGAGAAACCGGCGCCGTCGGCGTCCCCCGCCAGTCCCAACGGCTCCTCGGCCAAGGGTGCATCGGTGGCCTCGACACCAGTGGTCAAGGTGGGCGTGACTCTCTCCTTAATAGGAGTAATAGATTCGTTGTGTTTATGGGAATAATCAAGATTTTACACTAGTCAGGTTATTTAAATGTGTGCTGTTGTATTTTGTTTGCTTCTTGGTGTTTCGTTTAATTAAAATTTCTACACATTTGACACTGGTTTTATTTTCCATTCTTCAACTAAACCTACAGTAAAACTACCAAGAACTGAATCGTTTAAATAACTCATCTGTTTTCTCTGAAAGATGTTCAAATGAACGCTGATTCGTGCTGCAGCAGTTTTACTCACTTCGAGCTAGGCGTAGGACGGGGTGATTTTTAAAAGATGTATTTATTTATTGATTTATTTAAACTTTTTTTTTGAATGTAACTTAATTTCGCTCACCACCCTTTAGAACGTTGTTCTTTATTTAACTCGCGTTTAGAGTCAACGTGACATTTATTTATAACAGAGACGTCCAAACGAATCAAAAAAACAACTCGGCAAATTTAATCAGTGTTGGTTTATATTTCGCCTCTAGAGGCCGCTCTCGTACTGTTTTTAGCTGCAGCGGACTCTTCTCAGCCGTTCATGGGCGAAACCCGTCAATGGGTCGACCTCTACTTTATAGACACAGTAACTTTGGTGATAATATTTTGTTGCGATGTCCAACACTGGAATACATTTCATGGAAAAAGGTAGTTTTTTGGTTGTGATCTGTTTTTCCGTGTGTGTTGGTGTGCAGGCGGGACTGGTGGGTCTCGTGGACTACCCCGACGACGAAGACGAGGAAGGAGAAGACGAGGACGACGATCTGGCTCCACGAAAGCGTCCGCGTCTGGGCTCGTAAAAACGCGCCCCGCGATCCCACGGTGCCGAAGAGTCCCAGATTTAGGGGAGCTAGAGGATTAGGACACGACCCGAACTCTCCTGCTTCAGCACAACCATCAGACACGAGCACCAGAGCAGCCGTGCCACGCCGCGGTCACGCGACCCCTCTCCGTTTTCTTTCCTTTTCCTCGTGATCTGGACGTGCCGAGCTGTACGAGCAGGAATGCCGAACTTCTTCATCACAGCTGGAGATTTCCCCCCCTTTTCCACCAGAGAGCCGTTCAGCCTAGCAGGACTAGCTACTTAGAAATAGAAGACTGATTGGCTGAGCCTACTGACGTGGTCGGGTCGAGGGAACATGATTAAACAAGTGTGTGGGGAGGGGAGGGGGGGAGGGTTGGGTGACGAGACCAAAAGGAAAAAAAAAAGAAATAATTAAGCTCAGAAAAGGTCTGAGGAGCAGGACGTGGACGTTGTCTGTGTCCTTTGACTTGAAACTAGAACCTCACGTTTATGAATTTATCACCAGTAGTTGTACAGCAGTACTATCAACCCCCACCCCCCCCTTTTTTTAATTGTTTACTTCAGTGTACGTTGTTTTCTCTCTTTTGGCACGCATTAACGATCGTTTACCCCCACCCTTTATTTTTCTTTTTCTTTTTGGAAAAAAAAAATCACAGTTGTTTTATTTGTTGGAGAAAACTTCAGTCGAAGAAGTTGTGATGCTGATTTTAATAACGTATATTAAACATGTATTAAACTGCAGTAAAGTCATTTTGCAGATGAACGGAACATGTCCGAGCGTGTCTGTGTTACGTCTAATTCAGTCCTCGAAGACTTCTCAGAGGAGTGCAGGCTCCGCTCCTCCACCACGGATTTGTGATCAGATGCTATGCATCACCAGCACACAGTGTTTTTGTTTTCTTCTTTTTTTTTTTAAACAAACAAACAAACACGAAGCAAGCCATATAAGGCAGTTCCTGTCACTCTTTCAGGTTCATAGTTTGCGATTAAACGACGAGTTTCACCAGCTGGAAAGATCATCGGAGCGTCTCGGTTTGAGCGGGAAGCCCGGTGTCGTAGAACACAACCAAACAGACGTTCTAGGCTCGAGTACTGAAGGTTTTGTTTTTGTTTAACACCGTAACCTCCATGAAAACTGTATACATTTCACATGTGGTGATTTTTTTGGATTAAATCGGCCTTAAAACAAGTGGACTAGTTTAATCACGATTTCTTCTTGCGTACCTTTTGTTAGAGGTGCGGTTTGTAAGTGTTGCTACGTCTCCAATGAGTGTAAATGGACAAAGAAACCATAAAGCTCTGAAATCCCAATCTCCCCCATACTGAAATGTAACGGATATATATGGTGAATTCAGACATTTTCATTATCCATTTCTTAAACAAACTCCGCCCACCAGCCCAGCCCCTGATGCGGAGATGGAGAAAGGTGGTCTGTTTGTGTTGTGATTGAATACACCTTTCAGTCAGCAGAGGGACTACAGTGGGGGTAACGGAGACCGTGTGTAAACTAAACGATCGTTTTTCCCCACAGTTACGTGCTAGAATCGGATGCTGAGCCGATCACCTGAATGAACGCATTTCTGTATCATCACATGGCTCCCGATCGTCAATGGGCAGGAGATACAGTATAGTATGGGATAGTGTAGTGGATGGTAAAACTCAGCATTACGTATAATGTTATGTAGCATGGAGTGTTTTATACAGTATCGTCGTTTGGATCTGTTTTGCTGCGTCTGGACCAGGACGACTCGCCGTTCATCGATGGAACAACGAATTCTGAACGATACCAGCGGATTGTAAAGGAAAATGTCAGGGCGTCTGTCCATGAACTGAATCTCATGCAACAAGACAACGACCCTGCGCACACGAGTCGTTCTACCAAAGAACATCTAAAGAAGAGTAACGTGAACGTTCTAGGACGGCCGAGTCAAAGTCCTGACCTTAATCCAGTAGAGATGTTGTGGAAGAACCTGAAGCAAGCAGTTCATGTGAGGAAACCCACCAACATCCCAGAGTTGAAGCTGTTCTGTACTGAGGAACGGGATAAAACTCCTCCGAGCCGCTGTGCAGGATCGATCAACACTTACCCCGAACGTTTATCTGCAGTTATTCCTGCACAAGGGCCTCACACACACCAGATACTGACAGCAAAGGTGCACATACTTTTACCCCTCACAGATACGTAATAGTGGATCATTTCCCTCAATAAATAAACGACCGAGTATAATATTCATGTCTCATTTGTTTAATCGGATTAGTCTCCATGCTGTAGTCCAATATGAAAGTAATGTGTATGTTTATTATACTGAGCAGATCACACACAAGGCGTGGTCGTGCTGTGTCGTGTCTTTTTAAAGGGGCTTTAATGAGGAGAGATTTCATCCTTTCCGGAACACGGCGTTTCGAAATGATCGATAATCGTGACATTTCTATTTGCCCCCTCAATGCTGTGTCCTGTACGGAGTAGTAAGGAATGCTCAGGGCTCCGTTGAAGGCTCATTACAGAAGTCCACGCAGAATGCTGAGAGAAGACCCGACCGCTGTGGATGAGACGTGCTCGTCCCTGCCCGTGAAGAGGATGTGCTGCCGCTACTGCTGTTGCTTAGTGATCGCCGGGGCAGCGGGTGGTCTATTGTTGGCATGGCAACAGATGAACACTGTGGGTTTTCCAGTAGAAATTGCAGACGCCGTTCCCCCCCTTCCCCGCCGCGCTGTGTTTTATAAGCCGTAGTGATTCTGCAGTAATTTGCTCGTCGTGTCCCGCAGAGTGCTATACGTCGATTTTACGCCTGAACACCCGCCGGGCGATGACGCTCTGTCGGAGATACTGGGAGTCATCGAATTATGCCGACTTTATTTTATCTTAACGTGAAGCTGTCACCGGTGTCATTCCTGAGCCGTTACTACCTTTACCTCCATCCTCTGTGATTTCCCGCTTTAATGCCTGAATCCATCAACATGCTGGTTGGTACTTTATCCCATCTGTATACTTACTCGCCAGGATCGTCGTTACACGTCTCTACAAGACGGAGGAGAAATTGCTTTACCCTTCACAGTGTGATCAATCACATCACTGTAATCGCATGGACTAGACACTCTCACACGCCACCTCATTATATATTTGACATGTATGTTGTAAAAAAAAAAAAATTATAATAATAATGATGTACAGTAGCTCTCCTCACCACCAGGGGTCAGTGATCACCAGATCAGGACCAGAAAGAGGGTGTGTCTGAAAGACAAGGCAGCTGTCTGCAGCATCAGTGACTAATGAGTAGGTACATAAATCAGTGCTGTGTAGGAAGGAAGGAAGAGTTAAGGACCTAGGCTTCCATAATGATATGACATTAAATGGAAGGGTATTCTGGGAAATCCCATATGCTAATTATATTCGTTACAAATTTTAAACAGTAGCCGTTTAGAAAGCTTATTAGTTTGCAGAGTTCTGGTGTAGTGGGCGAAGTTATGATGCGGTGTCATGATACTTTTTTCATATGAAGTATGAAAACTTAACCTAGCTAGTGATGGGCAGAATCTTGGTCGTGATGATGGCGTTAATATATTTTGGCTAGCGTTAAATAATCGTAACCAATCAGAACATGACGATGAAAACCGAGCCTCAAATTTGTTGGAGTCTTTCTCTTGTTTTTGTTGTTGTTGTTGGTGGTTTATGTTACTTTTTTAAACAACTATGAGGGAAAACGTTTGAGGAAACGTGTTCTATGAGTACGGAATAACACCAGTGTGTGCTGTTAAACCAGAAATCATCAACGACAGCATGTTCCGATCAAACGCTTTTACTGTTAGCGTCACGCGGCGTTTGATTCGTCGTGTACCACCGCGTTTCCTCAACGATTCCAATCCTCAAGTGACGACGTATTTTATTTTAATTTTTTTATTCGTTTCTAGTTACATTTCACGTTGTGAGGCAATGTCCACGAAACAAGTTCACCCCGGTTATCGCTAACGTTGTAGCGGCTGTAAACAGACGTTCCCTGACTGACTAGCCTCTCTTTTTCTCTTTCTTAAAATTTACAAGACGAGAGAAAGAAAAAAACCCCACCTACAGCGTGTCATTGTAGTGATCTGCTGCAAATATATATATATATATATATTAGCATATATATATATATATATATATATACACACAGTGGTGCTTGAAAGTTTGCGGACGTTTTAGGATTTTCGAGACTTCTTCATATACCCATGACCCGAAACATCATCAGTCCTAAAAAAAAGTCGACGAAGAGAACCCAGATTAAACAAATGAGACAAAACTTGGGTCATTTATTTATCGAGGAACACGATCCAATATTACGGTATTATCTGTGAGTGGCAAAAGTATGTGACCCTCTAGGATTAGCAGTCAATTATAAACATGTTCAACATGTGCGTTGAGGCGCTAGCGTGTGTCGTGTGACACAAACAGACGAGTGGCTACATGGTGTCGTCTTCGGTTTATATAGCGTATATTCGTAAATTCTTGTGTTTTTGATAAGGATAAGGCTGTGGAGATGCGCATAGGTCACGTCAGCATTTCCGTTAGCTTGTCAAAAAAAATATATGTATATATATATATATATATATATATTTATATATAAATGAAATACAAAAACAAATGAAATGGTAAGACTGATACAACAAAACCTCAAATGGATATAATTGAAAAATGAAAGAAAGAAATCAAAGTTCAGTAAGTAAACAAATCATAAACGTTCAAAAAATGATCTCATTCCTACAATTTCCGACAAAGTCAACCAGTGAGTGGCGCTCTTACGTCTGATAGATCAGTTTTAATAAACTAACCTTTAATTTTTTTTTTTATTTGATTTATTTTCAAGCGAAAGTTTACAACCGACCCTCAAATGTGAGCCCCAGCTTATAGAGTAGTGGGCGGGGCCACACGAATACAACGTTCCTGCAGAGGCGGTGCCTAGTGCGTCCGGAGGCGGGGTTTGGTGGAGAGTGCGGGTGGGCGGGGCTTATCCGGGTCTTCCCTCGGCGGACTGCAGTGTGCGGTGTACCCCTTTGAGGAGCGCCGTCATGGAAACGCAGGCAGGAAATCAGCTCTGCCAAAATCCACATTCCTGGGATATTCATTAAAACCTTTTTTTTTTTTTCGGTTTTCATTTAGGGGGAAAAAAAAAGAAGAAGCGTGGAATGAAGGGACGACCGGAGAGACAGTCACACATCCTGGGAGCATTTCTTTCTATTCAACCTGGTGGATTATTTCTTTCTATCTCTAGATAAATAAACATCAGGTCCTTATTGTTGGAGGATCTACCTGATGTGTATCTGGGGTGGTCCTTTTCTTTTTTCTTCTTCTTCTTCTACCACGACTTGGTGTGTTTGAATGGCTTGAGGACGTTTTCCAAGCTGCCTCTCAGCCTCAGTGATGTCCAGAGGCTTTGTTTACTCTTTAAATCTGACCGCTTGAGCATCTGAGGATGTGATTAAATAATAACACAACATCTAGACAAAGGATCAACAGAGAGGAAAAGGAGATTATGCACAGATTTCTGTCCCCGTTTCTCCCAGTATGACCAGAGGAACATCTGCGTCTGGGTTCTTCGGTGATTTTATGAAGGCACAGCCTTGATTTCAGAATAGAAATGAATTAAGCTGAACTCCTCTGGAGGTTTCGGAAACGTTTATTTATTTATTATTATAATTTTTGAAAAACATATCTGTTTTTTTTGTTTTGTTTTGGTGTTGTTCTATTGGAGAAAATGGAGAGTGAAGTATTCACGCCTCATCTTGAGCAGTTTCTGCTCACTCCTCTGGTGGCATGGGTAAGACGAAGCGTTTTATTTCTTCTTCTTCTTCTAACATGCATGTGTACGTGCGATGTTTTCCAAATGACGTATATTTACGATGCGTTGCAGGTGAGAACCGTGGTCCAGCCAAGCCCGAGCGACCGAAGCAGTCTTTCCCTGTACATGGAGTTAGTGGATGGTTCCTACCTCAATGAGGTCATGTTGAGGATGTAAGTCTTCCTATGCTGTTTTAATCTCCTACTAGATCACCCTTTTCACGTGGCTTCGCTCGGCACGGCGAGGGTGTTCTCGCGAGGGTGCTCGAACCGTGTCTCGACAAGAACCCGCTCCCATTGAGAGGCGATTAAGTCGAGGATTAAATCTCCAGCAGTGGTAGTGTGTGTTTTGTTTAGTCCCCCCCCACCACATTTTGTCGTCGTGAGGTCTGAACGCCAACGACGAACCGCTCGGGCACGTCTGTAGTCTTCAGACGTCCGTACAGTCGAGGTACTGAAGGTCTGCGCGTGAGAAGGCGCTCTTCAGGAATGCCACGCTTTGTGAAGACGTTGTGCCTGAAGGGATTCTCCTGACAAGGCTTCCACAGGGCTCGAGAGGAACCGTGGGCTTTGTTGGCTGGCGTACAGTGTATTCAACGCTCAATGGGGTTATAGTGAGCTTTTCTTTTTCCTGTTTTTTTTCTTTCTTTCTTTTTTTTTTTTGAATGTCTTTCTGTTCTAATAAATAAGGGAGGATTTCTGGATCGTCGCGTGGTTAATCTTTTTAAGGAGCTTTGCACGGGTCCTCAGACACGACGTTCGCCCTAGCGAGAGCGGTAACGAGTGCAAGAGATCACTCGTCGTCTACGTACGCTGTCAGATTTTCATCAACAAGCGACGTCCTCGTCAAGATTTTCCTCAATTCTATGCAAATTTGGGTCGACACCCCAAAGCGACAAATCCGATCAGTTCTTCAGAGCAGTACGCGTGCTGTACGCGTGGTCCGAGTTTTCTTCAGTTCTCCCCCCCAAAAAAAATTTAAAATAAAAGACATTGTCGTTGGATTGGTCGGCATTGATTGGTCTTTTCTGGTTTATATTAACGTTGATCATTTCGATGTCCAAAAAAAAAACGAGCCTCTGGGTGAGATCTCGGAATTTCACTAACATTAATAGAGACGGAGGTTCGTTTGGGGTTTTTTTTTCGTATCCTTTTAGGTCTTTTTAAGTTTGTTAAATATTTAGTTCGAGGCTATAGCAGCCGGCGTACGGGAGTTAAAGTTGGAAATGAAATCGTCGCCGTTGGTTTTGGTCTATCTTTAGTTTGGCGTCGTGTACATGACTGCACTCTCGTCATCTTTTCAGACTCCTTAACCGAGTCCAGAGGCCTTTTTCACACCTTTTTAAAAGATTTTGTCTTTATAAACGTCTTTTTTTCATACCTATTTTGAGGACCCCCCCTCCCCCCTTTTGTGCTCACTGGTTGGTGACTCTTGATTTGCAGGACATTTATTTGACCGCGTCTCGGTTGTCCTAAAGACGAGCGGGATCTCGATTCGGTTTGGTTTCTACCGCACCGTTATGAAAATCCGAATGTAGGTTTAGATCCGTAACGGACACGAAAGCTCCCTGAGACGACACGAGGAAGAACCCTCGAGAAGAACCAGACTCAAAACCGCCTCGGACCTCTTGTTCGGTGTCGACGCCGGATCGTGACGGTCTGAAAGATCTGTCCTTCTCGTTCGAGTTCCTTGGAGTTTCTCAGCTCATCAGCAGCAGCAGTCAGGATGGAATATAAATACGTGTGGTGTGGTGTGGTGTGGCGGGGCGTTAGTTCTGGTGGAGACTCTGAGCTTGGGGCAGCTGTTGGCGCTCGTCCTCTCAGCGTGGCGCTCGGACAGAAGGCACATTGTCTCAGAGGGAAGTGAAGCGGCTCTTTGTTAAGCGCCGTTAGTGTTAACCGGTTCCCCTGGACATGAAATCTCCTGTTAAATCTCTGCTGAAGGTCATGTGGAACCGGTTTATCGATTGCTGATTATTTCCAGCGGAGAGAAAATGTTTTTCTAATCAGATCTAGATTAGAGACAGAATTTGTACCCTAGCATACAATTTAACGCTGTCAGAAGAACTTAAATGGAACGTCTCGGCATCGCGTCCATTACAGGCCGAGGTTCTGCCGTGCTACATTACGGCTGGTAATCAATACTCGTTCTCCTAAAGGGCTGCAGTTGCCTTGTTGACACCGATGCTCGTTATCCAGAGGAATGGCTGCAGGGGGATTGATCTCCCCATTGGTCTTCGCAAATCTGAGTTCCAGGGACTGAAGTCGAGACGTTTAGGCCCGGTGCCGAGAGTCTGTTAGCGTCCTGCTGGTTCCCTAAAGTGCAGGGTGATGTGTTCGGTAACGCGGTCAGGGACAATAGCAGGAAGTACATCTGCTAGTCACGAGTCACGTGCATGCAGCCACTAAATGTCAAATATTTTCAGCCGGAGTGAGAAGCATATCTGAAGATGAGTGCGATTTATCGTGAAGATCCAACTCGTGAAGGTCAGCTCGATTAGTTTCCAACGAAGCGCGGATTATACCGTGTTGCACATAAACAACAACAACAACAACAAATCATGGGTGCAGTTATATTTGCGTATGACCTTGTGCAGAATTGATGGACGGATTTCACCTTCTGAAAATAACACGGACGTCACTACACATTAACCCCCACCACCCCCCCGGTTCCGATTGTTCGATTCATTTCCTGTGAAAGCAGCGCTTGTTTTAAATCGTTATCGTTTCTATAGTAACACCGTACTCGTGGACGTACACGGCGGACGTGTCTAATCGTAGATACGGTGACGTTTTCTGTGAGGGGAGGTTTATTTAACGTTCTTAGAAGGAGTCTCCGGTTTCGGCGGTCAAGCTGGACCGGACGAAGGAGTAGGTCTGGGTGATATGACTTGAAATAACCAAGAGTTTCACGATGCTTTTGTTTAATGCCTACAAAGAAGAGTCAAAAAATGAATCAAATACGTCAAATCGGCGGCATCCGTTCGGTACCGTTTCAATTTGTAATGATTAAAAGCATCGGAAATACATCACCGTACCAACGATATCTCGTGATAAATCGTTTATCGCGATAGCGATATCATATCGATATATCGCCCAGGCCTACGAAGGAGTTTATTTATTTCTTTTTTTTTGCCTTTGTTTATTTATTCATTTTCATATGATTCATTTTTATGTGATTCATATTTATGTATGTGATTCATTTAGATGTAATTAATTTTCATGTGATTCATTTACATATGATTCATATTTCATGTGATTCATATTCATGCGTGGGATTCATTTACATATGATTCATTTTCATGTGATTCATATTCATGCGTGGGATTCATTTACATATGATTCATTTTCATGTGATTCATATTCATGTGATTCAGTTACCTTTTCTCCACTCCCTTCCCTTTCCCAAATATTTCATTGAGAAGAGAAGAAGGAGTTTATGATATGAAAGCGGGGAAGGGACCACTCATAGCTGCTTTAATGTAGGTGAGAACAGGAACGAACTTGTTTCAGATGTTCCACATCATTAAGTGTAGCTCTAAATGGACAAAAAGTATTACATGTCGAAATCGTAACCCTTGGCAAGTTGCTGTGGTGTAAGAGGAATAAAACACTTTGTAGGGATGATATCGGTCGCTCCGCTTCATCACACCACCGCAGCTGATTAATGACCTATTACCACACCTCCCTAATCCCCCATCCCCCCCCCACACACACACTGTGTGTGCCGTGCATCCTCTCGCGTGTCTAGATATCCTTTATTACTATAAAGTTTCATTTCGGACTAATGAAGTTGTTGATATTTAAAACAGCACAGAAGTGTGTGTGTTGTTGTTTTATTTGTAACGCAGCACGGCTACGACGCCAGGACGAAAGCGGGGTTCAATGATCACCGTGATGAATCATCGTAGTGGGATTATAGTGCGAAAAGCTCCAGGTCTCCTCCTGTTTATTACTAGAGCGCTTCAGCAGACCGATTACGTGCTCGAAGGAGAGAAGCCTCCAGGATTAGTTACCGGCTTAGCGTCTGTGGAGCAGATGGCGGAGATCCACGTAAGCAGACGCTCCTCGAGATTTCCGCACACCTGAAACCACGGTCAGGTCGTCGTTTCGTCGTCACCAACCGAGCCATGAACACAGCAGCTCTAGCACTTTTCCCAGCAGCGGGGCCGATTGACGTAATTACGTCAATCCCTAATCAGCCCTTTTTTTTTTCTTTTCTCTTTTTTCCTTCAGCAGCTTCAATTCATGAACTAATCCACGCTGCTTTCCTTGAGACAGAGGGTGATAATGGGATAAACCCACATTAACACACACACACACACACGCACATTCTTCTGGCGTCCTCCGTCCTTCCTCTTGATACAGCACAGCCTTGTCTCCTCCTTTGTTTCCTCCTCCGAGTCTCGGCTCGTGTGAAATCTTTATCTTGAGGGATCAGAGCGGAGCTGCAGGCAGGTCGGAGAGGAAGATGAAGACGACGCCGACGAGGGTCCCATCCCCCCCCTCCGTCCCTCATGTTTTTACTCGCATCTTTCCCGAATCGAATCGAGCTCCCTTGCTTCCTGTTGCGCTTCCTGTTTGGGGGGAAAAAACGTCCACAAAATTGACCGAAATGGCTGCCATGTACTTAAATGAAGTTTTATATTCTAATTTCAATATTTTAATAAAAAAAAAAAAAACCCCAAACGAATGCACTGACTGTGCACGATGTAAGCTTTACACTATCATTATGCGATATTTTTTTGATAATATATACACACACTCTAGTGAGCACATCTGAATATGAATGTGTGAAAATGAAGCAGGTTAAATAAATAAATAAATAAATAAATAAATGTATGTATGTATGTAATAAAATCTCGCTGGATGTCGAGTTAATGTTCGGTCCCGTTAAGATTTCGTAACAAGTCTGAAATGGCTTCCTATTGGACAGTGTATAGGCTCTAGAGTATTATTCTGTTACACCCTATGTAGTGAGCACGTGTAGTGAATAATATGCAGCCGATGGGGAAACGTTTAAATTGTTCCCGTGTGAAGATGAGCGTATGTTTTTACCCCCCCCCAGTTTAAAATCTGCATGCCATGAATGCTGATTCTCCAAGCATCCTGATTTTAAAAAAATACTTATTTAAAAGTAACCCAAATGCAGCTCTGGCTACTGTATATAAACCCGGACGCGTTCAGAACCATTTAACATCTGTTTGAGTTTAAAAAGTCTGCACGCTGATATTCAGTGGTGATGAATACAGTAGGATTTGAATGGTCTTGAATGAGAACTTCCTGTTTTTTTTTATTGTTGGTTTGTTTCCTGTTTCATTGTAGTTTGATTCAGACAGATCACTGGGGGAGGGGTTTTTTGGTTTTTTTTGGAGGGGTCAAAACTATTGGAACTATAAGGTGTGGCGAGCGCAGATCTCGGTGTTTTACAGCGCGTTCACACCCGTGAGTCTGCTTTCAGAGCGAAATCAACACCTTTTAGGTTTGCTTGTCTGGTTTGAACCAGATCATTTTTTCCCGCCGTTTCCGCAGCACTGCCGTACGGCTCGATCCTTCGGCTCCCAAAAAACTCCGCCATATTTGATCCGCTTGATGCAGAGTCGAATCGCTCTCTCATGGAGTTCACGGAGGAAGAAGAGGACGGTTTGATTCAAACCGATTAAACGTTCCACGTGTCGTGCGGATTTTATTCCGGGAGTGTGTGTGTGTGTGTGTGTGTGTGTGTGGGGTCGATCCGGCGTTTCTGATCAGTCGGATCCGAGTGTCGTCTTCACTTGCTGACCGATCTGAGCCCTGTCGTGAGATTTGTTTTGTGTCTACGTGATGAAACGGACGCAGCGTGTCGGATGTAGGTTACCGGGGAACTCGGGCGCGTCTATAATCTATAATCGCGCTGTGACTCCAGCGTGACCTCGTGGGTCCGCCCTCCTGCTTTTGTAGAAGCCTCACTGCTCCTAGCAAGGAGGATGGAATTGGAGGAATCTTTCGTTATCTCGCCGTGATGTAAATCAGTGTCCTGACGCTGTGTTTAACCAGGATTACCGCTCCCACTGCTGTGTTTAATTAAAGGGTTAAGCTCATCAGGGCTGCCTGAAAGCCCTCCTGTGCTCTGAGGTCACGTGACCCGTTAAAAAAAAAAAAAAAAAGGCCCTGTTTTCTAATCTGCAAGACAGCGAGGCAGTGTGGGTGTATATGAGAGCATCAGACTGCTCGTAGGAGTGTCGATTAGCTTTCTCGCTTTCTCGCTGGCGTGGACTTTTAGTGTGCAGCTGTACCCTATCTTCCTGAAGACTGTCCTCTCTCATCAACAAGACATTCGTACCATTCTGTGTAAACTTCCCGAGACTCTAGAATCCGTGTAAAGATCTCCCAGGAGACCAGCGGTCTGATCAGACCGTCCGACACCGACAACCAAAGTCAGAATCGAAATACTCGTGAGGGAGAAAACCGCATTTGTTTTTTCTTGCTTAGAGCTTCCAGTCGTCCTTTCACATCACTCCAGATCTAGTATCTCGCAGGATAAGAGCACGTCACGTCACGTCACGTCAGTGGGGTTTTAAAACCTTTTGACATTTCGGTTTCACAAAAGCTGGCGTGAAGGTAGCGCACGTTTCTTCCAAAGAATCCTCCTAAATCCCCGTTCCTATCGTCTCACAGAATACGGGATGAGATCGCGGGAAAGACCCGTCACGTTTTAAACACCGGTCACGTTTCCACGTTCATGAAGTGAGCAGAACGGTTACGACCCGGCGATGAGACGGACGCAGAGTCCCGAAATGGGCGAAGATTTTGACGTCCGCGTAAAAAGAAAACCAAAAAATAACTACAATATCTCTCAAAGCCATTTTAATGTCTCTTGATTTTCTTCTTTTTTTTGTAAAAAATTATTTTCCAGAGAAAAATCTGAATCTGACCGAGTTTGAGTGAAACGTCTTGCATCTCCGTGTCATTTTCTCCTACAGAACAGAAACGAACGCTCTCGGACTCGTTCCTTAACCACGCCCCCACTCCACTTTTGATTGTGCGACCGTTTCCCGGTGATCGGAGAATCCGAGACATCTTAAAACGCCGCCTCCTCGCTCTGTGGTTCGACTCCTCCGCGTTTTATCCTTTTGCTCCTAAAGTCCGTGTGAGCTCTAACTTTGTCTTTTCTTTTCTTTTTGTATGCTGCGTTTCGCAGAAATCCGAAAGCTTCCAGCCAGAGAGTGAACAAGAAAGTGAACAATGACGCAGTATTACGTGTGCAGAATCTCTCCATCCTCATACGCCACATCAAAACATACTACCAGGTGAGTCGGTAATGCTTTTTCAAAAAAAAAAAATTCTTTCTTTCTTTCTTTATTCATCAGAAATATGTACCTCACTATTATAACGGAGCGTTCACAACAGTAGGGATTTTAAAGAAAAATTTCCTTCTATTTTGCATCTTTTTAGTTACTTAATACGTCGGCCGGTAGTGGGCGGTCCTATCATGAGTTTCAGCCAATCACAGTGGTTTCACACCCTTTTAACCACAAATCAAACATTTTGTAGTACAATAGCTAGCATGGTGTTTTTTCCCGTTTTATTTCATTTGTCATTTTATTTTACCGAGAGCCCGATACACATGGGTATGGTTACACCCACACCCAAATTGAATAACGTTTTTCTTTGAAACCGAGACCAGCAGGCCGCAGTCGTTTCTGGGAATAAAATCTGCAGTCACTGAGCACACGTTCCGTTCCGCTAAGGAAGTGAATGGAAAATTAGAAGCAGGGAAATTTGGTTTGAAAGGGGGGGAAATAAAATAAAATGAGGCATACTTGGTGAAACATGCCCTCGTATACCCGAGGCCGGTGTGACGGTGTGTGATGTGGGGACGCCAGCTGTTCTCCACATGCTTTTCGCCACGCTGCAGAGGTGTTACGACGGAACGGTCCCACGCGCAGATGGGGTTTACGTCACCGCTCCCGTCGCACATCAGACTTTGATGTCGAAGTGATCGAATTAGTGGGGAAACTCGACACGGTGAAGGTTTGCTGGTTTAATGATGTCAGGTGACGCCGCAGTCACACCCGACTTGGCGCGTTATTGCCTTCCGGCCGCGTGATGTTTAACGGGACGTGATGAAGAACGAACTCCAGGACGGATTTATATATCGAGAAATTCTTAACGGTTTTTATTCATACGTTTTATTTATAAATTTTTTTAATATTTGCAACACAAATGCATTGTCCAGCTTGAGCTGAGCTGTGGTCACGTTACTCTTTACGAGATACGTCACAGCGGAATCCTCTAAAGCACTAGAATGACACGTCGTACTTTTTATCCCTTTATAGCTACATTTAATGTCGTGGCGCGTCCTGGAGACGGGTCAGCGCCTAGTACGTTACACCACTTACTGTACATCGTAGCGGCGCTAAACTTATGTTACTCCTCCGTCCTGACGATATCCGAAAACCGTTATAGCGTTGAAACTGGAGACTCCTTCCATAAATCTTCAGTAAACATCACCGTATCAGCGATTAAACACGAGTTTTGAATCCGCTTCTGCAGAGAATCTGCTCTACAAGTCCCCGTGGACGAGCTGTTATCATGATAATCAGCATGTTAATCAGAACCTTCTGACCAATCAGAATGGAGAATTCGAGAGCACTGCAGTGTATACATACTGCTAGCGTACGGTTTCGGAGAGCTTTATTACCGTATACGTTGGCGGGAAGAATCGGACGTGACGCGACACGCTGGAGCGTGGGAAAAGCCGGAGGAATTTCTTCGATCTTACGAGCTGGCGTAATAACGGTCCGTGTAAATCTACACCTGGGAGTTCTGTCGCAGGAACGTTTTTAACCTCCAAGCGAATATTTTTTCACCGTTATTGTTCTTTTCAGCGATTATTCAGCGTCTTGAAATCTTGAAATAGAAGTCCGGGAGAATTAATACCGGTCACGCTACAGCCATTGTGGAGTTCTTGAAGCGGATTGGTCAGAAGGTATCGTCGATATCATGAACGTGATCGTCACGACATCCCTACCATTGTGTCATATCTGCCAAATCGACATTTTCTCCAGCTTCAGACTCGCCGTACAAACTGTCTGACGATCGTAGGACTAATGACAATGCAGCAGTTCTAACCAGTTCCTTGCTCTGAGAAGCCTCGACGAATCCAAGCTCGAGTAAACGTCGGGATTAATATCGAAGGAGCCGCGTGCTGCCTGAATACGCGCCCGGGTGGGGATTAAAGACGGCCGAGTCAGCACAAATCCAAACCTGCCAATTAGACTCTCCTGCCTGTGGGACGCGATAAACCCGAATTCGCTTCTCCTGCCTTTGTTGCAGTAGAGCTTTAACGTCTGTGCGCCCGAGTACCGATAAACCCGAGTAAGCCGAAGCGTATTTCCATCATAATGGAAGTTATAATATAAAAACTTGCATCTCGCCTGCTCCTGATGTGTTTTTAATGGACGGGGGAAAAAGCGCAGGCGTGGGGACGCTCTCCGTCTAGACGCACGCCTGCTAAAACAATCACGCACTCTGAGGAATGGATCTTTTACGGCTGCCTGGGAAAATGACGCTGTTTAAATAATGCATAGTACAGAGACAGAAAAGGGGCCTTAATGGACGATTTTTACATTCCTCGGGTGAACAGAATAATCGGATGTAGATTAGACACTTTGATTGGCGATTAGAGGCGAAATGGTGATCTCGGGATATTTCCAAAACGATGGTGGTCATTTTTCAGACTAGGGATACACGAGAGCGCTATCGAAATGATATAATAACCTAGCTCTGCTTTAGATCGATGGGAATTTGATATGAAAACTCAACGAGAACGAGACCACACGACAAACTGAGCGTTTTCTTCTGTGAACATATCCGTAACGTCACGTCAAAGTTACTAAAAGGTTTCGTTTCATTACGAACAATCAAGAAGTGTTGAGCTCCAAGCCAGAAATCGCCTCCCGAGTTCACCTGGAGTTCTCAAAAGAAGGCGGAGCTTCTGATGTGGTCTTTCTCCTCCCGTGTTATTTGTTAACTTCAGACCGATTCCACGTGGTCATGAATGCAGCTTTGTTCATTTTCCGGTCCAGCTCTTCATTTTCGTTGAGTTTTTATTGTGTGGAGTTGATCAAGCGCGTTGGAATTCGACCGATTTCTGCTTGACCTCGTCGATTCTCGTCTACGAGTTCTCGGCCGGTCCCTGACCGTTACCGAACCTTAAACTCAGACTGGAGACGTAATCCGGAGTCGTTCTGCACGTCCGCGATCTTCGCTCGTGACCATTAACATTCAGGACTCGTCTTGTTTTCGACCGTGAGATGAACAGAGCTCTTTTCCCGGCCCGGCCCTCGGGCTGTTGAGCACGCGCTCTGTACACGCCACACTTCTATTTCTTTTTTGCCCTTTTGAGCACTTTTTGGAAGCAATTACACAGATGAAGGCGATATTTGAAATTTTTTTTTTCCCCTTTCTTTCTTTTCCTACCCATACACTCCGGGCTGCTCTGATGGAAATATAACTGACTCCCACATCTGCGAGCCTCGCTCTTTGGAAAACACAGCAGTTTGTTTAGGGAGTTACGTAGCGGCCGGCAAACACAAAGAGCCGCCTGTTCGACGTCCAGTCTGGAGAGCACAGCCAGTGTTGAGGGACTTTATTCCCAAACCCCCCTCATCTTGAAAGATGTTTGTTGATGCCACTGAGGAAATGGTTTTCTTCTTCTGCATTTAGCATGTTTGCGGCACTCCAGATTTCAAATTAAGATAAATTCCCCCATTGGTTCTTATCTATCACGGCCCCCTAATGATCTCCATCCATGGTCTGGCGACATCACTCTCCGGTCCTCTGCTCTTCAGTAATAACTGGTGTGTTCTGGGCGTTCTGGAGCACTCTGGCTGCCGTCGCATCATCCAGGTGGAGGTGACACACTGGTGGTGGTGGTTGAGGAGATTTCCCCCTCATACAACCTCAAGCGCCTCGAGTGTCTAGAAGTGCTTTAAAAATCCAAGGAATTTTTATTATTATTATTATTATTATTATTATTAAGGTTAAAGGTCGAGATTAGTTTTATTTTATTGTCAGTCCTCAATTTCAACACCTAGTGTTAATTAATAATATTAATAATTGTTTAAAAATATGTATGTAAGCATAAAATAAAGCCATTTTTCCTCTAAGGTCTTAATTTTTAATAGCTAAAGGTTGTATTTTTTTTAATTTAGTTTTTAATTCAGGTTTTTTCTTCAACAGCGAAGTTGTATTTTTTTTGTCCAGTTTTTAAGTTTAACAGCGAAGTTGTGTTTTTACTCGTAGTGTTTCATTGTAAAAGCTAAGTTGTGTGTTTTTATTTCATTTTTAATTGGAACAGGTAAGCTGTATTTAAGTCAAAGTATGTTCTGGCTGAGCTGGATTTAATCCTCGGCCCTTTTCTTTTCAACAGCTCGATATTTGTATTTTTATTCAGGCTTCAATTTGAACTCCGAAGTCGTATTTTATTCCCAGTTTCTAATCGTAATCGTTGAAAGTGTTTTAATCCGGTCCTTAATTTCACTAGTTTACGCCTCATCTCCTTCGTCGGCGAGTTTTATTTTAACAGCCGAGTCATGTTTTATTGTCTGTTCAATCGAATCATTTTATCCAGTCCTTAATTTTAGCAGCTAAGTTTTTCTTTTATATTTAGCCAGTGTTATTTCTTTAGTTATCTGGATAACGTTTAAAAAAAAAAAACGAAACAACTTTTGAACAGTTTAAGTCTATTCTTATTCTCTCTTTAATTTTAATATCCACGTTGTATTTTAGTTCTAGTTTTTCAATTCAATAGCTAAAAGAAAAAAAAAGAGAGTATATTTATTCGTAGTGATTCAATACATCATAATGAAGCTTATTACCAGTAATACACGTACAGTACCTGAACCGTTATGACACTTACACAGCCACTTTAAGCGCTGATAATGGCGTAGACCGACGTTCGACATGTTTTAGCTGTAAATTGAATGAAAATCCTGAAGCTTGTGACTCGGAGCCCTTTGTTTTGGTTCTGATGCTGTGTGTGTGTGTGTGTGTGTGTGTGTGTGTGTGTGTATGGCAGCGCTCGCTCTCTGAGAGCACGTCGGTTTATTAGGGCATGTGGAATAGCTACAGGCCAAAGTCACTTCCACACACACCACACACACACACACACACACACACACGGAGAGACAGAGGCCAGTGTGTCAAAAAACACACACCAACATCGATCTGCTGGGTCTGATCCTCGACACACTGAACAGAGTGTGTACTGAGCGTGACGAGGACTAGCTGATGATCTGGGTGTAAACTGGAGCAGATCTTTATGCTGACTAGCGTCGAAATAAATACATTCTTCTGAAGCAACACAATCGAGTGTTTAAATGGACGTTTTCTCTGGAGGCGTGTCGGATATTAATTGGATTTTCTGCCGTTTTTCTTTTTTTGAATAAAGTACCGTTAATGTATGCTAATTTATTATTATTATTATTATTATTATTACTATTAAAGGTTTGAAGATGGAGCTTTACATAACGATCATTCTTCTAATTCATCTCATTAACCGAGTGTCTATATTTTTGAGAACTAATGACAAATTCAGTGCAAAACAATTTCTAAATTCTTCACGTTGGCTTCTCCGGCGAAAGCGGCAGCTAGTCGTGGCTGCAGAGTAACCCCGCCCCCTTTTTGTTAACGGACTGGTGAGTTGAATCGAATCGTTTCCAGCTCAGAGATTCAACTCGTGTCCTGATAAAGGCTGCGAAGATCGTTGGTCAGGAGGTTTTGTATAAGATTGAATCCACTTTTTGGGGGGAGGGGAGGAGCCAGTGTAATTGTGTTTAACGGTCAACGACGGCAACTGACGAAGTTTACAGAAGCTGCATTCGACGAAATGAAATTCTGCTGAAATGAACGATCGACTTGTTTATCTTCATTCATTTATAATCAAGTCACCTCTGAACATGTCGCGTAGACTAAAGGAGTCGAATATTTATTCACGTAACCGCTCGGCATCTCGAGTCCGTGCGTCTTCTCTTGTTTAGCGCCGCAGATAACAGCCGCAGTGTGTGTCAGAGATGCGGCGAGACTGAGAAAGGCGTGAGGCACACACACACACACACACACACACACACACACACTCGGCGCAGGGTGAACAAAACCGACGGTGTTGCCATGGTGACCGCGGCGGGTCCGCAGAATGGGCGTGATTCAGATCGTTAGCATTCTTTCTTAAGGACGACATGAGATCAGTCGCCCCATTTTTCGTGCCCCTACGCACTCATACACACGGAACCAGGATGAAGAGGAAAGGAAGACGTGCACACACACACAAGCCTCAGAGCTGCAGCTGCATGCCCTGGCTCCTCCCTGCTGCTTTGCCCCGGCTGCCAAATAGCACTTAAACAACATATAATCCACATCCGGTGAGAATTTGGCCCGAGGTTCATACCTCTGAGCTGTGCTTCTTAATTCACCGTCTGTAGGAAGCCAAATGATAATGACCGGATTACGACAGACTTCCGGCATTTATCCGAAATTAGAGCCAGTCATTTCTCAAGGTCATTAGGAGTGAATGAGGTGGCAGGTCTTCGCCGTGTGAGCTGAAGATGCGGGCAAAACAAAACCTGACACGTGTGCTGTTGTGACATGAGCCGAATGATTCTGCACAAAATAATAGCAGAGGAAATCAGGGTGTCTGGTCTGGGTCGATTAATTACAGTTCGCATGTTGGGTACACTGCTCAGTTCACGCTGCGTCACCATGACGACTTGTAACTTGGTGTTGGGTTTCCTGTTAAATCACAAAATCACAGCTCTCACTAAAGCAGATCCGTATCATTATGGTTATATCTCTTCTCTACAATATTTAAATAATATAAACAGCCTCATGAGTGTAAACATCCACTGAGACTGAAGCAGGCAAGCCACGCCTCCTTCTTTCAGACTGAAGTACACAGGCCATGCCTCCTTCACAGAGACTGAAGAAAACAGGCCAAGCATCCTCCTTTCAGATTGAAGCATGCAGGCCACGCCTCTTTCTCATGGACTGAAGCAAACAGGCCACACCTCCTTCATTCAGACTGAAGTACACAGGCCATGCCTCCTTCTTTCAGACTGAAGTATGCAGGCCATGCCTCCTTCTTTCAGACTGAAATACACAGGCCACACCTCCTTCACTGAGACTGAAGGAAGCAGGCCAAGCCTCCTCCTTTCAGATTGAAGCACGCAGGCCACGCCTCTTTCTCATGGACTGAAGCAAGCAGGCCACGCCTCCTTCTTTCAGGAATGAAGCATGCAGGCCATGCCTCCTTCACTCAGACTGAAGCACGCAGGCCGCGCCTCCTTCACTTCTGTTCAAAGCAGAGATAATTACACTTCTATCACCTCTGTCTCAACTCGGATTCTAAATTGGAGACTCTGTCAGCAACAGCAGCTGTAGCTGTGAGCGATCACACAGAAACACACACACCTGTCACTACTGTAGCTACACATATAACCTTCATCTCTGTGCACACACACCTGTCCGGTCATGTTTACAGCAAATCTTGCATTCTTAAAAGTGTCTCACCCAAACAGTAGCTCACCATTTACCAAAAAGCCCTTTACCTCCTGCTTTTTTCTCTTTTTACTTACTGTAAATAAACCCGAGTTCTCAGCCAGCGACTGTGTCGTCCTGTAAACGGCGTTAGAGACAGAAAAGAGACAGAACGAGCAGCGGCTCTGCATCTGGGGCTTTCCTGCTCATTCCACCTTTACACTTCACACCTCACGTGGCAGGATGTTTTCACACTTTTTTCCTCTTTTGTGAGGAAAGATTTCATTGTGAGCAAGAGACTAAGAGCAGCAGAGTTTCCTACTGTTTCCATTTTTGAAGCCGAAAACGACAGGCACTGACCTGGAATGAAAACATTAGCTCCAAAAGGTCACGATTTTACCCAGGAAGTAAATATTTAAAGAGTCACTGATTTTAAAGTCTCAATGTGTGCTTCAGTCTCAGCGAAGGAGGCGTGGCCTGTGTGTTTCAGTCTCTGTGAGAGAGGTGTGGCCTGTGTGCTTCAGTCTCAGTGAAGGAGGCGTAGCTTGTGTGCTTCAGTCTCAGTGAAGGAGGCGTGGCCTGTGTGCTTCAGTCTCAGCGAAGGAGGCGTGGTCTGTGTGCTTCAGTCTCAGCAAAGGAGGCGTGGTCTGTGTGCTTCAGTCTCAGCGAAGGAGGCGTGGTCTGTGTGCTTCAGTCTCAGCAAAGGAGGCGTGGTCTGTGTGCTTCAGTCTCAGCGAAGGAGGCGTGGTCTGTGTGCTTCAGTCTCAGCGAAGGAGGCGTGGTCTGTGTGCTTCAGTCTCAGCGAAGGAGGCGTGGTCTGTGTGCTTCAGTCTCAGCGAAGGAGGCATGGCCTGTGTGCTTCAGTCTCAGCGACAGAGGCGTGGCCTGTGTGCTTCAGTCTCAGGGAAGGAGGCGTGGTCTGTGTGCTTCAGTCTCAGCGAAGGAGGCGTGGTCTTTGTGCTTCAGTCTCAGCGAAGGAGGCATGGCCTGTGTGCTTCAGTCTCAGCGAAGGAGGCGTGGTCTGTGTGCTTCAGTCTCAGCGAAGGAGGCGTGGTCTGTGTGCTTCAGTCTCAGCGAAGGAGGCGTGGTCTGTGTGCTTCAGTCTCAGCGAAGGAGGCATGGCCTGTGTGCTTCAATCTCAGCGACGGAGGCGTGGCCTGTGTGCTTCAGTCTCAGTGAAGGAGGCGTAGCTTGTGTGCTTCAGTCTCAGTGAAGGAGGCGTGGCCTGTGTGCTTCAGTCTCAGCGAAGGAGGCGTGGTCTGTGTGCTTCAGTCTCAGCGAAGGAGGCGTGGCCTGTGTACTTCAGTCTCAGTGAAGGAGGCGTAGCTTGTGTGCTTCAGTCAGTGAAGGAGGCGTGGCCTGTGTGCTTCAGTCTCCGTGAAGGAGGCGTGGCTTCTCTCCCAGTCATTAATGATAAAAGTTAGTATTATGTTATTGTCCTGCAGTGAAACTGCTCTAAATTGTATCTTTTACACTGAATTATAATTTACACGATAATTCGGAATTGATAATTGGATTATAATTGATCAAAATGTCTCTGAAGGAGAGATGCACATTGTTGTTCGTACTCGTCTTATAGTTCCAGTTTAGAAATGATTAGAAATGTCAGTTCTGGAGAGACGCTAGCTGAATCTGAAGCTTTTTCAGTTTAGCATGTTGTTCTTTCAGACCACATTTTTAGCTTTCATATCCTTCTCTATTTTTGATGTTTCAGTTGCTAGCTGATGCGAATATAGCTGACTCACTAGCTGCTAGCAGACTCGCACTCCTCCTTTACTCACTCTCACACACACACACACGCACACACACACAGCCCTTCCTCACTCTCTCGCTTCATTATCTGTTAAAATTAGATTGGATGTTGACTTCTGTTTGTCTGGACGTTTTGTAGTCACTGTGGTGATGACCGAGTCAATTAGCTTTGCTGTTCATAGTGCAGGAGCTACGAAGTTCATTAAATACCGATTAGGAGTGGCGTGTGTGTGTGTGTGTGTGTGTGTGTGATCTTTTGCTCTGCTTTGGGGAAGCTGTGAGGGAATGACCTTGGTGCCAGAAAACTCAAAACTGCTGCTAGCTGGAAATTCTCAAAACACTGGTGCACGTAGCCATGCGGTTCCTTCTAACGTTACGCACTTTAAAATGACAGACTTTAAGATCAGCACCACCCATACGGTACACGAGAACGATTGGATCTGCAGTGTGTAATCTCTATAACCCGCCCAGAACGTCCACCGCTTCGCCGGCTTCTCCCGTTTTTTTTTTTCTCCTGCTTTTCTCGTCTTTTTTTTTTTTCTCTTTTCCTTCTATCTGTGCTTCTAGAAAGTAGAAATCCAAGATTGTGCCATTCCTCTGAGGCTTTAGAGAAGCATGAAAACCACAGTTGACTGCTTTGGAAAGTCTATATTTGATCCAGAAAGCCTCTGCTTACCTCAGCCCATTTTTAACCACTGGAGCTCGGAAAAAATTCACTCGCATGCCTGAAAGAGGAGGGGTTTTTTTTTTTTTTTTTAATGGGAAAAAAGTCGCAGAGGACATACTGACCGAACCTCAAAACCGTCGTTGCCTGGCATAGCAGTCACCATTTATTTAGTTCCGTTAGCCGTTCGGAGAACATCTGGTTTGATTAGTTTTCTACGGCAGCAGCTGTGACGGTAGTGCTGGTTTTCACCGAGGAAAATGTGTAAACGCAGCTTTACTGTTTATTCTAGATGTATGGAAGGAGTCTCCAGTGTCAGTGCTTTGTAACAGCCAGAGATACAGCTGTAACTTTGAGCTTTTTCACCACGGGAAAGTTGGCAAGCTGTGTATTTTATCTTTTAATCACGGACTTGCGCTTTGTGTGGCTCAAGATTTACTCTCCCCCCCTCACTTTTTTTTTGGAAAATTTAACTCATCACATCCACACCGAGAGTAAAAATTTTTTTTTTGGGGAAAAACTTTTTTTTTTTTTTTTTTTCTCGAGCACGAAAACCTGCTCGCAGTGTGACTGCTGAAAGCTTTTCTGTGTTTCCTGTGTGTGTGTGTGTGTGTGTGTGTTGTGTGTGCTGATGTAGACAGTCTGAAGAGGCTGTTAAAGCACTTGGTATTGATCAGCCCTGGTGGATCGCTGACAGCTGAATAAGTGCTGACAGCAGCAGCAGGTACACACACAGGAGAGAGAGAGAGAGAGACAGATACAGAGACACAGAGAGAGAGAGAGAGAGTGTGTGTGTGTGTGAGAGAGAGAGAGAGAGGCAGTGTGTGAGAGAGACACAGAGAGAGTGTGTGAGAGAGAGACAGAGAGAGAGAGAGAGATACACAGAGAGAGAGAGAGAGTGTGTGTGTGTGTGAGAGAGAGAGAGACAGAGAGAGAGAGAGACATAGTGTGTGTGTGTGAGAGAGAGAGAGACCGAGTGTGTGAGAGACACAGAGAGCGCGTGTGAGAGAGACATAGTGTGTGTGTGTGTGAGAGAGAGAAAGAGAGAGAGAGAGAGACCGAGTGTGTGAGAGACACAGAGAGAGCGTGAGAGAGAGAGAGACAGATACACAGAGAGAGAGAGAGAGTGTGTGTGTGTGAGAGAGAGAGAGAGAGTGTGAGCAGGAGACCTGGGCTGATAACTGATGTGTGTGTGTGTGTGTTTCTGTTCTCTTTGTGTTCAGGAGAGCCTGCAGCAGCTGGTGATGATGCCTCTGCCCAACGTGCTGGTGCTCGGCAGAAACCCGCTCACTGGTAGGTGACGCTGTTCACTCTCACTTTCTCTCACAAACAGTGGGATGTATTTTTGCGGCTGTACTGCTGTATTTTTTTCACCTTCATCATTATTCAGGTTCCTCAGTATCTCAGCCCCTCAGGATCCCAATGCCTCAGTGCCTCAGCACATCGGTGTCTCAGTCCCTCAGTATCTCGGAATCTCTGTCCCTCAGTATCACAGTGCCTCATTACCTCATTATATCAGCACATCTGTATCCCTGTGCTTCATTATATCAGTATGTCAGTGCCTCAATATATCTCAGTACATCAGTGCCTCAGTATTTATGTATCTCAGTGGCATCATTATCTCAGTACCTAAGTAACTGAATGTGTTTGTGCCTCATTATCTCAGTCCCTCAGTATTTTGGTACCTCAAAATCTCGGTGCCTCATTATCAGTACTTCAGTATCTCAGTGCCTCAGCACATCAGTATTTTAGTGCCTCAGTAACGCAGTGCGAAAGTGAATCAGTATCCCGGTAACTTAGTAACTCAGTACAGCAGTAGCTCAGTACCTCAGTACCTCAGTACGTCAGTAGCTCAGTAACTCAGTAGCTCAGTAACTCAGTAGCTCAGTACCTCAGTACCTCAGTATCTCAGTAACTCAGTAGCTCAGTACCTCAGTACATCAGTACGTCAGTAGCTCAGTAGCTCAGTAGCTCAGTATCTCAGTATCTCAGTAACTCAGTAGCTCAGTACCTCAGTACATCAGTAGCTCAGTATCTCAGTAGCTCAGTATCTCAGTAACTCAGTAGCTCAGTACCTCAGTATCTCAATACATCAGTAGCTCAGTACCTCAGTATCTCAATACATCAGTAGCTCAGTACCTCAGTAGCTCAGTACGTCAGTAGCTCCGCCGGGTGTGGGTGTGGGGGGGGGGGCGGGCGGGGGGGGCACAGGCCCCGCGGGGCGGCAGATCAGGAGGGCAGCCCGGGCGAACAACAAAAAAAGGGACGCTCGGTTGCTCAGTACGTCAGTAGCTCAGTAGCTCAGTGAGCCACAGTAAAGCAGCGGTGCTCCGTGTGTGACTGTTCAGCCATGTGGTTTTTATTACGCAGTCATTAGAGCCGGATGGGGGATGGGGGATGGGAGCCGTTATCAGCTAAACACCAATTCACCTCAGGCTATAGAACCTCACCGCCACAGCTCACTCTATCTTTCACTCTTTCTTTGTCTCCATATTGCTCTGAGTCTCTCTTTCTCTCACGTCAGTCTCTCCGTCGCTCTCTCTTTTCAGTTCGGCTCCATTCGGTGTGATTTGTTTACGTCACAAAGATCCATGTGTAGCTGTAAGAACAAAACGAAAACCCAGTTATCAGAAAACGAAAGCTTAGAACATGAGGTGTCTCTCACGTTTAGTCTCTGTTGCTCTCTCTATTCAGCTCGGTTCACTTGAATTCTATTTCACGGAGAGTCATTTATACTGACAAAGCTTAATTAAGTATTTAAGAGATAATAAAATAGGAAATTGAACGTATTACGTGTGTATAAGCATGAAATGGTAAAAAAAAAAAAAAGAGGATTAGAGGATTAACAAATAATCAAACGTTTTATTTATTTGTTTTCTTTCTTGCTTTTAGTTTCATTTGGCATTTCAGTTCATTTTTGCATCACGTAATTGCCAAAGCTTTGATTATGTATTATGTAAAAATGCTGAATAAATTAAAATATAAAAACTAAAAAAATATAAAAAATTTTAATAAAGAAATAATAATAATAATAAATAATAGAAAAAGAGAAAAATGAACAAATCGTGTAGAAAATTATTAAATTGCTTTTACTTTCTCTGCTGCTCTTTAAAAATGAATATTTATATATATATATATATATAAAATATATCTCCCTGTAGTGCTGTTAGTTTTGCTGTCAGTGTTGCTCTTGGTCTCTCTCCTGCAGTTTTTCTGTTGCTCTCTCGCTCTTAGTTTCTCTCTCTCTCACACGTACACTAATACACTATGTCTCTCGCCCCAATCTCTCGCCTCTCCGTCTCAAATGTTGCTTTTATCCTTCCTCGCTGTTGTTTTCCGTCTTGCTCGGAGTCTCTCTCTGTCCCTCCGGTGTGCATCCTGTCTGTTTTCTGTACCTCCGTGTGAGAAAGACAGATGTCACAGAGCTGTCTCGCCTCTCTTTTTCCAGTCCTTTCAGTCTTTCTCGCTCGGACCGAGCTGTGCTGACTCGCTCGGTGCTTAGATGCTCCGTTCGGCCATTTTAACTGGAGGACAGTCGGAGAACTGACAGAACTGCCGAGTCACGACAGGTGCGGTTCAGCAGCAGGCCGTTCGTTTGTTAGCACACCAGAGTCAGCGGTGTGTGAAAGATGAGCGGCAGGGCGACAGGCAGCCGAGCCTTTTCTTTGTAGAGCTTTTATTGTAGGACCATCTATCATGATGAAGCTCTGTCATGACAGGAAGCTGTCATCGATGACATCATGCGGTACCTCTACAGGAAACCGGTCTGTCCTGAGGTCCAACTTGAGAAGCTGTTTCCTCTTCCTGTACCCCAGTCATTGTTCACAGGAAGTGCTGGAGGTTTGTCAGGGTCCCTGTGACTTCCATTTTCCTGTCAGGATGACGGCGGAAGAGCTTAAAAACTAGGCGAGTTTGTGTTACCGGACCCAGCGAGGCCCAGCGGTTCCGTTAGAGCGCTCAGACCTCATCCCTCATGTTTGCCCCCATCTCCCTCTCTCCTCCAAGTGCCCTTGAATAATTTATGCGCCGCTCTGCAAAAACAGAGGCTCCTCGTTTGAAACCAGCAGGGATTTTCACTTCAGGATTTCTAGCCAGGTGTGTGTGTGTGTGTGTGTGTGTGAGAGAGAGAGAGAGAGAGAGAGAGAGAGAGAGAGCATATTTATATGATTTGGGGTTTTTTTAAAGAAAGGAAAAAGGCATTTCCTGACTGCAGAGCTCATACGGATTCCTCGGCGTGACTAACTCGCGTCACGTTTCTTTTATACCTCGTAACGGTTTATCCAGCAGCACTCATTTTCAGCTCCACGTGCTTCTTCCTTCATGGAACAATTTCCATGAACACGTGGACAGAGTTACTAATCAGTTTCAGATTCAGTCCATCAAACTGCCACACCAGATTTCTCGCACCCGGACGAGGACTTTAATCTCGCACATGAAGAGTTTTGGTTATGTTTAATCCAGCTTGTATGATTATGCAAATTGCTAACACCCCCTGATCATACAAGCCCCACCCCCCTCCACTAATCAAATGGTGCTGTAGAGCCTGGTTCGTATCAAACAAGTGACAAGCAGGTGTTCTTACATCCTAAAACATTCGAGCCTATGAATCAGACCTAAATGAATCACATGAAAATGTATCACTTGAATATGAATCACGTGAAAAATGAATCAGGCGTAAATGAATCACATGAAAATGTATCACTTGAATATGAATCACGTGAAAAATGAATCAGGCGTAAATGAATCACATGAAAATGTATCACTTGAATATGAATCACAAAAATGAATCAGACGTAAATGAATCACATGAAAATGTATCACTTGAATATGAATCACGGGAAAAATTAATCACATTTAAATGAATCACTTGAATATGAATCACATGAAAAATGAATCACACGTAAATGAATCACATGTAAATGAATCACATGAATATGAATCACATGTAAATGAATCACATGTAAATGAATCACATGAATATGAATCACTTGTAAATGAATCGTATGAAAATGAATAAATAAATTAAACACATAAAACATTCGAGCCAATCATGTTTAACTTCATTATCGGCTGGAGCTATAACGCAAGGAATAAATTCTCAGAGTTTCCTCATCGCTGAATGGATGTAAAGTACAATATGCCATTATTTAATAAATGACAAAACGTAATCTTTTACGAGTCGCTATAGAAATAAAATCTACTTTCAGGTTAGTAACGGTAATAACGTCGCTTCACTGTACCACCCCGTCGTTGATTATTTTCCTATAACCCAAAGGTTTTGTTCCCGAAAGTCTTCAGGTTGAATTTGATCGTGTTCTGTAGAGCTTGTGAGTTTGTCTCGCTCCCAAATATAGGCCTGGCTTGGTGCTGAGAAATAAATCTAGGCCACCATTCAGCTTGAAAGTGTGCGAAAACATCCTGTTTGAAGCGCAGGAAATATCCTGCCTGCAGTGAAGATCGGATTTCTCCGGTAAACAGATTCCCTGCGAATGATAAATCGGAGCTATGTGCGGTTTTTGTCTTGCGTCAACGCGCACGTGCGCACGCTAGCGGTTTGAGGTTTGTATCGGATGAACAGGACCTTGTCGTAGTGTCCTCACAGTCGTGTAGACTCCTCACAGTTGTAGTTTCACGCTAGTTAAACAGCCCGTATGTTTGTTTGTCTGCTATTGGCCGGTTCTTTAAGCCCCGCCCCTCGTCTGGGCCAGCGGGAACCTCGGTGCCAAGCAGCCCAGTTGGACGAACCACCTGCTTTTCCCTTCTTAATTCCGCCGTGTTAACAGTTCATCTCCCCCAACAGCTGCCTTGCGCCTCGTCGCGGCCTCCCACAGCCGGGGTGCGCTGAGGAGCTGAGGATTATGGGATTTTTTTTTTTATTGCATCAAAGTGTTTTTGTTCAACAGGTGGTGTACACATCAAGTTCACATTTCATGGTGATTTAAAGCTCGTGTTGTTTCTTTGCTTTCAGAACAAGGCTTGGCTGAGGTGAAGAAGCTGCTCTTGTTGTTGCTCGGGTGTGCTGTTCAGGTACAGAAACACACACACACACACACACACACACACACATCCTGGTCTTGATTTACAGTAACTGTGCAGCTGGTAGAGAGTCCAGATTGAAAAGAGAAGTAGGCTATAATGCCATGAGCCTGACAGGTGGCATCTGCTGGCCAGGGGCCAAGATGAGCTCTGGGCAAGGAGCCTTCTGCTCTGTAGGAGGGCAGGGCCGCTCCAGCTAACACACACACACACACACACACACACACAATCACAGTGATAGCGCTTCACCTCCAAGCAGCACGAGTGTCGAGCGAAAATACAAAGAAGAAAACAAAATACAGTTCAAAAAGAGAAACGCAGCCAAGAGTGCCAATAATTAAAATTTCCCCAGAAGATACGAAGAAGCGAGCCTTCATCTAATAGCAGTCCATATCCAAGGTGCTAACAGTGCTAATACTTTACTTGTGTGTTTAAAAAGTTTTAATCGCAATACACCACCAGACCCAAGCCACGGGGTGCCAATACTTTAATCCCTAGTTGAAAATACAGAGGAATACACGGATTTGCACCGTTTTTGTGGCTGAATGTCAAATATCACTATATACTTCCCATGTAGGGCACTAGTTAGGGTGTAGAGCTCCGTTATTTCACACCCTGTGTCGGGCGCAAACAAAGGGAATAAGGAACCATTTTGGATCTAAGGAAGTAGAACGACGCTTCTGTTACCAATCAACGGTCTGAAATGTTTTTCGCTTCACTCGTTGTTGTGGTGCGTGGCACGAAGGCTAAGCAAATAGTAAGCAAGGCATTCTGGGTAATGCGCTAAGCCAAGCCATGCCAGAGTGTCTTTTAAATATCCATCCCAGCTATAACACTACACCTGAACATCCTCGTCTCTACACACCGCTCCTGCGCTTCTCGTATTCGCCTCAAATCTGGCAGCAAGCAGAAACCTGGAGCTCATCAGCTATTCGCAGCACAGATCTGCTGAGGTTCACGTGAATATGCGCCGGCGTTCACGCTACAGCGGGATTGTCCTCGTATAAATAATACAAAGAGTCCGGTTACGGGTTAAAATTAGCATCAATAACATGAGACCTATCTGCATATCTGGTCATGTGACCTCCCTGGAGTAACTCAGAGCACCATTTAAAAGTAAGATATCGTCAGTTTATTAGTATCACGGCTTTGAAATCATATATGCGAAGTAGGAAATGAAAATGTCATACCTGCCCTTCAGTCCTGTTCAGAGTCTTTTACAGGATTCGATTCTCTGTTCGTTCACAGTGCGAGGAAAAGGAGGAGTACATCGAGAGGATCCAGACGCTGGATTTCGACACCAAGGCGGCCATCGCGTCTCACATTCAGGAGGTACGAAGCAGCCGCGACGGAGAGCTGTACATTCCAAGTCTCAAGACCGAGGAACTGTTCACTCGTTCATTAATTCGCTCTTCCTCAGGTCACCCAAGATCAGGAGAACGTTCTGGACCTGCAGTGGCTAGAGGGGGGCGAATCTCCACCTGAGGACCTGGACTCGCTCTCCAGAAACCTGGCCTTCCATCTCAGACGCCTGGTGGACGAGAGAGACGAGCAGCTGGAGGTACAGGACAGAGAGAGAGAGAGAGACACAGATAGAGTGAGAGAGTGATAGATAGATAGAGAGAGAGTGAGAGAGAGAGAGCGAGGGATGTTTCCTGAATTTGTAAAGTTTAAAAGTCTGAAATGGAGTTCCATTGAGGCTTCGGTGTCTGCTCTCTTTAATCAGCATGTGGATAGATGTTGGATATAGATTGGCCACAGCAGTCTATGCTACTGTATGTATTCATCCTGTATGGTGATTGGCTAGCACAAAGAGGCTTAATACTTATTGGTGGACTCTGGGAGACGGTGATTAACCTTAGTCCTGCCCTTGATCCCCTGCAGCTTCTCAGACATTCCCAGCATCCTCTGCTCCTCTGAGGCTGAATAATCATCATCAGACCCCTGCTTGTGGCCAGCTAGTCTTCATTAAAACGCAGCTTCTTCTACATGATTATTAATACAGCTAATTAACGCTAAATCTGAACCTCAGGTTGAAATGCTCGGATATTCCTGACCTAAGGATTTTAGACGGCCGCGTCTCCTTCGCTCGATGCGTGACCTCGTTTGGAAAGCACTCTCCTCTGATGGCTGTGTCCTCATCGCACTCCGGGTTTCTATTTAATGAAATCATCACGGCCGGCTGCTCGGCTCCAACGCCGCAGATCTGACCTTAATCTGTTTCCTATCTCCAGAGGAGAGTGAACGCTGCTTGGCGATTGTACTGTGCTATAAAAAGCTCCAGCATTGTGCTTCTTCTCTTATCTGCTTTTCTCTTAAATTTTCTGTACTAAGGCTGGATGATGTGATACAATATTAATATTGCGATAAATGATCTTACAGTACGCTTTTCCCCTTGGACTTCTATAACACCGGATAAACATTGAGGCCGATTATTTATAAATAAACAGCAAGAAATTGATAAATCCAGTATAATGACAACAATGATCCAGAAATGGTTTTTTGTCCATTAGTTTGTAGCACAAATCTAATATTAAAGCTGCAAGCAGCATTTACAAGGCCTAAACATAAAAGGTACTTTGTGGCTTTTGACCTCTAGGTGGTGCTTTCATGAAATTTGTTGCGTAGCCTCAGGTCATAGTCCTGAAGTCACGTACCAAATTTCATGACGATGCGTAAATTCATTAAGGAGCCACAGCGCCACGTCCCGATTGGCGATTTCACTGCCAGATTTGTTGGTTTGTTACAAGTGAATTTTGAAAATCAAAATTCCATTCAATAACTTTGAGTCTGAATATATTATGAGCCAAAATTGGACAAAATTTGTTGGAGTGGTGAAAAAAAAAAGATGGCTGAAAATCTAATTAGGTGGAAATTGACGTCACAGGGCCCAGTGAACGCAGCGTGATCAATTAATCTACGGAAACGTAGATTCGTACCTTTTGAAATTTTGGCCCTGCTGTTCACAAGTTATGGGCAGAAACATACTTTGAAATTTGGCTAAATTTTGACCTGTTGGTGGTGCTATGGCTCTGGGAGGTGGGGGCCCAGATTTGGTGTATTTGTAGCTGAATGTGTCCTGAAGCTGTGTACCAAATTTCACAACTTTTTACCACACTGAGGATAGAATCTGCTGCCGTAGACACCTTAGCCAGAGTAGTAGTAATAATAATAATAATAATAAGCAGAATCTATAGAAAAACAATGGGTGCGTTGCACCATCGCTGCTCCGCCCCTAATAACTGCGTCATATTCCTCGTGAATCTGCCCTTTTCAGCCATGTTTGGAATTGTGTTGAAGTTGCGTCTCTCCCCTCAGACTATCGTAGAGCTGACCCAGGAGAGAGACTGCGGCCAGTCTCCAGCCCCTCCTCCTCCGCCCTGTGCCCAGTCTCCCAGCGACTCGCCCAGCATGCGGCGCACCGAGAGCAGGCAACATCTCAGCGTCGAGCTGGCAGACGCCAAGGCCAAGATCCGTCGCCTCCGCCAGGAGCTGTGAGTACAGACCTCCGACATCAACACCTGATCCACGTCTTTAGATCACCCGATTTGTCGTTAATTTGTCTACCGTCTTGAAAGTTTTGGCACTCGGGTCACCTCAAAGCCTAGATGGACTTGAGAGAGAGTTTGAGAGTACGTCTAAAGCCTTGAACTCTCATAGCAGTAAATTTGGATGTTTTCTGATCACCACCATTCTTCACTTTCCTGTTGAACTGAATAGGACCGAGGCTCAAACCCTGAAGGCACAGCACAATATATCTGTAAATCTTCATTCCTCATCCTCGTCCTTATTCATGACTCAACCGATTTCTCATGAACTTCCTGCAAACAGCTGAAGATTGACTAATCACACTGAATGAGAGCCCTCCTTTCTTTTTTCTTTTTAAAAAAAAAAATAAAAAACAGTTCCTCTGTAAAGGCGCTGACCGGATTCCACAGTCGTTGTTTTTACAGCCTTGTAAATAATTGAACTTCCTCCTTAAGAGTGCATTAACCTTGAGAGACAATGCACAGCGGCGTGATTCAGAAGTAGCGGTCGCACTGATGGAGAAGCCGATTTAAAAACAGGAGGAAGTTGGATTGAAGTGCTTCGCTAATCAGGAAGCACGGAACGGCGTGTGAGAGACGCTGCAGTTATCACATGAGGCGAGGCGAGGCGAGGCGGCGATTGTTTTTGTCCTCTTCGCACGAGGCCGCGACACGGTGACGTCAGCGTGGTGAGACATGACCGCGTGTTGGACGGGCTGCGGATCAGATGGCTGGGGATTCGACCCAGATCACGAGATAATCTAGCATGAGAGATGTTCTTGAAAAGACTCTGGCCTGCTTACAGTCGAGTCTCTGTGAGATTCGACTGGAGGACAGAACTACTGTACATCACTGCACAGTCCTCTTCTGCTGTTTAATATCATATCAGGATAATATTTTCCCAGCACAGAGTATATTTCATGATGTGTGTGTTTGCTGAGGTAAAAAAAAAAAAAAAAGAAGAAAAGATAGTATTTATAGAATTATAATAAATAGTTATTAGAGAGAGAGAGCGAGAGAGAGATTATGCGTCTGTGATGCTAATAATGAAGCTGTGAGTTTAACTACTCTATGCCACGGTAACTGTGTGTTCGTACGGTTATAACGGTTTCTAGCGCAGTCATTTAGAACAGCGATTAAACTGATCGGAACTACCGTATCTGCACATTGCATATATATATATATATATATATATATATATATATATATATATACGTATACGAGAACGCATACCTTCCAGCCAATCAGAATTGAGTATTCGGACAGACCGTGTTATAAGAGGAATAAAATACTGTATTTCTATTCTACCGCTTCTCGATAAAAGTTTGGAGGGAAGTAGTGTTTTTTTTTTTTTTCCACATGTTTATGGCATTGTTTACATCACAGCTTCTTCGCTTTAGGTTGTAGTCGCCGTGTTTCGTCCGGGAAGTCTCCCACACGCTTCGTAGACCTCTTACTAACTCCATTAAAATTAGTATCGTAATGATGATGATCCTCGTTATTCAAACGTAGTGGAGATGTTCATCGGGGTCAGATGGCTCAGGAAGAGACGGTTACGTGAGGACCGGAGCGGGACAGAGGCGTGTGTGCGTTCGTTCTGTTTCAGAGGAGACCGTTGCAGATTTGCATGCCCTCAGAGCTTTTTTTTTTCCTTTTAAAATCTCTCTTCTCTCTTTGAGAGTTTGCATAGTGGAAAAACAACAGCAATCTGAACCCTAATGCAAATTTCTTTTCCTAACTATAACACAACGACTCTGGGGCGGAGTTTATGTTAAACAGCCGGAAATGCTAAACATATCCATTCCTTCATAAGGAGTCGTATTTAGTAATATTAATATTGAGTAATATTTTGAATTTTGAATGATTAATGTTAATTATGGGATGGAGATTTAAAGTGTGTGTGTGTGTGTGTGTGTGTTGCAGAGAAGAGAAAAGCGAGCAGTTGCTGGACTGCAGACAGGAACTGGAGAACCTGGAGAAAGAGCTGAGGAGGATTCAGCAGGAGGTAAGAACACTACTCGGACCTACGCGGAGCGCGTTAGGGCGTCCGTTAACACGTGTATGCACACCTGAAGACCGTGTAAAGAGAATGACTCGCACTAAAAGCTCCACGTCAGGGCTTCTCGAGCGTTTTTTGGCCAATTTTAACAGCACTCTAGTGGGAATTAGTGGGAATTCTTAGACCTACTGCGTTTAACTGTCGTAATATTTCTGTGAATAAGTACACGATCGACAGAACCGTAGCTTCCTGACAGTACCGGGTCTCTCATCCCGACTGCTACGTCCGATCTAGATCACGTAGTATTTTCACGAGCGTTAAGCGTATTTTACACCAAAAAAAAGCACGGAGCGTTGCTATTCTCGACTCTGGCTTTTAGTAAATATAACGCGCAGATATCTGTAAATCTTACGAACGTTCACTACAGCTGCATACGATACGGTCGTTAATCCGGTGAGATCGTCACTGCTGTGCTCTGTGAGTAATATTGGTTGTATTAGTTTTCGCTCGGGGTTTTGACATTTGCAGTAGAGTGTGTGTTGTGTGTGTGTGTTTGTGTGTTGTATTCAGAACCTTCAGTTGCTGTCAGACGCGCGCTCGGCGAGGGCCTACCGCGATGAGCTGGACGCTCTGAGAGAGAAGGCCATCCGAGTGGACAAGCTGGAGAGCGAGGTGGGCCGTTATAAAGAAAGGCTCCACGACATCGAGTTTTACAAAGCCCGAGTCGAGGTACGCTAAACCCCACGATCCGTTTACACTGATCTAGACCGTCTGCGGCTTCTGAGGTTCTTAACCCGCGCGTAATATTACGCCACGCAGGAGCTCAAAGAGGACAATCAGATCCTGCTGGAGACGAAGAGCATGTTGGAGGACCAGCTAGAAGGCTCCAGGGCTCGTTCAGACAAGCTGCACGAGCTCGAGAAGGAGAATCTGCAGTTCAAAGCCAAGATCCACGACATGGAGATGGTACGGGGTCGACGAGGTCAAGGCTAGGTTATGGTTGCTCGGAATGAAAGGGATCGCTTTGAACGGAAATGCTTTTGTGTTCGTGTTAGGAGCGAGACATGGACAGGAAGCGTATAGAGGAGCTGCTGGAGGAGAACCTGGCGCTGGAGATGGCTCAGAAGCAGAGCATGGACGAGTCTCTGCACCTCGGATGGGAGCTGGAGCAGCTTTCCAAAACAACACCCGAAGTCACCGAGGGTACGGGAATGCTGACGATTAATCACGATCTCCACCGTGTCCTTTCTTTCTTTCTTTCTTTCTTTCTTTCTTTATTTATTTATTTATTTTTAAAACGTCGTGCTGGAGAACTGCTTCTGCACACATGTACTGAATATAAATAGGACAGTAAGTGTCAGTAAGTTTTCCGACATCCTCGGGACGGAATTTGACGTCGTACGGTTTCTCGGTAACGTGACGAGATGCGTAACGTCAGTGAGGTGTTTCGTGGACGGCAGTGTTGGCTTGATCTTAAACTCGGCGGTTTGTTGTTGTTCTTGTTGTTCTTTCTTCCCTACAGTTCCTCAGAAGTCTCTGGGCCACGAGGTCAATGAGCTGGCCTCCAGCCGCCTCCTGAAGCTGGAGATGGAGAACCAGGCGCTGCTGAAGACCGTGGAGGAGCTGAAGGGTCGCGGCGAGGCCGGCGCACGCCTCCTCAAGGCTGAAAGGGAGAACCTGAGACTCAGCCAGAAGGTTAGATGAGTCATGGTGCTTAACGGAGCGTAGAAGAGAAAGAATAAAATGCGCTTTCACAGTACCGGGTGCTACTGTGCACGCGTGATGGGATTTCGCTCCATCCTGTTGCATGACGCCGTGTAATTACGCGTTCGCCGTTTATTTAAAGGGCCGAAATGAGCCGTGTTTAAGTGCCGCCGTTTCTGTGCTCGAGTGACAACGCAGACACGCTCAGCCACTCCCTGTCCCGTCCCGAACAAACGGGCGCGAGCGAAAAGGGTGTAAAGGTGTTAATTATCCCTGTCGGATTCACCCCCTCTGTATTTGAAAGAAGGGCTGAAATCTGTAAGCCCACAGCTGCGCTCCTGTCTGCAGATGTGAGTAAGACAAAAGGCTCTCCGTGTTAGTGACAGTGTCTCCGTGTGCGTGTCCGTGCAGCTGGAACAGCTGGAGAGCGACGCGCAGTCTGACCGGGAGAGTCTGCGCAGTGCCGAGAACCTGAGCTCAGACCTGATGAAGGAGAAAGCTCAGCTGCAGAAAACCCTGGAGACTCTGAGGGAGAACTCGGAGAGACAGGTACGCACGGAAGTGAGATGTTCCTCACGGATAGTATTTCATGTACAACGTGTATACTATGTATCTAGTTCCTGTCGTAATCGGAGGAAGACGTCTGGATAGACGTCTAGATGACGTGAGGTTATTTGACTTTTGGGTTTCCAGAAGACTCTCACTAGATTTCTTTGTATCTGAGACCTAGCGAAGAAGCTAGCATAGCTGGAATTCCTGTTTGATTCCTGTGTATTCCAGTGAAAGTATTTCCTTAAAGAACGTGAACGCTGTTTTCTTTCCGAATCTGTTTATTAATGCTCAGGTGAAGGGGTTGGAGCAGGAGAACGAGCACTTGAACCGGACCGTCACGTCCCTCAGGCAGCGCTGTCAGGTCAGCGCCGAAGCCAGGGTGAAAGATGTCGAGAAGGAGAACCGCGTCCTCCACGAGTCCATCAAAGAGACCAGCGGCAAGCTGAACAAGCTCGAGTTCGAGCGCAAGCAGCTCCGTAAAGACCTGGAGTGCTACAAGGAGAAAGGCGAGAAGGCGGAAGAGCTCGAGACGGAGGTCCAGCGCTTGGAGCGTGAGAACGAGGGTCTGCAGAAACGTGTGGCGAGCCTCGGGATCACCTGCGAGAAGGTGGACGCCTTGGAAAAGGAGAACGCTGAGCTGGAGGCGGAGAGCAGAAGGTTGAAGAAGAAGATCGATGGGCTGAGGAACGCGTCCCTGCAGCTGGAAGCATTAGAGAAGGAGAACGTCCAGCTGGACGAGGAGAACCTGGAACTGCGGCGTACGGCCGAGACTCTGAGATCCGCAGGAGCCAAAGCCGCTCGTCTGGAGCAGGAGAACCGAGAGCTGGAGAGCGAGAAGAATCAGATGCAGAGAAATCTAGAGCTACTAAAAGCTTCGTCCAAGAAAACTGAACGCCTGGAGCTCAGCTACCAAGGTCTGGACGCGGAGAACCAGCGGCTCCAGAAAGCCCTGGAGAACAGCGGGCGTAAAATCCAACAGCTGGAAGGAGAGCTCCGGGACCTGGAGAGCGAGAACCAGAGCCTGCAGAGGAACCTGGAAGAGCTGAAGATCTCCAGCAAGCGTCTGGAGCAGCTGGAACAGGAGAACAAAGTGCTGGAGCAGGAGAGCTCGCAGCTGGAGAAAGACAAGAAGCAGCTGGAGAAGGAGAACAAGCGGCTGAGGCAGCAGGCTGAGATCAGAGACTCCAAACTGGATGAGGACAGTCAGAGGATATCGCAGCTGGAGAAGGAAAACCGCGCACTCAGCAAGGAAGTGAGCACCCTGAGCGACTCCTATAACCGCGTCAAAGATCTCGAGAGGGACAACAAGGAGCTGGTGAAGCAGGCCACGATCGACAAGAAGACCCTGGTCACGCTGAGAGAGGTTTGTGGAATGCCGGGGGTTCTTTTTTTTCCTCTCCGCTTAAGGGCGAGTGCACGAGTTAAAGGGAGAGTGGCGGTGATGCATCTTTTAACCTTGAAGCCCTGATTTCTGCTCGAGGATGACTTATCCCGTATTTATCCCGCGACGACGTTTTTGTGATTCAGGAGCTGGTGAGCGAGAAGCTAAAGAGTCAGCAGACAAACAACGATCTGGAAAAACTGACTCACGAGCTGGAGAAGATGGGGCTGAATAAAGAAGGGCTGCTGCACGATGAGCAGAGCTCTGCTGCGAGGTGAGACACACACACACACACACACACACACACACACACAAGCATTTGCAAGATTTTCTCCTCGATTGGGTTCCTGTGACTTCAAATCTCCTCCAGGATTTCACATCGGTTAGCCATGTTTTCTTCGTACGGCGTCCGTCAAAAATGCTCCACCGATCGCAACGAGAACGCAGCCCTAATGATGCGAAGCGCCCTCACCTTTATTAGAAAGGTGCGTCAGCCAATCAGAGACGATCCGGTACGAGGCTTCAGTCGTTCTCTTTGGTCAGTATTGAGCAAGATGGAGCCACGCTCGTCACACATCCCAGAGCTGTATACTTACGCTTTAATGATCTATGAATACGGCTCACGGCGTTCCTCGTCGCGACACACTCTCCGTATGTACATATGAGAAGAGGGCGGAGCCTGAAAAAACCGCTAAGCGCTAAAATTGTGACGAATGTTCTTTTCACCTACAGTAAAAACAGAAAATCTCTCGGTTGTGTCTTTCAGGTTCAAGCTTCTGGAGTCGAGGCTGGAGTCCACGCTGAAGTCCTCGCTGGAGATTAAAGAGGAGAAGATCGCCGCCCTGGAGGCCAGACTGCAGGAGTCCTCCAACCTTAACCAGCAGCTCCGGCAGGAACTGAAAACGGTGTGAACTCCTCGACTCTCACTTCAGACGCACATGAAATACAGTTTCTTGCCGATCTGTCGTTCGTTTCGGTGATGAATACAAAGGCTTTGAAGTGGTGTGTCCGACCTGAACCTTCTCCACCTTCTTCAGGTGAAGAAGAACTACGAAGCTCTCCGACAGAGGGAGGAGGAAGAGCGCATGGTGCACAACTCACCCTCGAGAGGAGGGGAAGGCTCGCAGAGCACCAGTAAGTGGGAGAAGGAGAGTCACGAGGCCACTCGAGAGCTGCTGAAGGTCAAAGACCGACTCATAGAGGTGGAGCGGAACGTAAGTGACGACTGCTGGAGCACAGATACATTCAGAGTAAATCCTGTTGATGAAATTAAAGGTGGGGTCAGGGGATTTTTGAGCTCACCTCGCGTTATGGGGGCTTCACGAAAACCAATGCGTTACGGGGGAGTGGCTTTGAAAGAGACGTCACTGTTAATATACCCGCCCATGATATTACACGAGGAATTTATCAGACAAATGACGAACACGATGTCCGAGCGCTTCCTTTAAAGTCGAGATCATTTTAAAGCATGTGAACACGAGCGATTTGGTGTGTTTTCCCAGAATGCCACTCTTCAGGCGGAGAAGCAGGCGCTGCGTACGCAGCTGAAGCAGCTGGAGACTCAGAGCAGTAACCTCCAGGCTCAGATCCTCGCGCTGCAGAGACAGGCCGCCTCGCTGCAGGAGAACAACACCACACTGCAGACTCAGAACGCTAAACTACAGGTCACTCAACACAACAACCACGTTGCCATGTCTCTCCGTTCTAATCCAACCCCAACACGACGCATACACTCTAGAGGTTTTTCTTCGAACACTTTTTTTTTATGATGCATATTGGACCTTTGGAAATAAATCCATCCAGTCTGTAATAATTCAGATAACTGATTTATCCCCAAAATGTGCATGATCTCGACATTCAAGAAAGAAAGAAAGAAATCCGTCATTAAACCGTTCAGTGAATAAATCGTGTAGAAACGTGTGAAACCGGGGCTTGGTGAAATAACCGCTTGGATTAAACTGAGAAATGTAGAACGGATTTAAAATGAAGAGGGCCTGGCATGGCTTCTACAGGATTGAGATCAGACAGCAGATTAAGTCTGATGTGGGTCAGTCGTAACCCTGGCCTCAGCTCCAGATGTGTGGACGGATCGTTTCGAAGGTCCTCGCACGAAAAAAAGCTTCTTGGTTTTTTTTAATTATTAAAAAAATGAATAAATCCGATTAAGTCACCGATGGTTTAACACCTGGACTAGATTTATATTCATAAATTCGGAATAAATTATAATAAATTATATTCGTATATTCGTAATAATTTACTGTGATTTTTTGTTGTTGTTGTTGTTGTTGTTTTTTCAAAGAATTTCAAACGATTCTCTGAATATTTCTGTCGCTAAAAACATTATTCATTCAGTGTTGGTGTAACCAATCAGCAGCAAACAGTGCTACTAGCTCCGCCCTCAAGTACCAGTAGGCCCTGATGCCAATTTTGAGCAGGAATCAACAATGATCAAACTGGAACCACAACCAAGTGTGTGTGTGTTTATCCTGTGTGTGTGTGTGTGTGTGTGTGTGTGTGTGTGTATAATCCAGCAATAGATCGGATAAGAACGCTAATGTCCGTAGTAAACCGTTGGGTTTCAGGGTTGCAGGTTCCGTGTCGGCGTTTACGTTCCCGTCCCTGTTCGACCCCTGAGCATTTCGAGATCTGTTAGCAGACACATCTATGACATTTTTCTGACCTCTTCTCAGGTGGAGAACTCGACACTGAACTCTCAGAGCGCGGCGCTCGTCGGCCAGAACGCTCAGCTACAGAGTCAGCAGTGCAGCGCCGAGAGCGAGCGAGACGGCGCCGTACGGGAGCGCGAGGACCTCCGATCCACCTACGAGCTGCTACTGAGGGATCACGAGAAGCTCGCGGCTCTGCACGAGCGCCAGGCAGCCGAGTACGAGGCCCTGATCGGCAAACACGGCGGTCTGAAGAGCGCACACAAGAGCCTGGAAGTGCAGCACCGAGACCTGGAGGACAGGTGAGAACACCGGAGGGATTCTAGAGAAGATGACGTAGAAAATATACTGGTGTTCTCTGTCTATTGCATAAAATAATACACAAGCGTATAGAAATATGTCCCAAAGTATTTGGATCGTTTGAAGGACTTTGTTATACGTCCTTCCACAAACCTTCCGTGTGGTGTGCGCAGGTACAACCAGCTGCTGAAGCAGAAGGCACAGCTGGAGGAGCTGGAGAAGGTTTTGAAGGCAGAGCAGGAGAAGATGCTGTCGGAGAACCAGAGGCACCAGGCCACGGCGGCCGAGTATCATAAACTGAAGGAAGAAAATGACAAGTGGGTGAATTCCGTCAGCGCCAGCCTTCAGTTTTTAAATCAGAAATCTGTCCATGATATGTATACCACATATCATGGATCATGTGACCGCTAGAACTTTGTGGAATTTTATTAAGGTCATTTCTTTTATATATGATCAAATAAAGGTGGTCAGTACGCTCCCGGCTCTCGTCCCAAGGTTTGTGACCCGTTTTATTTTTCCTCAAGGTTGAACACTACATACCAGCAGCTGCTGAAAGATAACGAGGGCCTGCAGGCCGACCACAAGAACCTGAAGAGCCAGCTGAACGCCGCTAAACTGGAGCAGACGCGCCTGGAGGCCGAGTTCTCCAAGCTGAAGGAGCAGTACCAACAGCTGGATATCACCTCCACCAAACTCACCAACCAGTGCGAGGTACGTTCCCGCGTGCTCGGATAATCGTCCGCGGCCGTTTTCCGCTTTCTAACGGGCGTCTCGGATTTCGCGGCCGACACCCCTGAGAGAAAACCCGTCATCGTAAACGCCATCGTTAGTCCGCTGCATCGGATGTCAAATCGAAGCCGGCTGCACAGCAGAGAGACGTCTCTTTGTCTCGCAGCGTGATTTATGTCTCCCCGAGGGAGGTTGAGTCTCGTCCTCAGGAATGCAGGAGCTCATCACGGCCTCCAGCATGGACACGTGAGACGGTGTTATAGTTTATAGTGTAGGATTACCTCACTGCCTTTCCGTCTGTTACCTTCTACCCTTTCCTTACTCCAGGGGTTCTCCTCCTCTTTTGTGTGCAGCTTCAACTCCCCGAAATCTGGGCTGTATTTTGCTACAGGAACCGTTCTGGGAAGAGTGTTTACGTCTTTTTAACCAGAAAAACAATTACTACCATTGCTAGCAGGCTCGTAAATTTATCAAACGCTACGGCTGCCAAGTGGACCAAAGAAGAACATGGTCTTGCTGACCGTAACTAAACCAGACAACTATCTGTTTTTGGTAAAGCAGCACTGCGTACTTATTTGTTTTTGTTTGTTTGTTTGTTTGTTTGTTTGCTCAGCACGCCACCTTTCCTAGCGACCACGTTCTCTTCAGCTTATAACGACAACTTGGTAAATACTGACAGTGGAACGGATTTTATGGAAAATCTGTACTCAAATAAATCTTTCTACAAAAAAAAAAGAACAACAAATTAGGGTCTGTGCTCATTTTGTTTTTATTATACAGTCTCCTCCGAAAATATCGGAACGGCAAGGCCGATCCGTTTGTTTTTGCTGTCGACTGAATACACATCGAGTTTGATTCAAAGGATGAATATGAGACGAGAGGTTCGAATTTTCGATTTTCTTTCCCGGTGTGTATATGTAGACGTGTTCAACGATGTGGAGCGTAGCACATTTTGTATCGCCCCAATATGTAGGCGACCAAGAAGCGCGTCGGAACGTGTCGAGACTGACGGGTGTGTCGTGTTAGATCGGCTGTTTAAACAATAAACAGCTTTGAACATCTACTCTTGGTTTTAACATTCAGTTTCACCTGTGAAGAATGCATTTTTTTCGGTTACAAAGGATAAACCAACATGAAGAGCGTAGAGCAAGTCCTTTTGAAGCCGAGAGAAGAGAGAAAATCAATCGGAGGCATCGCGTAAACACCGGGAATAGCCGATAGAACCATTTGGAATGCCGTGAATGAATTCAGAAGTTTACAGGAACGTCGTGTGCTAGTTTACAGAGAAACACGTCTAAATGAATCAGGAGGAACTTCATCATACAGAAGGACAATGATCCCAAAACATACCGCCGACTCAATCAAGGGGGAAAAGTGGAAGGTTTTAGACTGGCCGAGTCAATCGGCAGACCTTCATCCAACTGAGCTTCGTTTCACCTCCTGAAGAGGAGCCTGAAGGGAGAAACCCTGAACCATTAAAGCTTGGGAAAGCATCAGAAAAGAAGAAACCAAGTGTTTGGTGATGTCAGCAAGTCACAGGCTTGATGAAGTTATGCCAGTGTTATTAAGACTTCTCTGTTCCGATACTTTTGCTCACTGATAAATTGAGTAATCTGATACATAAGTGTCTACGTTTTAAGTTGTTTAGATGTAAACACCAGGAAATACGATCTGTAACCCTAAACCCTCGTCTCATCTCCATCTTTTCATCTCAAACCACAGTGTCTTCGGTCTCGCGTTCCAATACTTTTGGAGGGGACTGTATATACAAGGATGTGTGTATAGAGACTGTATAGAGTATATATATACTGTATAGAGGTTTTTTTTTGTCTGAGCTGTCTTAGGAAAGTACGTATCTGTCCTACTTTACATTTAGGGACGTAACATTTACGGAAAAACGCATGATGACGGTGGTGTTACTGCACCTGGTGTCTTCTTGTCCCGACCCAAAACCTTATTTACTCTGTGTGTAGTTGCTGAGCCAGCTGAAAGGGAATCTGGAGGAGGAGAACCGGCACCTGCTGGACCAGATCCAGACCCTGATGCTGCAGAACCGAACCCTTCTGGAGCAGACCATGGAGAGTAAAGACCTCTTCCACGTCGAGCAGAGACAGTACATGTGGGTCATCGCTGTTCGTTATGGAGCTACTTCTACACAAGGATGCTGTTATAGGAACATAATCAACGATGGGTTACTTGTCCCGAAGTGTTTAGTTCGTCTTAGACCACAGCAAAAAAAATGTTTTTATCCGTTTATCCTATAAATGAGCCGTTACTATGGAAACGACATTAAACATAACCCCGTGTCAACACCACCTTCTGACGAATCCAGAATTCGACCTCCTTTTTCTCTCTTCCAGAGACAAACTCAACGAGTTGAGGAGACAGAAGGAGAAGTTGGAGGAGAAGATCATGGATCAGTACAAATTCTACGACCCCTCACCCCCCAGGAGGTTTGTGTTTCCGGACGTTGGTTCCTAATAACGATCGTTTTCTTTGCTTTGAGGATTGACGAGGCTTTGTGCTCTTTTCGGACAGGAGGGGCAACTGGATCACGCTGAAGATGAAGAAACTGATCAAGCCGAAGAGTCGAGAGCGAATGCGTTCCCTCACCCTCACGCCCTGCCGCTCCGAGTCGAGCGACGGCTTCCTGGCGGCTCCTCAGGACAGTCAGGACAGCTCGTCCATGGGCTCCGGGTCGCTCGACGACCCTCTGAGTCAAAAGAGGAGCGGCAGTGAGTACGAGCTTTCCTACAGCGCTCCGGCTAAATCCACCTCGCCGTATACGCAGAGCTCGAGTTTCATTTGAGCAGCACGTGAAACTAATTTTCTGCTTTTTCCTCACACGCATGAGCTGAAAATAGTCCTGCGCTCCGGGTCTCTTAGTACCTGTCGCGCCACGTTTTAATACGTTTTCAGTCTTCAAAAAGAAAAGCCGTGAAGATTCCCAGGTGTCTGTATTTCTGAGTGTCCGGAACGTTCCGTCGTTCCTCTCGGACCATTTCCTAGAAACTGCTAGATAGGTTTTGATGTGCGTGTTTGCTCGAGACGTTTGGATTTGCTGTGTGACGGTTGACGCTCACTTTTGGTTTCACTTGATTTGCCTGTTTGTTTGTTTGTTTGTTTGTTTGTTTTGTTTCTCTCTCTCTCTCTCTCTCTCTCTCGCTCACTCACTCTCTGTGCTGAAAGGGAGGAGAGCACAGCACAGCAATGTGCAAGGTTCCTCCAATGGTATGCTTTAGCAGGGGTTTTAGCAGAAGCGTCCTCTCAGGGCGTGTCATCATCATTATAGCGCATTTCTATTAAAAGGTGCAGTGCAACATAAAGGTCATTAATGCTGTTAATAAGCAGGACAGAAATAACTAGAAAGTCCAGTGACCCACTTCCTGAATTGCACCCTTTAATACTCATCTTAGTGTGTTGTGTTGGTGTTGGTGTTTGTGGTGGTGTTGGTGTTGTTTGGTTTGTTTTGTTGATCTCGCAGTGACTTTTCAGAAATCCTCGTCTTTGCCGTCTCACGTGTAATTGTGTCAGAATGCGCAGTGTGTGTGTGTTTGTACTCTATGGAATATAAATGTGTGTGTGTTTGGTGTGTGTTTGTGTGTTAACATCACTATGTTCTCTCCCTCCTCTGTCCACCTCCGTCGTTCCTCCTCTGTCTCAGCACTGAAAAAGCTGCCCTTTATGAGGAACAGGTCCAAGGACAAAGACAAAGTGAAGGCTGTCTATCGGCGCTCCATGTGTAAGAGTCCCGAGGTCACCGACACCCGTCGTCCCTCCCATCGTCGCTCTCGCCGTACCTCCTGTCGTCCCTCTCGTCATCCCTCTCGCTAT